>JAOTOL010001608.1:1520000-1647500 GCA_034440575.1 Imbricaverruca yamaguchii | reverse complement strand
GGAGTTTAATCCATAAAATTTGGAATGCACGCTTAATATTTGACAGAGGAGTCCAGATTGCAGATAGAGTGCCCTCAATATACGCAATATACGTGTCCATACGCATTATCATTATACGTATATACGCACCAAATAAAAACGATGCGCTTCGGCCTAAATTGGACGCGATCTGGTCGAAGTCGGACTCATCTGGCGAACATGGTATGCGCATGGCAAACGTAAATGCATTATGTCGAAATGTTTAATTAGCACAGGCATTGTAATGGATATTTGCTTACGGTCTTCCCACTCAGTGCATGTCACTTACCACCGCGCAGTACATACCCTCCATCGGGCTGGCACTAGCCGCGCAGTCGCCTCGGGGCACAAAGGCGGCGTGCATGACGACATGATTACGTGACCGGCGGCTGGCTGGCTGAACGTTAGCGGAGACTGCCTGAGCCGACGCCGCTAGGTTTCACCATAAATAATTTCTCAAACAAGGATTCCAACTAATTCGGAGAGATCATATTGTTTAAAACTGCTAAACATAAACATTAAAAGACGATATCTATTCTTAGTAAAGGAATTGGAACCTTAAATGCTGGAACAAATAATTATTGAAGTATTATAACCACGTCGGTCGAGCCTGGCCAGGTCGGTCAGATAAACTTTTGGCGTTTATGCACGAGAATAGATGCGCTCGGGCTTCAGCTTCTCTCGCGACGAGCCTTGCAGATGTTCTATGTTTGGAAGCGCTGACATCGCGATAGTCATCGTCTCGCCTCAGCGGTCGTGAAGGCTCTTGTCAGGACGATGAAATTCACTGACGTCCAATGGACGCTGATTCAACAGATCGCTCGAGTACTTTAGATGCAAGCTCAACATCATCAAGTCGTTGCCGTGATGTCTGAAATGGAAATGGCCTTCCGATGAAAAAAGCTCTTAGGACATGCATTACACGGCCACTGCACTCGGTGAAAGCGCTGCATTTTCCGCTTCCGTGTCCATCTGTTGCAGCCGAACTTTGGTGCGAATAAATATAGGATATATATCAGATCTGCTCACAACCTGTGAGCGGATCTTAGAAATAGGGTGGCACTACTGACGCCTTCAGGCACAAGGGCGGGCCAGGATGACCCGACACACCCAGAGCCATGAAGGTGACTGAAATGTATGTCCATTTGTTCGTCATACGGTAGGCATTGCTTCCTCATGAAATACAGAGGAAAAAGCGACTAAAAAGAGCATTTGAAGAACTGTATAAATTTGTATCGGCTACTTTCGTCCCTCCGCACTCCTCCTGGGTCTTCAGTCATTATGCAAGCCTGGCACCCCTGTCTACGTGTGGGGAATTACTTGTAGTCTCCGCCCTTGTGACATAATAGGGTTCACTTCAATGCAACGTTATCCAGCGAAACCAACCAACCATAAAGTGATTTCCATCGAGTGACCAACCATCAGGCGAAACCAACCATTTCAAGTGATATCACTTGATGGCTACCTATGGTTTCCATGGTTACCGCCGAAGTGAGGTGCCAGGGTCGGTAGCCGGTGATAAACTTGACCGCACGTGCGCACATCAGCGCTGCGCTCTCGCGACGAAGTGTGAACTTTGAGTTACATGGTCGCTCATTAGGTGTCGCGACAACCATGGCAGATTAGACAATAAAATATTGCAAGGAATTTGTGACTGGGGGAATGAGGGACGGATACTAATCGCCCCCACCCACTCCCCTCTCGTACACTTATCGCTCAGCGCTTGTGATTCGGCACGTAAGTCTCATATGACACGTATGACTGGAAAGAAGCACCCGCTCTGACCGAAGAAAGGCAGCCGCCCAGGACGCTCGAGTGCGCCCCTTCAAAATGTCCCCCGAAAGCGCCCCTCTGAGTACAAAACACTATGCACCGCTGAAGGGCCCCTACAGCACTTTCGAGTGCATCCCAAGCCCTTCAATTGGTCAGCTGAAGGTGTCCCTCAGAGTAAAAAGACATCACTCCCAGGGTACTCCGAGGGCACATCCCTCTCCTTCCTTCAAACTTTCTCCAATCAGTGACGCCTCTCCAGAGAAGCTGGTGCTCCCCGAAAATTGTCCCCCACACTTTTCCCCTCGCTTCTACACCACTACCTGGGACAAAATCTGTGAAATATCATCCGTTGCACATCACAAGCCAAGAAACCAACTAAGAAGCGCGCCGAAACCCGCTCGGCTTCCTGGTGGAATTCACCCTACTACGAGGCTACCAAAATTCCAAATCACGCGAGACCAGAATATAAAAAGCACCGACATTCCACAAACATTCATCTCCTGCAAACTCGCCATTGTCATACTCCTGCACATCATCCTAACGACAAAGTAATCCTGGCAAAATTACACATAATCTTTTAGCCGTTTTGCCCAGCTCTCGCTTATAGTATAGTCTCCTTAGACCATTCAGCACCAGGCAGTGCTCAGCCGCCATATCCAGCATCCTCAAAGAAGACAGACACAATGCACGTCACCCCTGCTGAACATGTAACAAATACTCTGGCCTTTCAGCAGGTGCGGATCCGGGAATTTGGCTCGGGGAGGGGAGGGGCAATTGTTCTGGAGAAGCACAATTTCTCCAGATGGAGGGGAGGAGCGCCTTTTCTATTGTGAGGGACGCCATGGGCCAACACAAATCGTTGAGGTGGTGGTGGAGGTGGGTCACACGATCACGTTATAGGGGCGTCTTCTTCCACCCGAAGGGACACCAGATCTCTGTTTGTGGGAGGGTGGACATACGTCCCCCGTATCCTCTTTCCCTGCATCCGCCAGTGCCTCTCACTACCGCAACCGTTCTTCAACCCTGCCTGATCCCACGCAACCAGACATCTTCCCGTCTTCTCATGAACCGCACAGCGCGCCATCCGCACTACCAGAACTCGGCCTCGCAGTACAACAATCAGCCAACACTGCCCCAGGTCCAAACAATATCCACCACTCGCTCCTCAAACGGACGTACCGATCAAACGTACCGGTCACTGCAAGAGAATCCCTCCCTACAGCATTCAACCACGTATAGCAAGCTCGCGATTACCCCAACTCGGGGACTCCTGAACGCCTCTCCCCATCCCTAAGTCGGGCACGAACCCCACCCTTCCACAGAACTGGCGATACATAGCTCTCACCAACTTTCAACATACAACCTTCGAACGTCTGGTGAAACTTTCTACTGCACTTCACATATAAAACGAATCATGTTTCCTCCTGGGTGCAGCACGTGTGACAACCTCATGCACCTCATCACCAGCATTCAGGACGCATGATTACGATACTATACACAGTAGCCACCTGCTTAGAGCTCTAGCAAGCACTTGACAATCAGGATTTTTGCGATTATGCAGCAAGTCTAAACATTAGGAATCGCTCAAATACGAGCAACTTCTCTCAATGCAACACAAATCAGTTACTGCTCTGTGTCATCAGCAAATCAGTTACTGGCAACGACCAATCCAACAAAGTATTTACTATCGCAGCACACCTCCACGCACACACACACACACACACACACACACACACACACACACACACACACACACACACACACACACACACACACACACACGCACAAACCCACACACACACACACACACACACACTCACACAGCATGTCAAACTTCACTATGAGAACATTACGGTAGACTCGAACACACATGCCCTTTTCACGAACGCAGGTGCGGCTTCCACCACACCCGTGCGACTTCCACCATGCCTGTGCGGCTTTCACCACACGTGTGCCCTTGCATTCAAGCACGTCGGTGGCTTCAATGGGCGTTATCAAAGGCGCGAGGTCTGCGTCTTAAAACAAGCCATGCGTTGCGACTGGCTGACGGCCGTTGGCTTGGCATCTGACGGTTTGCGCGCATCGAGTGATTGATGCGCCATTTAAACTCCGACTCTGATTCGCTAGCTATTGCTGAACACCGATGCACGACCACGGCTTGCCGGGATGCACGACCACGGCTTGAGCAGGGCTAGCATCCAGTGTGGCTTGTAATACCGTCTGTAATACCTCCTGATGCGTATTGTCTGGTTCCGGCTTTCCCCCAGTCTGTGCGTAGCAATTTTAACAAAATAAGTAAGTTTAGATCCATCGAAATGTCGCAATGCTAAGAAAATAGGACCAAGTGGATCTTGTTCGACCAAGTGGTAGTTGGACTGGGAAGCGGCGCACCTGAGGGTAGTTGGACTGGGAGGCGGCGCATCTGGGGGTAGTTGGACTGGGAGGCGGCGCACCTAAGGGTAGTTGGACTTGGAGGCGGCGCATCTGAGGGTAGTTGGACTAGGAGGCGGCGCACCTGAGGGTAGTTGGACTGGGAGGCGGCGCACCTGAGGGTAGTTGGACTGGGAGGCGGCGCATTTGAGGGTAGTTGGACTGGGAGGCGGCGCATCTGAGGGTAGTTGGACTGGGAGGCGGCGCACCTGAGGGTAGTTGGTCTGGGAGGCGGCACCTCTGAGGGTAGTTGGACTGGGAGGCGGCGTACCTGAGGGTAGTTGGACTGGGAGGCGGCGCACCTGAGGGTAGTTGGACTGGGAGGCGGCGCATCTGAGGGTAGTTGGACTGGGAGGCGGCGCACCTGAGGGTAGTTGGTCTGGGAGGCGGCACCTCTGAGGGTAGTTGGACTGGGAGGCGGCGTACCTGAGGGTAGTTGGACTGGGAGGCGGCGCATCTGAGGGTAGTTGGACTGGGAGGCGGCGCACCTGAGGGTAGTTGGACTGGGAGGCGGCGCACCTGAGGGTAGTTGGACTGAGAGGCGGCGCACCTGAGGGTAGTTGGACTGGGAGGCGGCGGCCCAGTAGTGGCGGCACGGAACGTGAGGGCGGCGTCATGGGTTGATGATTGGCTGGCCGGCAGGAAACGATGGGTCGAACGGTTGGACAGCGGGTCACCATTCAACTCAAAAACACAAGGTCATCTATGAGAGCATTGATACAAGTTACGGAGATGTGTCTGTTGTCCAAGCGGGTGCACTGAGTCATCACTCCGCTGGTATTATTCCTGCGACCGCTGATGAAGAGCTCGCTTGAGCTGAGCCACCCACTGTCACTTCTCTCTCTCCAATATAGAGGTATATGAATTCCATGGTTCTGTCAGCCTTTGCGGTTGGTATTTGGGACTTTGTCGTTTAAGCCAGATATCCATCAGGTGGCTCACATTTCCCACCCATATTAATTTACCGGCTCTTTCCAAACGCATTGGAGCTTTGTTTGTTTATTAAATAGCATTTGGGGAAGTATCTGGTGCCATCAATTATCTGGTAATATGATCTCATCATGGCTTCTGTGCAAACATTTCAACCAAAAGCTGTACTCCTCACGTCTAACCGTAGACATTGATCTTTGAATATCTAATAAACTAATAAATGTAACTTCGTTGCTGCATTCTCTTGTCAAAATGTTCGCTGTCATGTCGCTACATTCATTCTTTGAGTAAAATTATATATTGCTGAAGCATTTCCTTTATATTTCGATTTTTTACAACAGAACCCGGGACAGTACCTTGGTGTATACGTAGATGAAAATTTGAAATTTGCATCCATATCAGCAGTGTCTCAAACATGATAAGTCGCAACACAGGAATGATATCAAAAATAAAAGATCTCCTAGGGAAACATCACCTCATAAAATTGTATAATGCATTAATTCTTCGATATATAAACTATTGCTGTTTTCTCTGGGGTGCAAACTATGCTAATCAGACACACAAATTATTGTTACTTCAGAAAAGAATGATGCATATTATTGAGGGTGTATTTCCTCCCCAGAGTGCAAACCCTATCTTCAAGAAATACAAATTTTAAAAGTCCAAGATCTAGCAAAACTTCAAATGATGCTTATTATGCAAAAATTATTTCACCATCGGCTACCTCATTCTATCAGACCCCTTTTCACAGAATTGTTTGACTCCCCATTTTCCACAAGATTACAAAACCACTTCCAGCATAGGTATTCAAACAAAAATATCGTCTCTTCACCATCGTATGTTTTGAACCCAAGCTTTGGAACTCCATCATAGCAAAGTATTTTTTGCATTCACAGATACCAAATTCTAAGACTGTTCTAAAAAAATCACATTAAACATACTTCTTGAGCAGATATTAAAATACTTAGCAGTTAATTGTTTCTGTGTGTATGTTTGTACAGGGATGCTGGCATGTGAGTGTATATGTGTGTGTGTGTGTGTGTGTGTGTATACTGGGGTGTTGTCATGTTATTTTGTATATGTGTGTGCATGTGTATGTGTGTGTGTGTGTTTGCACTTAACCATATATAAAGTTGAAAACACCCAACCACTGGTTCCTCCCACATTTCACCCAGCAACAAGCCCATGTTTAGCTGGATGGAGTTGTGGGAGGAACCAAAGTTTAAAAATTACTACAAATCAGGAGTGCTCACCACCATCGGGCCACAAACCACCTGCTAACATTATAGTCTGTACCATAATTTCTTGTTGGGATCGATCCAGGGTCAGTCATATGCCTCCTTTGGGTATGACTACTAACAGCATTCTTTATTATTAGTTCTACTGCTCTTATACCCGATGTTTTGTATGCTTGTTTATTTGTTTTCCATCTCTTAGCTGGGAGTGCCGCGACTTTACTGTTTAATTTATGGTGTTAACGTAAGGTGCTTGCAGTCGTTGGACAAGGGGAGAGGGCGCCCCTGGTCACTTGATCCTGGGTGGCGGACACTAAAAAAAAAAATATATATATATATATTTCGCTTACTGGACAGACGTATTTTTGTTCACATTTAGCAGAGTATATATATATATATATATATATATATATATATATATATATATATATATATATATATATATATATATATATATATATATATATATATATATATATGTGTGTGTGTGTGTGTGTGTGTGTGTATGTGTGTATAATACATAGCCGTGTTTTCGCTGGCTTCTTAAGTTAATAACTTTGTCTCACATATGGTGTTATATGCAGGAAAAATACAGAGTATCTTCTCTATTCCAGGACAAATCCGGACTTTCACTGTAGTCCCTCAAGCCAGGATGCTAGGCAGAACAGACACTTTCAGTCTCTTCCACGGACAAAGAAGTCAGGGAAGCAGATATAACTATTCTACCCGTGAAAACACTGGTCGACCGAATGGTTTACATAAGCCATAAGCTGACCTGACGGCCGCCGTCCTAGCCCACTACGGCCTCACTGTCTGGGCGGACTCCAGTCCGACCTGACCAGACGGTCTGACCTGACCTGACGGTAGACTCTGACCTGACGGCCACCGTGCTAGCCCACCACGGCCTCACTGTCTGGGCGGACTCCCGCCTGACCCGACCTGACGGCCTGGGTCGACTCTGACCTGAGTTGCTGGACGTCACGCAGTGCGCTGTTGCTCTGTTGCAGCGCCGCCTCCTTGTCGGCCAGCTGCGCCTGTGACCAGCCCAGCTGGTGCGAGGTGCGCTCGTGCGCCAGCCGACCCATCTCCTGCTGGTACTGCGACGTTTGGAGGTCACTCTTCAGCTGTTTCACCTCGTCCTGGGCCCTGGTGGACGTGACGAGTGTTAGTTATCCGTGGTCCCGGGATGCCTGCGGGCCATTCCTCAGTTGGTTTACATCTACCGCGCCCTAGTGGACAAGGAATGGCAGATACCCACGGTACTAAGACGTCAGCAGTACCGTACTAGTTAGCTGCTTCATCCTGATCGTGCCCTGGTGGACGCGGAGGATGTTGGCTATCCATGGTACTGCTCATCCGACAGACATCTGGCGGTCCTGGTAGACAAAGCGGGCGTTAGCACTAGTACTACGGGAGTCCTTAGCTACTTCACTTTGGCCTGCACTCTGCGAAAATATGACGAGCATGTTCAGGCACCATTCACTTCAATGGGCCAACTCCCAGCCTTCCGAACTATCGGAACCACAGCAATGTTTAAGCAATGGTAAAATGCAGCTTGACTTGGAGGCCCGTCTCCTTCCCTGCTCCAGCTGATGTGATATAGGAGGCCGTACTCTGCTCTGTTGTGCTACTGCTGCTCATCGAAGATAAAAAGGCTCCTTCTGGCCTAAGTAAGTAGCTATGTTGCATTGATGTCATCCTGGCACAGGGGCGCAGCCAACATTTTCTTAAGCGAGACCTAAGAAAAGATTGTAACTTTATGGAGAGCGCTTTGGGCGCTCGTGGCGCGCCGATGTTCGGTTCAGCGTGGTGCAAATTCACAAATGTATTGTATGACCTAGTGTGTTTTTTGTTCAGGGGGATGGGTTCAATTTCCCTGGTCTCCTCGGCTCCGCCTAGGTTTGGGTATTTCGCCGACCGCCAGGCTGCAACACGGATAGCTGTTGGTACTGGTGCTGTTTTGTAGCTGTTGAAGGAGCATATGCTCCGCCGGCGCTTACTTGGTTACCTCCAATGCTCAATTTATTTCGCCCAAGCTTGAGTGGCTAACATTCAGAACACACCTCATCCCACCCTCCGCTCAGCAGACCCTCTCGCGGGCAGGACAAGCAAGCTCTTCCAATGCTTTGAATTCGGCCTCAGCTTGTTAAATGAAGGTGCTTTGTCCACCATATCGTTTTCGTAGAACGACACCTATGGTTGCTGGAGTATTTCTCAAAATCCATCGGTGGTTCACATGTAGAGGACATCTAAATGGGCTGCCGTGACACTAGTGCAGTTAGAACGGGTGCTTATGCGTCGTAGTTTCTAAATTACCAAATGAGCATCTTACGTAGCCACCAGACAAAACGGTATTATAGTGCCACTGCCTCGAAATGGTTACTTGCCATTCTTCACGATTCTTTGGTACAATGATAATGTCGTAGCCCTGCTGTAATCAAATGAATATCTCATGTGCATCAGGGGCCGCTGAAATTACCAAGGAAACTTTTTAGGCAGTCAGAACGGCACAATTGGTCGACAGTGATCTGCATACATGGAGGTTTCTTCAACCAGAATCAGTTACACCGTACTGAAAATGAAGAATCCATAACTCGGCGAGAATTCAACTGACTTCCGCCGGGTTTAAACCTTGCGATAAGTATTCATCCATAACAAAAATAATGAGTCTGGATCTGAACAATAATAAATTTAAATTTCTTCACGTGCCATTGATTTGCCATGGTTGTTGGAATGTTGTTGAAGATGCGGATGGGACAAATTCTGGCGTTATTTTGCGCCAAAGATTAAATAAATGTTTGGAAATGTGCATCGTACTTTTGTCGAAGTGCACGCTGGTGTGCTCTAAAAAAAAATACCGCAAAACATCAGCATAATTTAGAAGATAAATGCACACAAATGTTGTTTTGTACCAAGGGGAGTGTCTGGTTAAGATCTGTTAAAGACCGAGGGCGTGACTAAGGACACAAATGCACCTCTCTGTTTCTTTGCATGGACTCGACTGCCCTCCGATGTTCGGTTGAACCTTTCGATACTTTGAGGTTGTAATATGGAACACTATAACGACCAGGCCCTCCAGTGCGTTCAGACCTAATCGACGATAGCACTGACCGACCTTCCCACCTATTTTCTTAAGACCATACCACATGCTTTTGGTGAGCAAGGTCAACCATGATTAAAGTGGTTCCTTTATTGAAAAAGACGACTTTGATTTGCCGGATAAGTTGAGCGTGAACACATGCTCGCACCATTATTGTTGTGCCAGCGTAAATGCGAAGGAACTAGTAGGAAGTGAATAATTGTACTGGAGTTATATGAGGACAATTACAAAGCTTCTCACCAGCCATTAATTAACTTTTGCGAGATAAAACTTGGCCGCAGTAGCTGAGAAAGTGAGAAAATAAGTGTTAAAATCACTCTAAAGGAATAAATGTTTCCTCTTTAAAAGTGATGTAGATAGCCCAACTAACATTCCTCCGTGATTCTGAGATGCACTGCAAAGTATCTAAATATACGCATCACGATGTCATATGAGGCAGAATTTCAAGACTCGGTAATGGAGTGGAAAAATGGTGCTGAACACCTGCAATGACGGAACCCCGTTTATGACCACATATTTGTAATCATCAGCGCGAAAATCTGGACCCCAGCAACCACTAAGTGACATCAAGCACAGACTAACATAATATGATATGTTTTCTTAAAAATATGTGAGAATCTTCAAAATTCCGTGGCAAGAATCGATGGCGGCACACGTGCTGCATCGTACTGCATGAATTAAGTCTGCTTATCGGCACCCAGCAGTCATAGTTAGAACTAACCTATTGTTCCGTTCTCAATGTACTCAACAAACTTGAAGGTACCTGCAACGGTTGGAGTTTAAAAGTTGTTCGGCGGTTCAATTTTGGGCATCGGGGTGGGGGAGGTGATGACCACGAGCTCGGCAACCCTTGCAGTCTTATGATCGGCGGTGGCCAGGGCCGAGCTAAATAGCTATTGGCTGCCGGACTAAGTGACCAGTTTCTCGCGCCTGCACTCGCAACTGGTGTCATGGGGAGCGCGGGCCTGGTGAACCGACTATTTCGCCACAGCACGCGACTGTTCCGAAGCTTGACAAGATAACCAAAACGCGCGCCAACACCAACAGCCAAGCCAACTCGGTCGGCCCGCAGACCGGTGGGCCGGTTCCGAGTGAGCACGTGCAAACCGATACCGATCGTCGGCAGGGGCCTGGCAGCTCTGTCATTTCGTTATTCGACGCTCTGCTGCGTGGATACGGCCTTGGCATCAGCGTCATCGATTGCTGTGATCGATTCGGGGGCATATATATGTATGATGGTGGGCCGTGATGGCTGACCGGACCGGGCGCCTGAGCCTTGAGTTGCTGAGTGGTCGTCGGTGCCGTGGAGTTGCATAGTTCCAGTAGGCCCCTGGCGAACGCGTCTGTGTCCATGACGCCGCCTGGAGTGTGTTTTTTTTTTGTCGTTGTGCGTAAGTCTCACCGGCCTCAGCGTCACCGTTGAACTGTGGGTAGAGGGGAGGGGTGGACGCGAGCGGGTGCTGCACCTCCCCCTCCCCGCTGTATGAACTCGCTGGTGCACCCAGAGGTGAACCGTCTATCACTGTCATTTCGCGTGGTAGCTGGTACGCATGGTAATTGGTACGCCGGCGGCGGGGAAGATGCGCAGCTCTCGGAAAAGCGTGCGGGCGGCGGCACCGTGATGCCGCAGCCGGTAGTCTGTGATGCCGCTGACAGTGGATAGCACAAGCGTCTGCGGTGATGCTCGACACGGCTTCGTGTGCTCTGGGGTCGGGGTAAGCGACACGCCGAACACACTTATTGAGCGCCGTCAGGGTCACTGGTGGTCATACCGTGGGCTACCATTACCACTTGCAGGCGCGGCAGCCGGCCGATAACGATCCGTCCCGACAGACGTACTTCATCTGTCGGGCCCAGATAACGGTCCGTCCCGACAGATGTGCTTCATCTGTCGGGCCCCGATAACGGTCCGTCCCGACAGATGTTCTTCATCTGTCGGGCCCCGATAACGGTCCGTCCGAAGACTTCATTCACCCCCTTGGGGCCCGGATAACGGTCCGTACCGACAGATGTTCTTCATCTGTCGGGCCCCGGTCAGATTTTTTCATCCCCCAAAAATTTTTTTTTTTTTTTTCCACAAAATTTTTCCAACAATTTTTCTTTGGGCGCGAGGATACACCGAGCACATCGGTGATTTATACTGCTTAGTGGATTTTCTAACTTTAAAAAGATCGCCTGCTTGTGATTTCGAGATGCTGTCACACCAACAAGAGTGCAGCTATAGCTACACACTAACAAGAGTGCAACAAGAGTGCGCCCCAAACATGTAGCATTTGGATAGCTTCGATGCTGATTGCGCTCAAACCGTCAATGTTCTGAATTGACTGTGTGGTATCATCAGTGATTCGATAATCGAAGAGTCTCGCGCAATTGGATGCTCAGTTAAAGTGAGTAGTTACCGCAAAATATAGTCGAATGGACGGGACGAGACCTGGCCTCACTGTCCACATGCAATCCGAGAGACATAAATTTTCCTTTCAAATTACGCATGATGACTTGCTGCTTAATAGTTTCCGAAAAGCTAAATAATCTCAAGCAGGGATAGTTCTTGCAAAAGCAGCATTGCGAGGGCAGCGACATGCTTTAGATAGATTAAGAGGATTTTCAATGGAACGACCATGGCGTACTGCGATACAATTTCTGATTGTTGGGAAGACTTAACGGAACGTGGGTCACGTCCCTCCAATACGATAGGAAATTCCTCGTATTAACTAAGGCGAGCCATTTTAATTTTCCCTCACTTCCATATTATCAGTACTTATTCATCGGCACGCATTTCTTCATTTTGCCAGAGCTGTGTTTCTGCCTCGATTTTGGCGTCCCTGCATCCGGCTGAAAAGTTGGTCCTCGTCGCGACGAAATGCCGGCAACGTAAGAGTGCGTGGGGAAAGTGCTGTGAGAAACTACCATCCCCAAAAAGTATATGTGCGTATCACAATTGTATTAAGTGCGTCAGTGGAAAAGATTACGGTTCTAAGCAACGGCGAAAGTAGAATGTTTCGCTATGATTTAGGAGGTTAGGAGATGTAGTGAGATAACAAAAATGTTCCGGATGGACGAAGGGTCAGGGCAGCTTTTCAATGGTGCAGCAAAAGTTACAGATCGGAGTTGTTTACCAGTATAGATCAACGTGCAAGTTTAGACCGCTACCTGTTTATAGTTTTGCCCGACTTGACCTGGTTTGACGGAAACTGACTGGAATCATTTGGTAGGATTTTTATTATCACTCAGAGTATTCATAGGGAATTGCGAGTTATTATCAACAGCAATACGAAAACTGTACCACAACAGCTTCAATATCCATCGAGCTTGATCCATCACCCTTGTGCCCATCATAAGGTTCAATTCACTTGCTCTGGATTTTCATTCACTCAATCTAGTTAGACTTGGAGGTCAGTTAAATGGGGTGATTTGATTGCATGCCCTATTACTTAACGAACTTAGTTGACGTCAATATAGTCAAATTAATGCTAATCAATACTAAATGAAATGTCATTAAGATAACACACATATACCTGAGCCATCTTGAATACTTCTTACAGATCTCAGGAAGACTGTGTCTCCTTTCTTGTTGGAAAGTTGAGCTTTCTTCTAGTGTTGAATGGTTCCAAGAAATTATGAGTGGTCAACTCATGAGTTGTTTGTTGTTTGAAAGGAAATAGTTTGGTCATTAATATTAAGTCCATATCAAATTATTAGAAGGAAGGACAGGATGACGTTTTCGGATTGTCTAATTAAACAATTCATGGCCTGGCCATAATCAAGAAATTACGAATATCCACACACATATCCATTTAAGGCTATTGAAAACAAAAATAAAGCATACCTGCATCACTGATTACGCAGATATCTGACATACAGTCATAGGATATGCCACGGCGTTTTGCGCATGTCTGACGTTGCTTTTCGGACTTTTCGCACGACGCCTGAGTTCTGAACAGAACCTTGAGTTCTGGATTGTCTTCAGTGGTGTCCAAAGCCCCTGAATTAGCGTTAATTCTCGTAACTGTCTATCTGTTGATGTCATCTAACAACATATCGCCGGGAAGAGCAATGCGGCGATGAACACACGCATAGCGAAGATGCTGACTGAACATGTCCCATATGTACCGTGTATACCCTTGCTCCTATATTGTTTTATTACAGCAATGTTTCAACTTTTGCTCCCGGAATGTGTCCCAATGAAAACATTCGAGGTCATGTGAGGTTCTTTGCTTGACCAACGGGAGATTGTTGACATAGAAGGACCTTGTATGATTTATACTGACCTTTTGGCTTTGCGGTATGTGAATGTAGACGTGCCTTAATTTTGTTGCAACTTATTCGAATTTACCTTTCGCGAGCAGAGTCAAGCTATTCGGATCGGGAGTGAACGAAAACCTTGTGCTGATCGCTGTGTGGTATATATACCACACAGCGATATGATATGATAAGCGATATGATAAGATATATCTTATCATATCAGAACATTTATGTCCTATGCAAATGCAGAAATGAATCGGCGGAACATTTTGTATGTTAATCTGGTCGTACGTCAATGACCATCCCAATGGCACTGATGACGATTATGAGATATAGTAAATATTATTACTACAACATACATCTGACGTTGTCAATCTCAGAAAAGTCCATGGATCTGAACAGAAGCAATTTCAAGCAATCACTTTTAGAGCTTTATTGATTAATCCATCGCCACGGTAAGTGTTTGTGTTTGAACATCAAAGTGAATGAACGGCATGTTACATTTATTTTCCAATTGTTCCTGTATGTGACGCTTATAAGGGCCAAACATGCTATGTAGTATTCACGATGTCGATCTAAGGCACCTAAGATTTTTTTTTTTTTATTTTTTTTTAAATTTTTTTTTTTCATTAAAATTTTTTTTTGGTGCCTTATATTGAGTTATAAGTGTACTATATTGAGCAATTAGCTTATAAGCTAATTGCTCAATATAGTACACTTATAACTCAATTATTTCTGGCCGCACCTCAGCAGACAGTAGTGTATGGATAATCTGACCAAAGGGCCTGTGCAATCCGACACCCACAAGTATAAAATGCAGTTGTTACTCCACTGGGATCTCTCCACATAAACACACCCTCTTCCGGCGGCAGGTAGATAATACCGTGATTATTCCACTGAGAGCCACACATCCCCTCCCTATACACACCCTCTTCCGACGACAGGTAAATAATAGAGTGGTTATTCCATTGGGAGCCCTCCCACCCCCCCCCCCCATACACACGCTCTTCCGACGGCAGGTAAATAATAGAGTGGTTATTCCATTGGGAGCCCTCCCACCCCCCATACACACCCTCTTCCGACGGAAGATAAATAATAGAGTGGTTATTCCATTGGGAGCCCTCCCGCCCCCATACACAAACTCTTCTGCTGGCAGGTAGCTAATGTCTTGGTTATTTATTCCACTGGTAGCCCCACATCCCCTTCCTATACACACCCTCTTCCGGCGATGGGTAAATAATGCGGTGATTATTATACTGGGAGCCCCTCGATACACACCCTCTTCCTGCGGCTGCTGATTCATGGCGTTCGTCTGCTCACCAATAATTAAGTCAGACATGCACAGCTAATCTCCTCACATTGATGTACTGCCAAGGTCACAGTTGCACATCGATTAGCACTGTCAGAAAGTGAGCTAGGCAGCTCATTGCGGCTAATCAATTATTGCTGTTCATCGAAGTCAAGCTTGCTGAACAATGCAGCACAACACAGATGTATGGGTATTCGGGGGTAGTAGAAAGGGTAGAGCGCTATCGACATTATATGTAATGAAGTCGCGTCTGTGAAGTGATAACACTACGTGTGGGACAGAATCGGTCGATAAGTGAACCGCCTGTTCAAGGACATTGAGCCAGCGGATTACCACCAATACGGTTTCCCCTACAAAATCCATAACATTGTTGCTGAGTGAGACAGCCGGGATCCCCATGCGGTGCCGCTAGCTTCCTGCCCGTGCCGCTCTGCCGGCGACAGACAGTGCTACAGAAGGCTGACCTGACACGACACGACACGTGCCGGATGTCAACAAGTGGCCGCAAAGCACGCCCGAGACACGGACGCGTGTGAAAGTGGCCACGCAAGTCGGCAACAGCAGCACAGTGCGTGGCTTCGTTCCAGGAGGGCGGGCCGATAGCACACCTCGCTTTCACGCTCGCGACACAAAGGGACAAAACCCGGGCGGCGAACGCTACTAAATGGACGGAAGGTGGCTGCGGCACCGTTCCATTCGCCTCGCCGACCGCCAGCCGCTCCTTCCTCTCGCTTCTCCCGACACCGTTGGCTTGTTCCTTTGTTGTTTTTGGTCTGTATGGTAGATGCAATACACTTGCCTTGTATGTGGATTCTCGCCTGCCTGGCACGTTCAGCAAGGTGTTGCTTAACAGAGTTACTGGTGCTATGCCGAAAGTTGCTGTCCATAAGTTACTATCCATAAGTTGCTATCAGTAAGTTACTATCTGAATTATACGTAGGCTACTATTCGTAAGCTACTATCCGAAGTTACTATCTGTAAGTTTCCAAGCCGTAATATCATGGTCGTACGTGTCAGTTGCACCACAAACGCTCACTGCTTGTGATCTATGGACATTTTGAGCCTTCACTAAAAAAGCTGACCATTTCAGCAGGGCGGTGATTGTTGGCCGCAAATGCAGCCGGAAGATGACCGGAAGATGGCCGTGTTGTCGCCTCGACTGGTGTCGGCGCAATGCCGCACACACTTGCATTTAAAATATGTGCTTGAACAATAGATAGGATCGCAGAACCAGGGTATACGCAGCTGGCGCTGCATGTCATGAAAACTACTTAAGTAAAATCGTCTCGGAAAACATCCGTTGACATCTAATGTCGCGAAAAAAGTCAAGTAATGAAAGGTATTTTGACAGCAGGTGTATCCTCCACTTCCCCCGTTACCTGCATACTAAGTTAGCATTATGCACATTGTATCGAGTGGTTATAGATGTACGTGTAATCGTGAAAGAGGTCATCGTTTTGACATGCTTAAAGATATTGCATCATAAATGACTCACCGATGCCGTACGGTGTAATGCAGCTTCTGCAATGTCCCAAGGTGCCACGCTATCACCGTTTCAAGCGATGCCAAACGGCACAATACAGCGACCCGCAGTGTCTCAAGGTCACAGACTATCACCGTGTCACACGGTGTAATACAGCGTCCCGCGTGTGGTAGCGCTTACGGTCAACGGTTAAGCATCCGTGTGTCTCAAGGTCACAGACTATCACCGTGTCACACGGTGTAATACAGCGTCCCAGTGTCTAAGGTCACGTGCTATCACGTGTCACATAGCTAACTTCACACGTGTAATACAGCGTCCCGCGTGTCTCAGGTCAAGACTATCACCGTGTCACACGGTGTAATACAGCGTCCCGCAGTGTCTCAAGGTCACGCGCTATCACCGTGTCACACGGTGTAATACAGCGTCCCGCGGTGTCTCAAGGTCACAGACTATCACCGTGTCACACGGTGTAATACAGCGTTCTACCTCAAGGTCACATGCCATCACCGTGTCACATAGTACCACACGGTGTAATACAGCGTCCTGTAGTGTCTCAAGGTCAGATACTATCACCGTGTGACTGCAGCGCTACACAGTGCCACTCAGTAGTGCAGCGCTACACATTGCCACGCATTAGTGCAGCGCTACACAGTGCCACTCAGTAGTGCAGCGCTACACATTGGCACGCAATACTGCAGCGCTACACAGTGCCACTCAGTAGTGCAGCGCTAATTGCCACGCAGTACTGCAGCGCTACACGCACTCAGTAGTGCAGCGACATTGCCACGCAGTATGCAGCGCTAATGCACCAGTAGTGCAGCGCTACACATTGCCAAGTACTGCAGCGCTACACACACCATTAGTGCAGCGCTACACATTGTCACGCAGTAGTGCAGCGTCGCACAGTGCCACATAGTACTGCAGCGTCACACAGTGTCACGCTGTAGCGAGCGCCACACACTGCAGCATAGTAGCGCAGCGCCACAGTGTCACGAGTACTGCAGCGCTACAGTGCTACTCAGTAGTGCAGCGCTACACATTGCCACGCATTAGTGCAGCGCTACACAGTGCCACTCAGTAGTGCAGCGCTACACATTGGCACGCAATACTGCAGCGCTACACAGTGCCACTCAGTAGTGCAGCGTCGCACAGTGCCACATAGTACTGCAGCGTCACACAGTGCCACGCTGTAGCGCAGCGCTACACACTGCACATAGTAGCGCAGCGCCACACAGTGTCACGCTGTAGCGAGCGCCACATGCAGCATAGTAGCGCAGCGCCAAGTGCCACGCTGTAGCGCAGCGCCACAGGTGCCACGCTGTAGCGCAGCGCTACACAGTGCGCCACGCTGCCGTGAGCTCACCTGGCGGCGGTCGTCTGCGCTGCCGCCAGATCCTGGTGCGCCAGCCGGACGTCGCGCTCGCGGCAGCGCAGGTGGCTCCTGGCGCCGTGTAGGACGGCGCGCGACCGCTCCAGGTCGCACTGCGTGTGGCGCAGCGCGTCGTAGGTCTGCTCCAGCTCGTCCTCCAGCGACAGCTCCGGGTGGTAGGGCGCGCGCGGCTCGCTGATGGCGCGCAACTCGCGGATCAGCGCGTCGAAGCTGCGCTGCGCTTCGCTCAGCGAACGGTCCGTCTCCGCCTCGACGGCGTCCGTCGGAGTCGCGTCAGCGCCGTCGGTGTCGGCGCCGCTCCGGACAGCGTCGGTCGGGCCGTGCACGGGGCAGATGTCTGCGGAGGTGGTCGGATCGCCGGCCTCGCTTCGCTCGGCTGCGGAGACACCCATGGCGTTCAACTTGTTTGATTTGGTGTCGCTGACGGTCACTGACTGGGCACTAATGGTCACTGACTGGGCACTACTGGTCACTGACTGAGCACTACTGGTCACTGGCGTCACTGGCTGGGCACTATCGGTCACTGACTGGGCACTGTCGGTCACTGACTGGGCACTACTGGTCACTGATTGATCACTACTGATTACTGGGTGGTAACTGCTGGTCACTGGCTCCACACTGAGTGCCGATTGGTCAACAATCGCTGTTTGATTATCAGCCAGTGTTTGGCCGCCGATCACTGCCTGGTCACCGGTCACTGTTTGGTCACCGATCGCGGCTTGATCACCGATGACTGCTTCATCGCTGACGGTCGGGTGGTCGCTGATGGCCGGCTGCTCACCGAGGCATTTACCTCGAGTGAATGGCTGGTGACACGTGAATGTTTGCTCGCTAGGAGCCGCGGAGCCAGGTGCAGCGGAAGCAGATGCAGAAGCGGGCGACTGCCTCTCGAGTGATGCGCGGCCGCGCACCTCCAGCCCGATGTTGCGTGCGTCGGAGACGGCCAGCGAGCGGCGCAAGTCCTCCACCAGCTCGCGCAGCGCCTGCAGCTCGCGCTCCAGCAGCAGCAGACCGCGCGAGTGTTGGTCGCCGGCGCGGCGCGTTCCCGGCGGGCTGGGCGGCGATCCGCCGTGGCCGAACGGCGTCGGACCGGGCGGGCGCCGGTGGCGCTGCTGACGCTGGTGCCGCTGGTGACCGACGTCGCGCGCCGCCGTCCCGAAGATGGCCCCGCGTCGCTTCACGTCGCCGCCGGCCAGCGCCTCGTCCAGCTGGTCGATGGCGGCGGCGCGCCTCCGGACCGTCACCTCCACATCGACCAGACGGCCACTGGCGGTGGGCGGCGGCGGCGGCGGCGGCGCGCCGGCGCCAAAGTGGCCGCACACGGTGCGCCGGAAGGCGGCCGGCCCGAGCGCGGGTTGGCCCGCGTCGGCGCCGTCGTCGGCGGCGGCGGCCGGAAATACCGGCGGCGCGGCGCCGCCGTCCAGCAGGGCGCAGAGGCGGCGCACGTCGGCGCGACTGACGCCGGCCGGCCCGGCCAGCTGACTGTAGACCAGGCCCAGGTACTCGTCCAGCCCGAGCGACAGCACCGCCGCCGCGTTCGGCACCGCCGGCGGCGGCGGCCGCGCGCGCGCCGCCAGCGCCCAGGCCAGCAGCCGGATCGGCTCGTGGCAGTCGGTCATGACCGGCGACGGGTCATGGCTGGCCGCTGTGGCAGCGGGGAGGGGCGAGGTCAGCCGGCTGCCCGCCGCGCGCACCGTCGCCGGGCGGTGTGCAGCATACCATCGGGTCTGGTCGTCGATCGCTCCGCTCAGTTTTCGGGGCTGTCACCTTACGGTGCTCACACTGTCCTAGCACTGGTCTAACACTGCCTCAATGGTCCTCACGGTCCCCAGTGGTACTCACGGACATCAATGGGCCTCATAGTCCTCAATGGACCTCAGAGTTCTTCAACTGTCCTCAATGGTTCTCACACAGTCCGCATACTCTCCCCAATGGTTCTCACGCAGTCCTCACACTGTTCTCAGTGGTCCTCACGCGTGCGCTCTGTCGCCACGGCTGCCGGCGGCTGTCGCTGCGACACTGCGCGTGCCGCGTGCCGCCCGCGCCAGTGACACGTGCCGGCGGCGCGATGTGACGATGTGCGTCTCCCGACGCCGTGCTCCGGGCGGCAGAGGACGGGCACCGGGGCGGCTCGTGCCGGGCCGCCGTCTGGCCGACACCGGTGCGTGTCCCGCTGAGAAAACACGCCGCAAAAGTAAAAGTCGGCGAGCACACAGAGGGCGCGCGCGCCGACCATCGGCCCGGTGGCCCGTTGCGACACGCTACGACGGCGGCCAATTCGGCTGGCGAAATGCGGACCGCATTCATTACGTCAGCGTCACGCGGCAACAATCCCGTTTTCATTGGGCGGCCGTCTCGAGCGGCCCGAGGCGCTGTTAGCGCGGACGGGTCTACTGGCGGCGGCGGCCGCCGACGGCCCGTCGTGTCGGTTCGCCCACGAATAAACACCGACGCTGATGGATGTCCGTGTGCAGCCGACACCGGCGTGTGGTTACCCGTGTGCCGCTCTCGGTGCACTCACTCGACGGCATGCGGTGACACAGAAGGGGTGCGCTCAGGTGCCGGCCACCGGTCGCGGGTCGAGGGAAGCGGGTTGCCACTTTCACGGCATGGAGGTCATCCATGTTTTCGCATGCACGACCCAGTGCACTGGTGGCCACTCATACAGAGATAGGTGCACTGGTATTCGCTCAGACACAGACCCAGCCAAGTGGAATCGGGGCCCGACCTCCTCTTTTCACCCTCTTAACAACGAAAAATAGAGGAGATGAAAAACACCTTCACCATGCAAAACAATGAATTTTCGGCGCATTGCGCGTGCCAAGAGCTCGCTCTGTTTTATCACCTTTTCTTCGGTCTGATCCCCTCTGAAAAAAATACCCTTGTTGCGTCGCTGTGCACATATCGGTACACAAGTGGCGACCCAGACACATACCGGTACACTGGTAGCGACCAAAACACAGACGGGTACACTGGTGGCCACCCAGATTTGAGTTGGTCGCCTCCTGACACGCACCTTTCTTCCGTTTTGTTTTCTGGGCTCAGCACGATCTGCAGTCTGACGTGGAAGAGTGCTCTGGCGTGCCGGGACGTGCCGCTATGACTCAGACAACAGCACCCGTGCTGCAGTCGTGCCAAGGTGACGGCGAAGCTGTCTTCGCGCCTGCCGTCATTTGCATTTGTGGCTCCAAGATTCGCATCTGAGGTCATGATGCGTCAGACCGTTTTTTCGTTGAGAATGGACATCATCCGGATAACACTGAAATCCAGCCCGGAATCCTGGCAGCCCGCCCGGTTAATACTCTGACTTTGGAGCAGACTCGGCCGTCTGGCAGCTTTAGCCGGGCCCGCAGCAAAGCCGATGGATTCATGAGCCAGGCGGCCTAGTAACCTCCCATGAAAGCCTGATATCGCGCCTTACAGGCACTCAGTCGCATAGTACGCATTATCTGGTGACGCCTAACGAATCCTCCACTGGTTCCCTTCCCTGAGCCCTCCCCCCCCTCGCTGCACCCCTCAGGGTACAGTCAACACTCGCGTGATTCAAGCCAAGCGGCAGTGAAACAGCTTTCCAAGACGTTGTAACATCACTTAACCAAAATACACTTTTGTGTGCTTCAACTTAAACCAATAAAAATGGTTTCAACATTGCGATAACATATACAGTAAGATAGTTCTGGTGTTTGATTAGGTGCAGTGCTACATTGAGCATGATTATGAGCGATAACAAGGCGTAAAATAACCTCATGCTCATATTAAAACATTTTTTTTTTAATCACACTGTAAATATTGCGGCTAGGGCCTTCTTCAACAGTAACCATTTTGTTTCAAAAGCCACAAAAACACATAGGCCAAGTGGATGGGGAACCGGAGTGCTCCACCACTGGCCATCATATTCATGAACGCAGTTGAGGCGCTCCTCCTGACATCCAATCAATACCAACCCATATATGCGCTACATTGATGATGTCCCGGATTTTTAAACCGCAGATCAAAAGCATTCGACGATTATTTTAATTTCCTCAACTTCCATCCATCCATAAACTTGTCCATGGAGCGCAGTGAGCATTCCAGTAAACAACAAGTACCTTTCCTGGATACACTTCTGATCATCAACAAAGGCGATTCTTACACAACCGAGCTATACATAAAATCGATGGTGGCGCCCACAATCCTTCCATTTTCCTCAGCACATCCCATCCAGACAAAAAGAGCAGTTTTGTATGCACAGACATTGGGAGCCAGGCGTCTCGGATCTAATGCTGATACCGGAACCGAGGCATGCAAAAAACCGAAACTTTGTTTCTGGGAAACAGCTTTCCACCCCGCATGATCAAAAGAGTAATGTTTCAGGTAGCGCACCACGTGAGAAGTACACATGCACAAACACGACGTTCGGACCCCAGAGATGACGCAACTTTCGTCAGTCTCCCCTGCATAGATGATAAGCTCACCAAATAATAACAGCGGCAATCTAAGCCTCAAAAACATCACTACGTGTGGCATGGCAGAGTGGCAATACACATTCAGACAGTTTCCTCTCAACCTACACCCATGTTCTGCCGGGAGCAAAAACCGTCACTGTTGTCTGGCAGTACTTCTAGACAGATGCCACACACGGAACACCGTCTACCTTATAACATGCCGGCTATGCCGACCATTGGACATCACGTATATAAGAGAAACAAAACGCATGGTTAGGGACAGATTTAATGAGTCCTTAAGAGACGCTAAAAATAAAACCTCTAACACCCTATTTGCCAAATATTTCAAAATTACTCACGCGACATTTTCGACTCTAGCAAACTCAGCATATCCACTCTGCAAGTCTGCAAAAATGTAGCAGAGCTCAAAATCAGCGAATCAATAGAGATTAGAAACAAAAAGACTTCATTAAACACAATTACTGCATCCTGGATCCTGATTTTAAAAATCTTGCACCGCCTAAGGCAAGGACATATACAGCACATATCCACATTCACACACAGACACGCACACACACCTGGGTCTCAAGTTGACACTTGCATACACACACGGATCATTCACCTTGACGTGGGTTTATGTTCATGTGTGTATGTATTTTACGAGTATGTAAACATTGTGATATATAAAATGAAGGCGATTAATTGTGCAGTGTCATGAGGTGCACTTGGCGTGTGTGTTTTGGTGGCTTTCGAAGCAAAATGTTGAGGAAAGCCCGTGGCCGAAATATATACCGTGCGAATTTGGATCTATTTCTTTGTTTTAATATGAGTATAAGGCTATTTACGCCTTTTCTCATAGTAAGATAGCGTGGCAATCTGTTCATGGTCACCTGCTCGGTGATATTCACCCAAGCCATGGCTTCGCCACTTACTTCGTGCCTGCAAGTCCATCAGGAGCAAAGGCCAAAACTAGCCATTCGTCGGCCTCGGCAACAGGGTGATGAATGAAAATGAGTATGAAAGCAATATGTCCGTGGCATTTCCGGACGTCATTACCAACTCACAGAACCGAACTATATTCTTAGCCTTGCACCATCTTTAACAGCACTACAATCAACAGCAGTGTTGAGGATGTCATTTATGGAGATGAGACTATCTTCGTGGATAATGCTGGCATTCACCCGCGAGTGATACCCGAGAGAGCTCACATACTTCGAAAGCCATCCAAGCGTAATCCAGTCGAAGCTGCGAACGCGCCAAGTTATCCACCTGACGAACTTGCAAAGTCTGCACGGATTGACTGCATTGGGCCGGACGGCCGCGGCCGGCAGCGCCAATCTCACGTGGACGGCGCAAATCCGCCCACGTTGACGTGCTCATCACGTTTCATGAGCCTCGGCTCCGTGTCGACAAATCCTCGTCGTTAGCGACACCTGGTGGGCGAGTGGCTCAGCGCCCTTCTGCTCCTCGCCCTCCCTGAACACGGGGGTACGGCGCTTGTCTGCTTAATCGGCCCACGAGCCCCATACGAGCTCCACGAGCCCCTCGACGGGCGGCGCCTCACTCGGCTGCAGTGTGTGCCAGACGACACGAGCGTGCCATTCATAATCTGCAATCTGAGGAATGGAAATTATTTCCGACCGGCCGTGAGAGGGCAGGCTTATATCGGCGCGGCGGAGGGCGACCGGCGGGGAGATAGCGGCGGGGTGGCCGGGTGCCGGCGCGGCGGACGTGGCCCATGCCTCGCCAGAATTAGCCGGCGCGTGAGCTGACGGCGGCGGTGACGCTGTCAACGATCTCGCCGGCGCGCGGTCGTAGATCGTGGACGATGGCTGCCGTCGGGGCGACTGTGGCACGACAGTGGGGACTGTGGCACGTCAGCGGGGACTGTGGCACGTCAGTGGGGACTGTGGCGCGACAGCGGGGACTGTGGCACGTCAGTGGGGACTGTGGCGCGACAGCGGGGACTGTGGCACGTCAGCGGGGACTGTGGCACGTCAGCGGGGACTGTGGCACGTCAGCGGGGACTGTGGCACGTCAGCGGGGATTGTGGCGCGAGAGCGGGGACTGTGGCACGTCAGCGGGGACTGTGGCACGTCAGCGGGGACTGTGGCACGTCAGCGGGGACTGTGGCGCGACAGTGGGGACTGTGGCGCGACAGCGGGGACTGTGGCGCGACAGTGGGGACTGTGGCACGACAGCGGGGACTGTGGCGCGACAGTGGGGACTGCGGCGCGACAGTGGGGACCTGGCACGACAGTGGGGACTGTGGCACGTCAGCGGGGACTGTGGCACGTCAGTGGGGACTGTGGCACGTCAGTGGGGACTGTGGCGCGACAGCGGGGACTGTGACACGTCAGCGGGGACTGTGGCACGTCAGCGGGGACTGTGGCACGTCAGTGGGAACTGTGGCGCAACAGTGGGGACTCTGGCGCGACAGTGGGGACTGTGGCACGACAGTGGGGACTGTGGCGCGACAGTGGGGACTGCGGCGCGACAGCGGGGACTGTGGCACGACAGCGGCGGTTAAAGGCGGTCTTTGATGAAGGAAGCCGTTTTATAAAACTTTCATCGTTTGCTTATCTTTCGGCACGAAACAAAACACACCAGGAGGAATCATCATGCGTTCCGTTTTTGATAGCTTATAAGTTTTGCATATTTGCTCATTAGAGCTAAAATAAAAGATTCTGGCTAACGTAAGCATTTTATGAGAGCAAGTTGACTTCGAACAACGTTTTTCGGCTGTATCATTAGATAAATAAAATTATAGAAAATCGAAAACCCCAAATTTTGACATTTCAAATAGATGCAATTTTGATGTTTGGTTGGGAAAAATTAGGGCCACGGTCGATTTCGCCTTCCTTTTCTGATTCCGTTGTTTCCTTCAAATCCCCTAAATGAACGCCCCAGAGCCAAAAAATATGATGTAAGTCGGGAAAAACTAGGCACCCTAGTGACGTCACTTTTGGAGAGATAACATGCTGGGGGCGGTGTCTCACCCTTCTCGTCGAGCGCTTTCCGATGACATCTTTTTCGTTTCGTGCGATGTTTAGTTTGGAGACTATATCGGGTGTATTAACCCTCCCCCTCCCCGAGTCGGAGTGTGAGGATATGACTGAAAAAGACGGGGAGGGTTAGTCTAGGGGGAAGAGCAAGTTCTTTAAATTGTTCGGAAAATTATATTCTACAACTTTCGTGCTCATACTTGACGGGCTTGCTCCATTAAATTCGATAAGCCAGTTCCAATGAAACAACGGCAGAAATTTGGCAGTTCTTGGTGTAGTGAATTTGATGGTTTTGACGTTGAAGAATTGTTCCGGTATATTTATCCTGGACCTGGTCGGACGGCCGCCGCTGGGCCGTCACTGGAAGCGTCACTGGGACATTCTGCTCCGAGACTTGATGACCGCAGAAGGCGTCACTGGGGAACAGTCCCGTGGAAACTGAGGCCTCAGGACGGCCGTATCTTCACGCCGTGCCGTGCCGTGCTCTGCCATGCCGTGCCGTGCCGTGCTCTGCCGTGTCTTGCCGTGACGTGACGTGCCGTGCCGTGCCGTGCCGTGCAGTGACGTGACGTGCCGTGTCGTGTCGTGCCGTGCCCTGCCGCACGTGCCGTCGGTCGGGAGTAAACAGAGCGGTTGTTCTGCATAAACAAATGATCTCACCAGATGCCACGGCGCCTGACCGTAGGTAAACCTGGAGCCGTGAGGAACAGGGCAGCAGGGAGGGGCGTCCACCCTGGAGAAGGGAGTGCAACAGTAGCAACCTTGGAGCGGGAGTGCGACGGCACCAAGTCTGAAACGGGAAGCGCAGCGGTGCCAAACCTGAGCCTGGGAGGACACCAGCCTGCCGACAATAGCTGCTAATGCGTGTGTGTTTACTGAATCCATCCACGCTGTGGGTTTTACGGATAGGTGTACAGGCTGCAGCACTTGAGTCTAGTCAGGGTACAAGGCAACGCAACCACACAGACAACCATACAAGCGGGTAGACACAGACTGCAGACCTAGTCCCAATAATTGCCGTTTATGTAACTATCGGGCCCCAGCTAATTGCCGGTGAACGATGAATTGTCTTTCGTACGATGAAAGAACTGGCAATGTGTGCCGACCGGTTTCACTCGAGGAAGGCGTGAGACAAGATAGCATTGGTTACGATGGCGTAGTGCTGGGAATTTGATGCAGAACAGCTCACTGTGAGCACTTCAGATCACCAAGGAACAATACAATTGTCAGGAACGGCACGGATCATTGCGACGTAGCACTGGCCACACAAGAGAACACAGATCACCATGGAGCAATACAGGTCGCCACGAGACAACGTAGGTCACCACGAAACAGTGCAGATCACCACGAAACAGTACAGATCACCACGAAGCAGCACCGATCACCACGAACCAACACCGGTCGACAGAAGGAAGCACCGCTCACCATGAGTCAGCACCGATCACCACAAGACAGCACAGGTCATCACGAGACAGCACAGGTCATCACGAGACAGCACAGGTCATCACGAGACAACACAGGTTACCACAAGACAGCACGGGTCGGACACTTGTCGGAACAACAAACAAATTCACCGGCGTGAACGCGGCCAAGCTGGTAAACACGCTTCTACGCAAGCACAGCGGGAAACATTTGCATATTCGACGGCTACAAATGGCTCCAGCGGCGGGATTGTTTCCCGCCTCGGTATCCTCTGGAACGGGGTGCCCGGCGCAGCGCCCGCCCACCCGCTGTATCGGCGGCCGGCACGTGACTTGCATGTACGATGCCGGTGATGAGGGAGACGTGGCAGCGTCGTCATCGGGCCCGGCCTTGAATGTTGACGCATCGGGCGGAAGCCCGTGACCTTTCGTCAGCAGAGGCGCCGTCCTGGAATTCCCAGGTGTCCGGGCGTCACCACGCACCGCAGCACTGGCGGCAGCCTTACTGAGGGTGAGCGGTGATCCGCTGAGGGGAGGGATGATGGATATCCAAAATGGCACCGGCACCTTCCTAAGCTCGTATTTTAGCCTGCTTGTACCTATCTTGCATCTGATTTGCGGTATTCATTATGTGTGGTAATCGATACACAGGTCAAGGCCATGTCGCCTGAGGTCGTCTCTTGCGTTACAACCAGCAATTTACGTGCCGTAACTTTCATTCATTAGATCCAGATATTCAAACACACACCGGAAAATCTGCAATCACACAGTCAGAAATAAAGCACCATATTTATGCATGTCATCATTGTAAAATTGTGATCGTTGGGCATTATGGAAGGCAAATAGCAAGCGGAGATTCACAATAATTGATTGCTAGTTGATAATTGAGGAAATGTCTGCCATCTTCAAAAGGAAACAGGAGCTGGTAAATCCCCCCCCCCCCCACACACAATAATATTGAGGTTCTCTCTCATTTAAGATCCCATTGTGCTTCTTGGCGGTCCGTTAGGCGTCAGACGCAATGTTAATGCGGACATCAGGGGATCTCCAGTGCAAAAAAAAATCATTAGGCTCCTGATGTCATTCAAGAATTCTGAAATATGCGCCCACGACAAGCGCATCCGAATGCTCACTAGGGTTTGCGAGAAGAATATAGATACAATTTATGATACTCCGTCTCCATAATGTATGATGCGAATTGCATATATTAAAGTTAGCTTGCCGTCAGACGTCAAGTTCATTGCTACTTACTGTGATATATTGTGCATACTGTTATTTTGCGCATTGGCTTCTGAAACTATTTTCAAGTCTTCATCCGCCATAAACGGCGGACCGCGGGCGGCGTCACCCGGGGCCCAAGGCCCGCCGTCGACGGACCGCCATTCATATGGCGAGGTGCGTAACCATTCCCCGAAGGTTACTGAACCCCAACGCCAAAGTTACAGGCAGATTTTCATATTTGAAACGATAGACGATGTGTCCGGCATGAATTCCCCCACCATTGAAGTTGAGGCCGACAGGTTCCCTCGATGTTGTTTCAAAACGTTACGTGTACGGGCGTTGAATGGAAAATATAATGAAATCATCAACAACCTTGAACTAATCCTACACATTTTGGTGTGACAAAGCCGATGTTTCTTGGTATTGATCAAGCCTGCAACTTTATTTTTGCCATCCTGCCGCTCGGCAGTCCTACGGGTCATCTGGACAGCAACTGTCGGCACTTAACGTGCATCGAGCCATGCCAGAACCTCAATAATGCCTGAAAGCTTCATGTCAAAGAGCGAAAATGGCAGGGTTAGATACACATAAAAGTAATCGAGCTTGGCACATAAGGCAGCTGATTTTATGCCGGTTTATCTGAGACCATTTTAAATTAATTCGCTTAAATATTCATGGAAGAGATTCACTATGCCATCAAAATGTAGTACGTTCGATTTTCGTTTAATTAAGAACATTGGATATTGTCAGCGCATCACACAGGATATGCATCACACGTTTAATTACAAGAAGTTAAGCGGCCAATTGATCCAATTTCACTTTGAAGGCAAAGTGACAGGGTGCAATGATTTGATAATAAAACGAACTACACATCATAAGAGAGATTGCTTGAGTGTTGTTTAGATTTGACCATCGGAAATTACTTGGACCTCTTCTAGAAACTAGAATATACCGTTATTAATTGCAAACCCACTCTAATAGCACTCTTTCACAAACCCTCCACCAGAGCGGCGCCACCGGTATTATGTTCGCTCAGTAACGCTTCCCGCCCGTCTCTCTAAGCCATTTCCCAATGTCTATTGCACAACTTATGCTTTTAAAACGTATGCTCTGGTAAGAGGGCTTTCATAGAAACCACAAATAGGCGCTTGGTTTGCGCTGCTTACCTACCGACTTATTTGGCACCGAGAGGACAAGTTAACTCCTCTGATATTTTAGCTGACTGAGTCACCGACCGAAATGATGGGAGCTTCCGGGATACTGTTGCCATTTCATGTCATATTCCATCAAAATAATAACAGTCGTTAGGAATTCTTCCATAAGCATATATATATAAATATATGCATGCATGTATATATAAATGCGCATCTGCGTGTGCGTGTGTGTGAATGAATTGTTTTTAAAAAATCATTTCCGGCTAAAATGCCGGAACACCTATGGTAGGATTATGTGCTACTGATGTGAGGAGTGAGCACGTCCGCAACCATCTTGTTTTGCTTTAGCTCAGTTCCGATTTGTATGATCACATCTTCAGTTATGTTACAGACATTTCGGCAACCATCGCAATGCTATTGGCTCATGATAAACAACATTTCACATGCACTCATGCTTACGTTGCCCCTATCAGTCCCATAAAATCATATCGGACATGTGCCATCTTGAATAAGTCATGAAAGGAACGTTGATGGATGCAGTCAGGTACTAAACTGGCACAAACGCTCGATGAAAGCTTGTCAATGCGCTTCGTGGTTTTGTCCATGCGTGCACAGTCAAATGTATGCAGTCTGTTGCACCCGCAGCCTTTACCTCCGTGATATCGCCACCGAGCATTGGCATACACTGGAGCCGCGGCCTCTTGGATGGACCCACTATTAGGCGATTCGGATGTATCGATATGTCAAATTTGAGGACAGTGGCAATTATTATATGGGCACTCCCTACATCTTTTCCAAGAACACATATTGATCATAACAAATAAATGAGAAGTTCCAATCAGCGTTTTTTTTTTTATCACAGTTTCATTATAATTCACCTTTATTCTGAAACATACAGCCGATACAATTATTCTTCCAATTTTTGTTTCTGGCACACCCCACCGAATTCTGAAACGGAATGAAGCGTAAGGCATCTAAGAGCAAAATCGACAGCCGCCTACCGTATGCAATCTTTCTGTACGTTAAGATAATTCCAGATATACCAATCCGTGACACGGCTTTGGCAGAAGCGGTAGGGATGACGAAGCATGTTTCTCAGAACATCTGTGTCTCACGGCGCCTCTCTTTCGTCTGGGCTTGAAAGCGTTTCACATGATGAACAAATAGAAGAGCAAGAAAATTCCGAAAGTGTCGAGATCTCCCTATATTTGCTCTCGATTCTCTGCTACCTATAGGGACAGTTGACCTATAACCTGATATGGAGAATTTGCACACACCGTTTACTGGTGAGACGATCTCCGTTACTCTGGCCCTTCGTTTTACATGCACGGATGATGTAGCTGTGAGCTGCCAAATGTAAACGGAATATCGTCATCATGCCGACGAAATCGAAGGATGGTATTCTTGCTGATATAAATGGATATAAATATTTGCTCGTCGCAGGTGCTTCTCAAGCAGAATAATTTAATTTGACATAATCAAGCCTCTCAGACCGATGCCTGGCGTTTCAGATTAGTGCACCTGGAAAACTTGTTTTCATTCAGATGAACATAATCATTGCAATCGCCTTGCCTACTTCTGCTCAAAAATGTGTATAATAGCTTAGTTGCACATCCCTCGTATGTCCTGACACCACGGCCTGAAGTGCGCTCCATACGCATCTCAGGCTATAAATATTTGCTCGTCGCAGGTGCTTCTCAAGCAGAATAATTTAATTTGATAAAATCAAGCCTCTCAGGCCGATGCCTGGCGTTTCAGACGGAAAACTTGTTTTCATTCAAATGAACATAATTATTGCAATCGCCTTGCCTACTTCTGCTCAAAAATGTCTATAATAGCTTAGTTGCACATCCCTCGTGTGTCCTGGCACCACGGCCTGAAGTGCGCTCCATACGCATCTCAGGCTCGATGGAAGATATGGACTCGATGGGGAAAGCTTCGTGACACGTGTTTTCGCACGTGCTGCGTGACATGTCCGGTCGCGTGTACCGGCGCGTGTGATTTCACACGTGTCCAGCAGCATGCCCGGCCGCGTGTGTTCTCACACGTGCCAAGCAGCATGCCCGCCACGTGCCCAGGCGCGCTGCCATATCCAGCGCGCGTCATAGGCTCAGGCCGACCATTACATGAACATGCGGCATCTGCATACGTCAGCCGCACCTGCATGTAGCGACACAAGCGCATCGGCCGGCATTGATGAAGACCTTGAAGAGTGCAGCGGCATAATCGGTGCGGCCGGCTGGTGCCAGGGTCGTCAGGCTGTGTTGACTGTGTACGCCCAGTGCAGGGACGCTGAGGTCGCACGGCAGCTGCTGTGCGAGGTCGGCCGCCCCTGATGTGCTCTCGGTAGGCTGTGTTGACTGTGTACGCCCAGTGCAAACACGCTGAGGTCGCACGGCAGCTGCTGTGGGAGGTCGGCCGCCCCTGAGGTGCTCTCGGTAGGCTGTGTTGGCTGTGTACGCCCAGCGCAGGGACCCTGAGGTCGCACAGCAGCTGCTGTGGGAGGTCGGCCGCCCCTGACGTGCTCTCGGTAGGCTGATTACGAACTTGCTGCTGCACTGCCGTAGACTGCACGAGCAGTTCTGAGTGAGTGTTGCGTGACTCAGCCGAGCAGTGGTTGGGTTGCGTGACGTGACATGACTGGTCATCTGGGGGGGGGGGGGTATGCTGTGGGTCATCTTGTGCACCAGTGGTCATTAATTAACCGGCTGCTGCGATTTGAACACTGATAAATGGTCCTACTTTGAACATCAATCAATATTAGTAGATAGTAGCTACGTTTGTATTGCTGGAAGGTCACTGAAAGGTCATTCCAGGCCGCGTAAGAATATTTCACTGATCTTCATGATGAGGTTTGGTCAAATCAAGCAATCCAAAAAGTAAAAATAATTTGATCGCATGAAGTGTTTACACCCACGCAGCCAGAGCCGCTCATTATAGCTATGCTTGGACAAGCTGTGAAGCCATCGTTTTGGTTTCGTGAGTTATGCGATTCAAGCTTGTATACACTGCCACTACACGTTGACTGCAGTCGGAACTACCAGGTGTTGCGCTCAAGGTGGGTTTGAGTTGGATGCAAACAAGACGCACATGTAGTATTGAGCCCGACGAGAACTAAAACCGCCTGTATGTTGGTTCGCTTATTCTATTCCAAGTAAGAATAATGCATGAATGTTGCGCATGCATATCTAGGCACTGAGATGACATGGGACGTATTTGTAAGTGCGGTGAATAATGCGCTTGGAATGAGGTTCTAGCTGTTACGGGTAGTAAAAAAAAAAACATTAGGAACATGAATGGGAATCAGCGTGATTTCGTTTCCTTTCTGTGCATCGACACGTGGAAGGCTTCCAGGGTTTTCTCTTTGCGGCTTCCCAGCCACCATTTTACCACTCCATCCGACAACAAAGCAGGAAATCGAAACCCCTGAATTGCTGCCGGCCGCCGTCCAAGCTGGACAAGTCATCGATGTCAGACCGAATGATGCGTGGCAGACCATAAACTGGAAACCCAATCGCGGATCGCAACAACCGGGAGCAGCGCGCCCCGCCGCACGGGGGAGGGAGGCTGCCCATTTTAGCTTGCCGTGCGTATCTCAAGGCTGTGTATGTGTGTGTGTGTGTGTGGGTGTGGGTGTTTGTGGTGTAAATCTGTTGTGCAGCCGGGCGAGATGCCGCGCGAGCTGTGTCAGTCACGTGGCTCAGAGTCACGTGCCCGAGGGCGAAGTGCAGGAGACTCGGCGCGGGAGAGACGGCACGTGACCCCGGACAGCGCGACGGCGGTCCGGAACTGTCTGGAAGCGGGAGACGGTGGATGACCCCGGACAGCGCGACGGCTGCCGGAACTGTCTGGGAGCCGGAGCTCGGCGGCGGTCCGGAAATGTCTGGAAGCCGGAGACGGCGGGTGACCCCGGACAGCGCGACGGCTGCCGGAACTGTCTGGGAGCGGGAGACGGTGGGTGACCCCGGACAGCTCGGCGGCAGTCCGGAACTGTCTGGGAGCCGGAGACGGCGGGTGACCCCGACAGCCCGACGGCTGTCCGGAACTGTCTGGGCCGAGACGGCGGGTGACCCCGACAGCCCGGCGGCGGTCCGAACTGTCTGGGAGCCGGAGACGGCGGGTGACCCCGGACAGCTCGGCGGCGGTCCGGAACTGTCTGGGAGCCGGAGACGGCGGGTGACCCCGGACAGCGCGACGGCTGTCCGGAACTGTCTGGGAGCCGGAGACGGCGGGTGACCCCGGACAGCGCGACGGCTGTCCGGAACTGTCTGGGAGCCGGAGACGGCGGGTGACCCCGGACAGCGCGACGGCTGTCCGGAACTGTCTGGGAGCCGGAGACGGCGGGTGACCCCGGACAGCTCGGCGGCTGTCCGGAACTGTCTGGGAGCCGGAGACGGCGGGTGACCCCGGACAGCGCGGCGGCGGTCCGGAACTGTCTGGAAGCGGGAGACGGTGGTTGACCCCGGACAGCGCGACGGCTGCCGGAACTGTCTGGGAGCGGGAGACGGTGGGTGACCCCGGACGGCTCGGCGGCTGTCCGGAACTGTCTGGAAGCGGGAGACGGCGGGTGACCCCGGACAGCTCGGCGGCTGTCCGGAACTGTCTAGAAGCGGGAGACGGCGGGTGATCCCGGACAGCTCGGCGGCAGTTCGGGGAGCGGCGGCCGCCTATCGGCCCGCTGATACTGGCGCGGCTCGGCCGCACCTACCCCTCTCGTGACGTGTGACAGGCTGCCGCAGCTGTCAGAGCAAGTGGCACATCGTCGGAACATCACGTCACACCGAAAAACATGTCACGGTCGACGATGCCAGGACCGGCCCGAAATACAATCGCTTGGGGAGTGGACCGCCCGGGTGAGGTGTAGTCTCGTGCAGGTGTGGCGCGTCGTGAGTAGTTTCCATGCGATTGTGGTTTAATTTCCCGCTATGTTTTGTTCTTACCACGGTGAAGCAGGCTTCCGATCTTCTAGGTGAAATAATTATAGCTTGAAATACGACAAAAAAGCTATGTAACATTCAAACGCAGCCAGGTCGGGCTGAGTCGAATCGAGTCGAGTCGAGTCGGGTCGGTCGGGTGGGGTGGGGTCGGGTCGGGTCGGGTCGGGTCGGGTCGGGTCAGGTCGGGTCTAGTGATGCATTTGCCAAATAAGGCGCCCGTAGAAGTCGTGAGTCGAGCGGGAGCAAGTGCTAATAGCGCAATGAAGTCCAATCTCCGTGTATGATAAGACAAATTTCAGCGAATGTGGCTCCACAGCCAAATGCCTTGAAGAATCCGTGCAAAGCTAAAGAGACTTTAGATGTGATGCATTCGCCAACTTGCATTGGGAAGACTCGAAGTATGAAGCGACATCTCACTCTTAAATGGGGCTCGAGACCACCGAACACCAAGACTCACAAGTGGAGCATGCTACCAATGCAAAACCGGGACAGACACGGTGCGAGGTGTATTTGCAAGCTGGCCATGCGCGGCAATGCTCACGGACCCAGAACAACAAAAAACACAAGTGGAGCATGCGACCCCACTGTGGCACCTGGGCGGACATTGTGCCATTGTGCAAGGTGTTTTGCAAGCTGACCACGCGTGGCAATGTCGCCGCAAATCAATTTATTTGAACAAAGTTTTAAAGCATTTCCTGAGAAGAATTGCGAAGGAAGTTGTTCAGTATGAGGACGAAAAGATATTTGGCTCTGGGTGAAAAAAAAGGCTTTCTAATGCTTCATTGGGTCTTGAAACGCTGACGGAAGCTAACTAAGAACACAAAATTTATCACAAGCCTCCTTCTTTGAGCAATGCTTAAGCATAGGCTATTGGGATGAAACGGCGTGAAAATTAATTGTAAAGGAAGCATTTGTCTGTAAGCAAAAATGAACGCGAAACGTTGCAATACAAAAACATATAATGGTTTTATAAATTGTCCCAGTCGGACTGGCCGACCGAACCAACCGCTTTGGTGCCTTTTGCACAAGCTACAAGGACCCACTTGGGCTTTGCCCTGCCTGAAGTTGTAGTTGATTAAGAGTGCACTGTCAGCCGTGTTATACAGCGTTTCCTTCAGATGTGGTGACACGGTTAGTTGTGTCGCCACCGTGCTATACGGCATTTACTTCAGATGGAATAAAAAAAAAACACGATCAATGGTGTCGCAGCTGTGTTATACATTCACTTCAGATACAAAGTGCCTAAAAATGTGCCGTGACTGACCAATAGGCATCCTCCAGCGAGTGGATGATGAGTCAGACAGCTAGGCGGAGCGGGTGTGAAACTGGCGCTGGCCCGCCCTTGCCCCGGCACAGCTTGGATGTTTTTTTTACGCGCAAATCATCCTGGGCCGTTTTGCAAGGCATGAATTGCGACAAATACGAGTATTTTTCCCAGCTGAGCTACAAAGCAGTTTTTCGGACCGTTACGGGGCATTGGGTCACATACTTTAAATGAATTATGAATGTTGACTTGCCCTAGAACTAAATCTTCATTGATCTGGCACTTCCCCTTCAGCCCGAATCCTCTTTTGTTGGTGCAGAGGGACTTCAAGTCCGCCTAGGGAGCCTTTACCCACACCTTGAGAGTCCTTGGGGCCCCTCGTACCCTCCAAGGGACGGCTGCCCTATCGCCCCCCCTTGCTACGCCACTGGATTGCCGGAAATCAGCGACAAGCGGAGGATTCAGGAATCGGGGATCATCGGATGTTCGTGGCAAGCATGACGTTGTGCATTGTCTCAAGATTATAGCGGAATCATGAGCAAGGTGTGGGCACTAGTGCCAGCTGCCTGGTGAGATGGGAACACTGTCGACTGCCGGCTCCCGTAAGGTGGGTACTAGTGTCAGCTGCTCCGTGAGATGGGAACACTGTTGACTGTCGGCTCCCCGTAAGGTGGGCACTAGTGCCAGTTGCCTGGTGAGATGGGAACACTGTTGACTGTCAGCTCCCCGTAAGGTGGGCACTAGTGCCAGTTGCCTGGTGAGATGGGAACACTGTTGACTGTCAGCTCCCCGTAAGGTGGGCACTAGTGCCAGTTGCCTGGTGAGATGGGAATACTGTCGACTGTCAGCTCCCCGTAAGGTGGGCACTAGTGTCAGCTGCCTGGTGAGATGGGAACACTGTTGACTGTCAGCTCCCCGTAAGGTGGGCACTAGTGTCAGCTGCCTGGTGAGATGGGAACACTGTTGACTGTCAGCTCCCCGTAAGGTGGGTACTAGTGTCAGCTGCCTGGTGAGATTGGAACACTGTCGACTGTCGGCTTCCCGTAAGGTAAGCACTGATGACAGTTCCCCCGCTGGGTGGGAAAACTGTCGACTGTCGGCTCCCCGTAAGCGTTAGCACAGGCCAGGGTGTCACGCCTTGCCTATGTGGCGGATTCTTGGCTGTTGCCGATTCCGTGTTCCGGCCTTGAATGTCGAAGGCTGCTTTTATCTCTCAACTGATGTCAGGAAATCGAACGGCTACGTGTGTCATTTCATGAAATATTAGCCACTAAATCGTCAGACAGCTGGCAGGAAATGTTATGGTCCTGACAATTCGAGGCGGAGAGATAGCTTTTGGCTCAAATTTACCGGTGATGCGATGGCTTTGCCATCCGCAAGGTCAGTTTCGAGTGGCAGCTACGCAATTGGTGTTTATGCGGAGCCAACACATGACCTTGTTCCAGGGATGAAGGAAATCGCTGCAGTCGGAGAGCATGAGACGCTTCACTACAACCATGGGTAGGTATTTGTGTTCGCGTGCACGTAGTGTGTATGTGTACGTGGTAACGATATGTTATGCTATGGGAATTTGCTAGAATCATGAAGAAAAATGTTCGCAGGGCCGAGAGGCACGAGACAATAGAAAGTTTCTTTGTAACGAGTTATTTAACGTAATGTAGTTTTCATGCATGTGTTCATCGTGCAGTGGCCAAGGATGGCATTTACCACCTTTAGTGCATGCGGTTCTAGCGCATTTTTTGCTCACCCTCTCCAGTCGCTACCAGGTACCTAAACCAGAGGAGTTTTCCGTGAAGCCTGTCGTACGTAAGTACGCTATTTTGAAGCTTACTGGCGCCTCGTGGCCGGTAATCTACCCAGCGGATCATCAACAATCTACATACTGATCCTGTACTCAACGGATCTAAATTGTGCTCTGTCAGCACCTGCTCAAACTTAACTGTGTCTGGCACGCCTCTCTTCACGTCCATGACGGAGACGGGGAGGGGAGCTTTCAGCACTCCGTCCCGTTTTCCCAAATTACACGAGAGTCAAGCGGCGCAGCAGCGTCGCACGTCCGCCACTCCCCGGCCAACAATGCTACACATCATGCCACAATCCCAGGTCATTCCGAATCACGGCCGATGAAGTCGTGAATGAGACCATGTTCTATGGTTCGCCGCTCTGAATGGGAAGCTGAATTCCGTTTGGTATACTAAAGAACGAAAGTATGAGTTCAATTATGTGCTAGAATGACGTAGAGTAACACATAATTAGCTCCAACGTAGAGTAACACATAATTAGCGTAGATCAATTTAGGATTAATGTAGAACACCCCTTACTTCATACCATGCCATTATGGCGTAACCGATCTCCCGACTTCAGTGGACACTCTAAGTGCGCTGAATGTAATGGCATTTTGGTATTGTCTGGTGCACAATTGTGCATAGTGCAGTCGTTGTGCAACCAGTGTGCGCATGGTGCAGGTGCTGTGTAACTGTCGTGTAGGTACCGTGCATTATGTGTGGCTATCCGGGCTCTGTGAGTTGCTGTGTGACTGTTATGTACCGCACAGTCTGTGTGGCTATCTCGGCTGGTCAGTTGATGTGTGACTGTTATGTACCGCACAGTCTGTGTGGCTATCTGGGCTGGTCAGCTGCTGTGTGACTTATGTACCACACAGTCTGTGTGGTCAGTTGATATGTGACTTATGTACCGTGTAGTCAGTGTGGCTATCTGGGCTCCTCAGCTGCTGTGTGACTGTTATGTACCGCACAGTCTGTGTGGCTATCTGGGCTCGTCAGCTGCTGTGTGATTGTTATGTACCGTGTAGTCTGTGTGGGTATCTGGCTTCGTCATTTGCTGTGTAACTGTTCTGTACCGTATAGTCAGTGCACTAGCTGGATCAGTAGGCCCCGCCACGATGCCGTTGGTGATCACGCCCACCCCCACCCCCCAATGACGACACCGAACTGTCGCACCCTGGCGCCCAGTTGGCTGCCGGTCTCACCAACACTGGCGGACGTCTGTGGCGCCACATCTGGCCGCACGCGCGCCACGTCTCGTCACGCGGCCCATGTGGCGCGCACGTGCGACATGTGTTCCGGATTAGCCGAGTGGCGGGTGGGCGGTGCGCGCGGGGGGTAGGGCTGACTGCGGCGGGACTAGGTGCACTGGTAAGGTGTCAGGCAGGTGTCGGGCAGACAGGTCTGGTGGGTCCTCAGCAAAGTCTGCCACGGTGCCGGCTAGTGAACAAGAGCAGATGAGCGGCGAGCTGCAGGGACGAGCAAGAGAGAGAGAGAGAGAGAGAGAGAGAGAGAGAGAGAGAGAGAGAGAGAGAGAGAGAGAGAGAGAGAGAGAGAGAGAGAGAGAGAGAGAGAGAGAGAGAGAGAGAGAGAGAGAGAGAGAGAGAGAGAGAGAGAGAGAGAGAGAGAGAGAAGAGAGAGAGAGATAGAGAGAGATAGAGATAGAGAGAGAAAAAAAAAAAAAAATAATATATATATATATATATAATATATATATATATATATATATATATATATATATATATATATATATATATATATATATATATATATATATATATATATATATATATATATATATATATATATATATATATATATATATATATATATATATATATATATATATATATATATATATATATATATATATATATATATATATATATATATATATATATATATATATATATATATATATATATATATATATATATATATATATATATATATATAAGAAAGAGAGAGAGAGAGAGAGAGAGAGAGAAAGAGAGAGAGAGAGAGAGAGAGAGAGAGAAAGAGAGCCTTCCAGCGGTTTGGGTGAGTTGTCAGCACTGACCACGTGCGACTACGAAACACACATGTGGGGTTTGGTCCTCCACTAGCACACAACACACATGTGGGGTTTGGTCCTCCACTAGCACACAACACACATGTGGGGTTTGGTCCTCCACTAGCACACAACACACATGTGGGGCGTGGTCACCCGCTAAGGTAGATGCACACGTGGGCGTGGTTCCTCACTACGGTACACGAACATGTAGGGCGTATAACTTGCTATAGCACGCAGCACACATGTGAGGCGTGGTTCCCCGCCACGGTACACAAACTGTGAGGCGTATCCCTCACTGTGGTCACAAACATGTGGTCCCCGCTACGGTACATCAATATGCGGGGCGTGGTTACCCGCTACAGTACACACACATGTGGATCCTGGCTTGCTGTTAATTATATTTTGTTAGCCACAAATTGCATAAGTGGCCGATGCAGCCAGGATTAAAGTGGAGGGAGGGGCGGTCTACGGAACAAAACCATATTTCATCAATAATGTTTGTGGCGCGAAGTGTGGAGAAGCGTTTTGTTTGTCGTCGTGCAAATCCACAAATGCCATGTTAATCTGGTGTATTTTGGTAAGAGCGGGGCGGAAGGGGGGGGGGTGCCTGCGGCTCTGCTTTCAGGCAGTCGGCAGGGATGTAGTAATAACTAGCATGGCGGTATTGCGACAACCAGCATGATACTCTCATTGGAGCGCTGGATGAGGGAAGGCAAACTGTGACGCTTGTGTTCTCTGCGTGCTGAATTACTACCCATTATTCTGAGGTGATATGAATAGGACACAATTTGTTTGTTGCTGAGCCTGTGCAATACATATACTATGCTGTGACACAGGCCTGTTTACTTCAACCGTGAGGTGACTCGGTCTGATCTGACCATTGATTTAAAACCAGGCCGAAAGGCGAGAAATTTGCGCCATTTAAACCCAAATAAAAGTCGACGAAACTGCTTCGCCACAGAAGTGGAGGACATTGTTTGCTGTTTAGTGTACCTGCGAAAATGATTCCTACGAGATGTCATGTAAAACAATGAACTGACAAAGCGAATAGCGGCACTCAGAGGCAAACCGAAAAATGTATTTTCGCACCTTAATTTACCTGGTATTTCAAATGCGAGCAGATGAAACCGTCCACGTCCTGCTCGCGGTCTTTCTCCACTCGTGTGTCCCTCGGACTCATACTTCCCAACTGACATCCGTCATCCGCCTCGAGAGACGTCTGACTGTCATTCTTCCCCAAAGGAATCGGACAGTGATCTGATTCTGTCACAGCCGGGTCTCAGTGTTGCATTCGCTCCTTTCCAATGTTTTCATAATCCAATGCGCATCCGTATAAGATTCACACCGCCTTCATTTACTATTATCAGGTCCAATCCAGTGCTTCGACCCACCAAATGATGCTCACACGCCGACACCCTGCACTGAGCTGGTGGTGCTGCAGACACGAGGCTGGACACTATGTCGTAGGCGGCATAGTACACAGTGGTGGGGTGTTGTAGCGGTCAATATAGGCGGGCGAGCGGCACGCGCCACTATCTACAGACTGCAGTGACCGGGTCACGGGAGAACGGCCAAAAAGTTTTCCTTTCAACAAATGACCAGCACCAGCAGAGAAAAGATGATCATTAAAACTTCAGAAATGAAAAGAAACTGGCGGGCATTTATCATGTTCGGTGCAAAGGAAGCCTTTTAGCAATGCGAACAAGTAAGGTTTCAATAGCCCGAGATTCAAGTCAGGCATTGTTGAGTCGGGTTGGTCCGGATCAGTCGCCCATATTGTTTCTTGATGCCAGTTGGGTGGATTCGTATTTATTTCATTCCCGCTCGTAATGTACGCTTTTCTTTTATGTCTACACGATAGAAGCACTTGCTCGAGCCTCGTCCACGCTAGCAATTATCCTACACACATGACCTCGATTTCAACTTCTTCCGGTGTGCTCATCAACGTCAATTATCCTAGGAAAGCTTGCTATTTTTAGGGTGCGTCGGTTTTTCCCACAAGTAACAACTTGATATCATTCTCTACATCCCAGTTTTTGCCATTCATTTATCCAACAGTCACAAAAAGCATCGTTCTCGAATGCAGCTTCATTATAAAGACGGTTGACCAAAGCACAGATTATCTACAGATGTGCAGATTATCTTCCAGACAAAATGGCTTCATAACTCAGTGCTAGTTCCATGCATGCTACTACAATACATTAACATTTCCAATGGTAGCTCTCAAAATCATACAAAGCTAATTTGCCTTGAGTTACCGATGTTGCGGGTCGTTCTGCGAAACGCAATGCAGTCCCGGAGGTCATGTCGCAGCCACTAATCAACCACGACTTTGTCATTCGAGCTGTATTAAAGAAGCCTAATATTTCACAGCATGTGCTTCGTTGACGTAGTAATGGCCATCGTGGCTGAAATACGACTTGTTGGCTTTTCCTTGCCTCATTCACATCTGCTATGGCCTGTGATACATGGGCACGGGACCACGTGACAGGATCCGGCCGGATGTCCATCGTACGGTGGTAAGTAGCAGCAGGTTACAACGCGCCGCATGTGCTGGAGGGGCACGGGACCACGTGACAGGATCCGGCCGGATGTCCACCGTCCAGCGGCCAGCAGAAGCAGGTTACACCGCGCGGCATGTGGTACAGGTGTATGGAATCACGCGAAACACAGGAGTGGCATGCAGGATTGACAGGGTCACACCTCTCTGACCTTTAACATGCATCTACGACGCGATCACAAAGCAAGCCGTGAGCCTTGCGTTGGGAGCCGCCGTGGGGAGGCAGCGGGATGGCAAGATAGGGGTATTGGGTGGGCGGGGGCGACCCGTCTGGTGGACACGGCCCGGGTAGCAGTGGTGAGGAAGATCTGGCAGCCACAGGTACTGATGTGTGCGAGTGTGTGTGTGTGTGTGTGGAGGGTGGGGGTTCTGGCAGGAAGACGGGGGAGGACGGACGGGCTCTGATCTGACGTGCTTCTCAGAGGTACAAGAAGATGCAGCGCTGGAGATGTTTTGACAGCCGGCGCTGTTTGATCAGCATCAGGCGGTCAGCTCGAGCGAGGCCGGACGGGCAGCCTGACCAACACGTGTTCTGTGGGTCGGGCCGACGGTGGGCCTGACCAGCAGCTCTGTGGCCCGGGCCGGCGGTGGGTCTGACCAGCAGCTCTGTGGGTCGGGCCGACGGTGGGCCTGACCAGCAGCTCTGTGGGTCGGGCCGACGGTCCGCCTGACCAGCAGCTCTGTGGCCCGGGCCGGCGGTGGGCCTGACCAGCAGCTCTGTGGCCCGGGCCGGCGGTGGGTCTGACCAGCAGCTCTGTGGGTCGGGCCGGCGGTGGGCCTGACCAGCAGCTCTGTGGGTCGGGCCGGCGGTGGGCCTGACCAGCAGCTCTGTGGCCCGGGCCGGCGGTGGGCCTGACCAGCAGCTCTGTGGCCCGGGCCGGCGGTGGGCCTGACCAGCAGCTCTGTGGCCCAGGCAGGCGGTGGGCCTGACCAGCAGCTCTGTGGCCCGGGCCGGCGGTGGGCCTGACCAGCAGCTCTGTGGGTCGGGCCGGCGGTGGGCCTGACCAGCAGCTCTGTGGCCCGGGCCGGCGGTGGGCCTGACCAGCAGCTCTGTGGCCCGGGCCGGCGGTGGGCCTGACCAGCAGCTCTGTGGCCCGGGCCGACGGTCCGCCTGACCAGCAGCTCTGTGGGTCGGGCCGGCGGTGAGCTCGGCCAGCAGCTCTGTGGGTCGGGCCGGCGGTGAGCTCGGCCAGCAGCTCTGTGGCCCGGGCCGGCGGTGGGCCTGACCAGCAGCTCTGTGGGTCGGACCGGCGGTGGGCCTGACCAGCAGCTCTGTGGGTCGGGCCGGCGGTGGGCCTGACCAGCAGCTCTGTGGGTCGGGCCGACGGTCCGCCTGACCAGCAGCTCTGTGGCTCGGGCCGGCGGTGGGCCTGACCAGCAGCTCTGTGGCCCGGGCCGGCGGTGGGCCTGACCAGCAGCTCTGTGGCCCGGGCCGACGGTCCGCCTGACCAGCAGCTCTGTGGGTCGGGCCGGCGGTGAGCTCGGCCAGCAGCTCTGTGGCCCGGGCCGGCGGTGGGCCTGACCAGCAGCTCTGTGGCCCGGGCCGGCGGTGGGCCTGACCAGCAGCTCTGTGGGTCGGGCCGGCGGTGGGCCTGACCAGCAGCTCTGTGGGTCGGGCCGTCGGTGGGCCTGACCAGCAGCTCTGTGGCCCGGGCCGGCGGTGGGCCTGACCAGCAGCTCTGTGGGTCGGGCCGGCGGTGGGCCTGACCAGCAGCTCTGTGGCCCGGGCCGTCGGTGGGCCTGACCAGCAGCTCTGTGGCCCGGGCCGACGGTCCGCCTGACCAGCAGCTCTGTGGCCCGGGCCGTCGGTGGGCCTGACCAGCAGCTCTGTGGGTCGGGCCGACGGTCCGCCTGACCAGCAGCTCTGTGGGTCGGGCCGGCGGTGAGCTCGGCCAGCAGCTCTGTGGCCCGGGCCGGCGGTGGGCCTGACCAGCAGCTCTGTGGGTCGGGCCGGCGGTGGGCCTGACCAGCAGCTCTGTGGGTCGGGCCGGCGGTGGGCCTGACCAGCAGCTCTGTGGGTCGGGCCGGCGGTGGGCCTGACCAGCAGCTCTGTGGGTCGGGCCGGCGGTGGGCCTGACCAGCAGCTCTGTGGCCCGGGCCGGCGGTGGGCCTGACCAGCAGCTCTGTGGCCCGGGCCGGCGGTGGGCCTGACCAGCAGCTCTGTGGGTCGGGCCGGCGGTGGGCCTGACCAGCAGCTCTGTGGGTCGGGCCGGCGGTGGGCCTGACCAGCAGCTCTGTGGCCCGGGCCGGCGGTGGGCCTGACCAGCAGCTCTGTGGCCCGGGCCGGCGGTGGGCCTGACCAGCAGCTCTGTGGGTCGGACCGGCGGTGGGCCTGACCAGCAGCTCTGTGGCCCGGGCCGGCGGTGGGCCTGACCAGCAGCTCTGTGGCTCGGGCCGGCGGTGGGCCTGACCAGCAGTTCTGTGGGTTGGGCCGGCGGTGGGCTTGACCAGCAGTTCTGTGGCCCGGGCTGGCGGTCCACCTAACCAGCAGCTCTGTAGCTGGGCCCGGCAGTCACTGCCGACAGCCAGTGAGGGCCGGTGGCCGACACGTGTGACCACCACGTGTCCCTCAGCTGGTCTGCTGACACCTGCTGCACGTTAGGCAGTGGTGGCGTGCCACTTCTGTGGGCCGCTCACTGCACGCTCAATGGACATTCCGAGCCCACTACACCTTCTATCGGCTGATATTCTGGCCTCACTGTACCTTATACCGGCTGATATTCATGTGTCACAGCATCTTTTCCGGTTTATATTCCGATCTCACTGCACACTTTCTCGGCCAACATTGTGAGCTCACTGCACTATTTCCGGTCGACATTCCGAGGTCACTGCACCCTCTATCAGCTGACATTCCGAACATGCTGCACCCTCTCTCAGGTGACTGACTCAGCTCAGAACAATCAGTTCCATACCTCGGTCTGCAGGAGAGCAGACCGAGGTATCTGTCAAATGCCACAGCTCGGTCCAGCATATTCATACGGAGTTCAATAAGCCACACAAGGCCCTGGCATACCACACGTGCAATACGCCACACGGGACCTGTATTCACCCATTTCTCATGTGCCCCGCATTTGTATCGGGGTGTGATTTATTATTCGCAGGGTGCCACTTTGTATACGCTAAGAGGTACTTTGTATACGCTAAGAGGTAATAATTGAGGGAACGCATTGGTTCCCTCAATTATTGACTTGGATGCCTCAATCTCCACCCCACTCAGGCTGAAGCCTAACCATTAGACCCATGAGCAGCAGTAAACATAAATGGTTTCCGGAGTAGTTTCCGCCATCAATAAGGTCAATTGACCTCTCCCTCATCAATCAACTTCACAAAGTGACAGCCATGGTGTTTCCGCCCTTTTGACTTAGAAAGCATGCTGTTTAATCGTTACAGATGGACAGCCAAGTAGTAGTTTTTTTTTGTAATGGGCTGCTTTTAGCTTTTAGTAGCCTGGCTGTTGTTTGTAGATTATTGAGGGGGATTTTCACCCGTCAATGGTGACCCAAGTACAATGTGGATCTGCATTTCCAGCCCTGCTTTCGACTTAGTATAGTCACGTTGGTTATGACATTTTAGCGATATATGTCTGGAAAGGAGTGCTCGTTGTATGTGCAGTTTGAGCATTATCTCACGAAACGCTACAGCGGACACGCAATTCAACGCCCTCATTTATCCGACCGCAACAGAAATTGATAACTGGAATTCTATTATCATGACACAGAGCTCCAAAGTCTTTAGATGTGAGTTGTCTATCGAGCCCCTATGTATTCAAGACATAGTTCCTCCAATGAATTCCATGAACTCCTCATGGTGCATCGCGTAACTTTTTTAAATTCAAACGCAATTGTTTGCGGGATTTGCACTCATACCGAAAGCATTGCAAAGCAGTCGGAGGTGAGAAATGGAAAGATGGTCCAGAGGCAGGGAACCTATGGATGGACGATGAGAAGAGACAGAGAAGAGAGAGAGAGAGAGAGAGAGAGAGAGAGAGAGAGAGAGGTCAGTGCAGAGCGAAATGAGCAAAGGACGAGAAAGCGACAGGGGCGGTGACTGCAGAAAATAAGTGATATTCTTTTGATATTGGGAAACGTGCGTACCGTGCATGTTGACAATTAACTTAGTGCATGCTGGATGTGTAAGTGATGTCATTTTATGGGGAAAACATGCGAAAATGCGTGACCTCAGGACAACATGATTTTTGTCATGAACTGACGTGCATGGTATATTAAGCCATATGATATATTAGTCTCAGTAAGTTTGAGACCTTAATATATAGCTAATTTATATGCAAAACACAGCATTCCTTGTCAATGTGGGCCGAAACGTTTCTTCTTATTTTACTTCCAATCAGTTAATATGGCCAATTAATGGCCAGGAGCTTATTGTTCTAAAGCGGTACATGTCATGTCATTGATCATGATGGATATTGTCCAGATTTCTCCTGACTATCACATTCGCCCTTAATTCTCCTTTAGGCCGACAACATCGTGCTTTGAGTCATCTTCCCGATGGATCCCCATCGCGCTCATGGCCATCTGCCGACTAGGGATGATAATCCCGGGATCGGGATCCCGGGATCCCGGGATTACGTCAATCCCGAATCCCGGGATTGGAGGCTCTCGGGATTTCGGGATCCCGATGAGTTTTTTTCTTCATACAAAACTATTGTTAAAAACGTCAATGTGGAAAACCATTATGGATTGATAACATGATAGATGGATACGTAAAATTTGACGAATTTGAGTGGTTTTGTGTCCAAATTTCTGAACTGTACTATGTTCTTCTCATATTAGCCAGCTGCGTCCTGCAATTCAGCGATCGTATTCGACAGCGTTTCACACGGTGTCAGGCTCCGAGACCCCGCGTGGCTCCCGGGCCGCCTCTCCACGCAGGTCATATTACTCGAGGACATGCTACACCCGATGTGAGTCAGCGGCCGTCGCGGGCTGTGCCCTGTCCTGCGCCTCAGTGACTGACTCCCAGTGCTTTGAGGCGGAGTGGCGCTGGCAGGGCACCGTGTTGTTGTTGTTGATGGTGGTGGTATCCTCCAATCTCCGAATTTTATCTAGCATTTTCAACGAAGCCGACGAAGCTAAGCTTAAGGGCTAATATAAAGATGCCGGATTTTGTGGAATTCAAAGGAAGCGTAGTGTGGGAACACTTTCTGAGAGGTGAGACTGGAAACACAGCGAAGTGTCGTATCTGTAAAAAAGTATTGAAAATATCCGGAGGTTCCACGAAAGGACTTCATGTTCACCTCAAGAGTAAGCATGGTGGAATGGGTGTTGCTGGACCATCCCAATCCAAGGACATGTCTGAAGGTCAAGTCGAGTCGGGTCAAGGTGAGAGCCCCAGGCATACGGCGCCCACTCCAAAAGGAATGAGGACCTTGGATAGCTATTACTTATCGAAAACGGACGACGACCTGGATGTGGTTCTTGCCAGAATGTGCACAAGAGATGGGCTTCCATTTACAGTTTTTTGTACCTCGCCAGACCTACGCGGATTAATGGCTGCCAAAGGATATAAGAACCTTCCAACACATCACAATACGATCCGCCGGCGGGTCCTCAGACATTGCGCTCGCCTGAAGTGTAACGTGAAGGCGAAGCTGTCCGAAGAAGTATCAAAGGACAAAAGGTTCTCGCTTACAATCGACGAATATACTTCCCTGAGGAACCGTCGCTACATGAGTGTGACCGTCCACTGCGACGGCCAGATGTGGGGTCTCGGTGTCGCTCGTTGTCATGGCTCAATGCCAGCAGAGAAGTGCCTGGATCTTCTGAAGGGCAAGCTGGCCGAATTTGGCCTCGAGCTCAGCAAGCACGTCACCTGCGTCACAACGGACGGAGCGTCCGTGATGGTGAAATTCGGGAAGGCGCTGCCGTGCGAACACCAGCTCTGCCTCGCACACGGCGTGCACCTCGCCGTTATCGACGCCCTATACTCGAGTGACGCCGGAGAAGAGACCCCCGGACAGGCAGACGACGACCGTGGTGGTGCACCTGATCAGGTGAGCTGGGTTTATGTGTGGGAAAATCCTAGACATTAAGATACCGCTGTTCGTCTTTTTGTTTCATCTGTTTTCTGATGCAAATATGATGTAAAAATGCGTAAAAATTAGTGCAATATTCAGTATTAATTGCGTCGTCATTGTTTGTTGCGAACATCACGAAGTTTCCGTAACCTACGTCGTCTTGCAGATGAGCTCGTCAGACGAGTCCGACTGCGATGGCGATGATGACGGCAACGATGCAGACGAGGATACCGCCACCGGTCACCGCGAGCTACATGGCTCGCTTTCTCAAGCCGTTCAGAGAATTAGAAAAATTGTCCGCTGGTTTAGAAAGTCCCCTGTTCGGAACGAGGTACTCCAGAAATACGTAAAAGAGGAGCATGGAAAGGAACTGATGCTAGTGTTAGACTGCAAAACCCGGTGGAATTGTCTGTACGATATGCTAGATCGGTTTGATACCCTCAAAATAGCTGTCCACAAGGCTCTCATCGACATAGGAGACAAGCATATGAAAATGATTGATGATTATGAATACGCCATTGTGCCGGAGACCATTCGCTACCTTCAGATCATGAAACTGGGAGCAGAAGCCCTATGCCGCAGAGAGAGTGGCATCTTGGAGGCTCAAGCTGCCTTAAAATTTATGTTAGGTGCGCTTGATAAAGAACGTGGTGTGGTTGCAAACAAACTGAGTGATGCCCTGAGTCAGCGAATCAGGCAGCGATGGTCAAAAACGGCGAAAGTTCTGCAGCTACTCCACAACAACCTGTCAGCAGATAGTGAGTGGAATTACATTTTCCCCAGTGCCTCCCGCAGGGACACGCAAGACTTAGTCTTGCGCATGATGGAAAGGATGGGAGAAAGGATGGATACAGCTGAAGTAGGTGTAGAGACAGAAGTAATGGACGTTGATGATCCTGCACCAACGCAGTCACTTCAGTCGATGCTACAACATGCTCTAGACCAGGTCAGAGTTCCAGATGCCCCAGGGCAGTCATGTGCATCCGGAATCAAGTTCTCTGATTCTTTCCTTATGGCCAAGGCTATCAGAAAAGAATTAGAGAACTTATCAGTCTCAGGAAAGACGGGCATGGTGGCGGTGGCCTACAGCTGGCTCAAGGGAATTGTGCCCACGAGTGTTGAGTCTGAGCGTGTGTTTTCAACCGTTGGAAATATTGTTACAAAGGTGCGGTCGCGTCTTGGTGACGACACTGTTGATGCTCTCTGCTTCTTGAAATGCCACTACCGTAACACTTAGTGACCGGCTGGAACCTGCAATTGACCGGCTTTCAAGACGCAGGGAAAACAATTGCATGCTGGCTAGATAGAAGGAAGACATGTAACCGGGAAATACATAAACAGTATAATTCGTGTACGCTTTGTGTAGGTAGCACGAAGAACCCAGGAATATATTTTTAGTGTGGTATTTAACTTTTCTGTCTCATGCGGCTATAATGCACTTAAATTTAAATTACTTTCAACGGGGAACCCTTGAAATGGTTGTAGGTATGGCCCACATACGATATTTAAGGGAAAAAAACAAATTATCGACATATTCCTAGAAAACAGCTCAATCCCGGGATCCCGGGATTGACCCACTCAAAATCCCGGGACCCCGGGATTGAGAAAAAGTCCCGGGATTATCATCCCTACTGCCGACCACACTTGATCTGTCTCCAATGGTGTCGAGTTTGAATACACTACGCTATCCGACAGCGTAAAGGAAAATACGCTTCCATATGTCGAGACTGGCGATCTTGGCGATCTTGGCATATGGCAGCGTGTTTTGCTTTCCAATTTACTGCCAATAAGAAAAAGCAGAACAAACCAGGACATGGCATATATGGCACGTATGTTTGACATTGGATTTCGGTACACCAGCTCATTGATATAAATGTGATAGCAGTCAACTGGATTGCACACAAGTTTGATGACTGAAAAATGAAAGAGGAGTAGAACGAATCCTGCTCAAGATACACATGTATGTATTTGATAATGAGGAAGCATGCAAGCATGGGTGTGACAACGTAGTTGTTCATTGGTAGCTGCACATATTCTTTTAAGACAATCGTGCATGATACTCAGCGTCAGTTGCTTCGAACATTTGTATCCGTAAGCTTGCGTACGCATCGGCTTGGTAATATAAGAAAACGCTTTTGTGTTAAGGTATCATTTTTGGTCTACAAGTTCGACAGTCAATCCGTGATCCAATCCGAATTCGTTTATCTACGCGAGGCTCCATCCGATCCGCTCCATTATCCGTGTCAGAGGTCAGAGAGGCACCCGTACGGATACCCGATGGCCGTTATGCCCCACCCGGCAGCGTCTCACCTGTCGTTGCGCGGTCTGCGGCGGCAGCACTGCCGACAAGCGTCACCCGTCCACGTGTGTCTCGCTCTTTAGCTTCATCTGACTCGCGGAAGAGGGGACCATGCCGGCGCCTCTGGCCGGCAAGAAAGGGGTGTGCCTCTGACAGTTCCTCCGACCGGTGAGCGAGAGAGTGACCGAGAGGGCAAGGGGAGGGACACCAGCGCACCCACAACACTGATGTGTACCGTCGACCCGACTGGACGCGGCCTCACAATGCCGGTGTTCAGCGGACTGGGGCCACACAGTGAGCCGCCAACTGCGCCGGCGAAACCCAATCACCCCGCCGATTGGCCGGTGTACGATCACCATGTCGGCGGGTGGCCTGCACACGTCGAGCCTGTGTGCACGTGTGCACGCTGCATTTGCACGGTGTCCGATTGCGTTGCGGTGACGCCGGTTAGGTCAGCCGAGCCGTAGAGCGGGCGACCTGTGAGGCGCGACTCGGGCCTCTCTGGCGCCCTGACAGCTGGCGCCGACCACTGCGGCGGCGCCACATGACGCACGTGCGTCAGACGCACAGCGCCAGGTCTGTCGGCGCTGGCATCAGGCATGCCGAGAGGCGGGCGGGCCGGTCAGGCAGCATTTACGATGCGTCAACACGGTACGTCAGCGTGAGTGAGGCGTTCAACTGGTCTCTCAGGAGCTGTTAAATGCCTTGTCAAGCGGCCACAACGAGCCATGACTTCAGAGAGCCAGACATCGCAGTGGTATTTACGGACACATGGCGGCGAGATCAGACGCCTGCGGGACCAACCCATGAGGCGGGCTCATGAACTTAACCTCAAGCTTAAACTTGACCTTCGCACAAGGCCAAGTAAGTGGTGTCTTCATGGGCACACCAAAATCTTCAACTGCTCTCAAATGCTGTTGAGCATACAATAATTCTGCAGTTATATTTAATATTCCTAGAATTAATGTATTACTTTGCAATGAATACCAAATGCAGCTTTCCTGAGAAAATGGGTCTGAGGTGCAATAATCGGTTTGATAGTGGGACTAATGGATTCGCATTTTGGTGTCTTGCTGCACATTTTCTGTCAATATCTAACATCATTCATATCACCGTAGTGATCTCGTGCAGGCATTGGTAGCATGTGGGAGAAGGCCGTCGTATCACGTTTAGTGACCGGTGCGGGTTGAAAGCATGTTTTGCGGCGCAATACATCACCACTGGGCTGTTGGTGCATGCCGCCATCGTGTGGAGAACGACGGTCCTGGACAGGACAGGAAAGAACTTGTCTATTGAGCGGACCCGAACAGGACATAGCCCAGCACACTAAGCGGCCCCAGACAGGGCTGCTGGCCCAGACATGGAAGGACATGAGTCAGTCTATTATGCGGCTCCGGACAGGATAGTAACTAGCTACTTGATGGTTCAAGACAAGACACAGGCCAATCCACGAAGCAGGTCCGGACGGGACGGACTTAGCCAGTCAGGCGGACCCGGACGGGACGGACTTAGCCAGTCAGGCGGACCCGGACGGGACATAGGCGAGCTCATCGGGCGGTCCTGAACAGAACAGAACAGGGCCCCCGGGCAGAACAGGACAGTGGCCGGTCTATCGAGCGGCCGCTGATGGCTGCTCATCAGTCCGTGGTCCCAGGACGCGGCGGGGGCGGCGGTGGTCGGCAAGCTTCCGGAGAGCGTCGCCCCAAATGCGGCTCCCCGCTGACTGCTCATCACTCTGCTTCCCGTCATTGTGTGGAGAATATTCCCATTGTTGGATCACTCGGTGCAGTGATGATCGCGGGAACAATATCGACATGCAGTACCGGTTGATACATGCGTGTACGGCTCTATTCCCTTGCCCTCAACCGGAATAAGTTGTGCGTCCATTTCCTCTACTGGTCGTCCTCGTGCTTTACCTGGAATATGCTCAACTTCATCGGATATTCACTGCATGATACAAATATAATTTGGCCGGTCGGCGGATGAGGAAACGAAAATTCTGAATACGGCAAATGTGCCACAACGTTGGCGTTCAACTTCAAAACATTTTTTTAGCCTGATTTAAGCCAGGCGCACAGTCCTGGCAACCGCCCACAAACTATATACTCTCCATACACATGTAGACCATAAACTCGCCACAGATACAGACAGACTATAAACTATCCCCCCCCCCACACACACATGCACACACACACACACACACACACACACACACACACACACACACACACACACACACACACACACACACACACACACACAGCATAAGCTCGCCACACACATATAATCTAAACTCGCCACACACATATAACATAAACTCGCCATACACACAGAACACGAACACAGCCGCGCACAAGTAGCACGGCATACACTTTTCCGGTGTACTTTCACTACTCTGTTTCCCTTGCAAATTGCTGGGGCGTTTAACGCCCCCCCCCCCCCTAGCATTCAGTTACTAAAAAACATAACGGCCTAGCGCCTTCGAACTCCAATACTCTATTCTACCATCAGCCCTACACCTTGTTCAATGCATGTATCCGTGGAACTTCCAAGTGGCCCACTATGGTATTGCCAGCAGCATAGCCCGGCTGTGTTCTGAGATAGATATTCCGTCTCTGATTATAGCGTTAAAGATGAACATGTTCACATGCCCAAACATGTGTCAGAGTGGCACATGGAGTCAATGCGACAGTTAATGACTTGACCATTGTAGTTCGAACATAAATTTTGGTGAAAGTTCTTTCCGTAAAAATGTTGTATCGGAAGCGTATGGAGACAATGCTGTGACGGGACTGTGATGTTTGCTTCAGCACGTGTGCCAGGTGTGTTTCCCCTGATGTGGATCCACACACTGAACCCTTTAGTCCCCGAGACAGGCGAAACGCGTGAACTCTTATTGGTAAATACGCACGCATGTGCTCGGATACTTTTTTGGAACGCGAACAAACTGGCATCGGATTGGATGCCGTTTGTTGGAGCGGCATCGGCCGTTACCGCCCCGAGTGTGGCGTATGGTGGATCTAAATTAAACTACTTCTTGAGTCTTCTCTGGACACTGTGATGTGAATCCGGCCGCCGGCTTTTCGCCGGCATATCGGACGAATCGGAATGCAATCAAGCGGCGGGGAATGGAGTGCGTCCGTTTATGTGGAGTTCAGCGCTGTTTTTGTCCGGCCTGAGTCCAAACGCCAGGAGCTGAGCAAAGGCAGGAGTTCCCTGAATTAGGTGTTTTGCAAGCAGATAAAGTGTTGTTTTCGACGAAGAAGATCTGGGTTCGTAATGGGAGCCGCTGAGTTTTCGATGCCCGACGAGAGTCCCCGCAAACGGCGTGGATTGCACGTGGCTACTTCAGTTGATTTGTTTTGTGCCCGGTTGAAGCGTCTGTTCGGATCGCCTCTGTATATTTGTGCTGTGACCAACAGATAATAACAGAAAACAGCGCTCAATCGAGGTGGTCTTTTCTCCCAGTTCTCTCTGCATAGCGGCTGTGATTTCCCCTTTCTCCCTAAATCATGCCTTGTTGTTGGTCGCCCTGTAGAACATGCAACTCTAAATCTGATGTCTGAACGTTCTCAAGTCACGTTATCATATCCTATATAGGTATGCATAAATTCTTATTAAGTCGATGAGGGAGGTTTCACAATGTTGTGTGTTATTGTTCTTTTGCAATTTTTCTCCAATTCACACGAAGTTACTGGACAGGTAATTCCTCCGCTATATGCACCATAGACGCCATTGTCAGCGTGGGGTGGGAGTGGTGGTGGCGTGTATGCGCCAAAGCCTGTCAGTTGATAGCAGGCAGAACTGGTAAGTGCAGCCAGATATGTGCACACGCTGGTCTGGTCGGTGTGATTGTGCAAGGGTTGTTCACATTTGGCTTGTTTCGATCATCCATCTAGGATTAATCCTTCGTCGCATATTTTCAGTTTAGCTGATGTTTTCAGTAGATTCCCCTTCGCGCGGAGGTTACGGTGACAAATGTTCATATGCAAAATTCGATCTGACTGATTAAATCAACAGCATAGAAACTGAATGGACTACATCAGAATCAGAGCGTTTGAGCACCGCGAAATCGTCATTGCCCAAAATCTCATCATTCAAATCCGCGAGCGCCTCAAAACCCCGAAACAGCAAAAACAGCCTTCTTGTGGATGAATTCGGAACCGAAGCATCCGGGATTTCCAATGCTCTCAACCCCCTAATGCTTCTAGAGCCCGACGTCAACACCGAATTACTCAAATCCCCAAAGCCATCTAATACGTAAACGGATTGGAAATGGAGATCTAGTGCCTGGGGGACCCGGCACCATTCGCCCGCCCCATTAGGCTCAGTACTACCATACCAACTGCGGATAACACTCCAGTGTGGCCTGGCACTACTACTAAGGGAGCGAGGGCATGCGTTGAACAACGCTACATGCTTTTGGCGTCTGTTGAGCCATTACAAAAAGCACCATCCGTTTTATTTTTGTGGTGATTGTAAAGAAACACCGAGTCACATTGGATTAGTTTCTTGCTCACGATGCAGCTTTGTATTCTACAGTTTGTGACGTTTCTCATACCGTCGGTTCTAGCCGAATTTTTATAGTTATTTGCGTCGCTATTTATTTACTTCCGAACTTAGCTTGGGAATCCCTCGCCATTGTATTGGTAGCATATACATCTATAGACTCTCTACACAACTCAATGTGATCTTGCTTTCCTTTTACATCACTACCGATGACTTTTCCATTTTCGTTGTGGTCTCATCACTATGTCCCATAAGCGTCACCATCTTGCACGAATCCACACAGGACAGGGCTCGGACAGCTTATTGCAGTTCGCGCTCTCCACTGGCGCATCCATGAAATCCTGCCATGAATTTCGTGAGGGATGAGCATAAACGACAAACGAGTCCGGGTCCGCTAAATGCGCGCACGGAATCTGACTAAGAACGGACCCGAAGCATCACCTTGCCACGTTAGCTTCGTTTTTACCCTGGAGCGGGGAGGGATTCAGAGTGAAGTTCTTAACGGGCTCAAGCTCGAGTAAAAAGTTCAAGTTCAAGTTAAAGCTCGAGCTCCAAACTCGAACTAAATTAGGGCAAGGAGCGAAATTCGCCATCAAATAAACCGTGACATTAACCAATTACATAAATTGCAGGCTAGCTACCGTTGCCGTGCTTCAATGTGCATCCGTGTCCGCAGGAATGGACAGAAACCAACGCACCACGCGTGCACTTCCTGGACGTAATCATCCAGGAGGAGCCGCAATGGTCGTTCGGCCGTCCAAACTACTCCCCGCACGGCTCGTTGTCCGTCCAGCCGCGGAGGCCAGAGGCCGCCGGCTACGGCCAGAGGCCGCCGGCTACGGCCGGAGGCTGACGGCTACGACCAGAGGGCGGCAGCTACAACCAGACCGCCCAGAGGCCGCGGAGGCCAGAGGCCGTCGGCTACGGTCAGACCGCCCATAGGCCGTGAAGTCCAGAGCCCAGCGGCTACGGCCAGACCGCCTAGTGGCCCCGTCGACTGTCGAGTGAGGAAGGGTCTGAGCGGCGCACCACCTCAGTCACGGCTGGTGCCACTGCTGACGACGCTGCCGCGCCCCGCAGTCAGACAGGTGGCGGGCACAACATCAAAGCACGTCAGAAGCGCATCATAGTGGAGGATCCCGCCAGTCGGTTGGTTGCGGGTTTGTTGACCAGTGTCACCGGCGCATGTCCGCTCATCGCGGGCTGCGAATTTTCTCGGAATGCCACCCTGTGCCAGGAGCGAATCCAGGAATTGTTCAGGAATCATGGAAATATTTTGATAGATGTGCTCCCAGAACACTTCTAAACTGTACTATTTACAGCTGGAAGGCCAGTTTCCCTGAAGTTAGTTATTAATGTCTTGTAATATGAGTCATGTGAGGTGGCTGGGAGGGGATCTTATTTCTCAGTCAAATTTCAACTAAAACGGCTTATGACAATGCCGACCACGCCGAATGAGGCGGCTCTCCACCTCTGTGGTAGGCCCGACACCTACTTTCACAATCTGCCACAAGATGGCAGGTGCGCTGAGCTCACAATCCCTGCAAACAATAGCACACTGTCAGATGTTGTGCTTGCAGGACGGGAGCCAAGAGCGCAGTCAGGACTGTCTCCGGAGGAAGCAAGCCATTGCTAATGGGAGCGGGAAAGGTGGAGCACCGGGCAGCTTTTATTAGTGGTTGCGTTTAGCGTTCGAGATATCGAAGAGTGGTTCTGAAGTCGGAGCTGCCAGATGTGTATCGAGAAGTTTGATGGCTGGTATCGGGGACGTGAAACTAACTTACTTTGCACCCTTTCCACAGGATATTGTGTGCTCCTAATGTATATATATATATACATATATATATATATATATATATATATATATATATATATATATATATATATATATATATATATATATGTATATATATATATATATATATATATATATATATATATATATATATATATATGTATATATATATATATATATATATATATATATATATATATATATAGTATATATATATATATATATATATATATATATATATATATATATGTATATATATGTATATATATATATATACATATGTATATGTACATATATATATATATATATATATATATATATATATATGTATATATGCATATATATTTTGATATGTAAATTGGTCGCACTCGGTCTTGAGTTCTCACCGGATCGGAGACCCATTGTACCTCCCCCTCCCCCCAGTTTCCCATGGGGTGCATGGTCCAAGTGGCCATTTTGTATCCACCTCTGGATAGACACAAGACATAAGAATATCTCGATCAAATGTCAAGTTAATATATTGTAATGCTACCGATGTATGACCAATCCAATGACTAATTCGGATCAAATCCATTCCGGATCGAAGTGTCCTGGGTTCTATTAAAAAATCGTGCCCGAAAAAAAAGTTTCTCTTTGAAAAAAGACGAAAATTAGGTGACTTATTAACATGGGTGTAGGCTTCGCCCCTTCAAATCTCTTTCCCCTGACGAAAGTTCTTAGTACGCCACTGCCCCAGCTAAATGAACCAACTTGACTTCAGATGACCTATTCGAATACATGACATTCTCGGGTTCATTTGGATGCTACAACTGAATTTGGCGTCGAATTGACCCTTCGGTGCCATAAAATAGTGTTTTTGGTCTCCCTTTCGGGAATGTATTGAATTAGATCAACATTTTAACCTCAGCTGGCTCCTCACCTATGGGTCGAAATGCAGGAAGTCGCACACGGTAAGTATCCCAAGATAGTGAGCAACACAAAGGCTATCACTTAAAGTGCATATCTGCAACTGTTTCCACACAGACAGCGATTACATGCGAAGCTTTTCGTTTTTTTTTTTGCGAGAAAAAAGCATTAAGTTGGTCTGAGAGTTTATCCAGTTATCCAAAATATGAAAAAACGAGTTCCAACCATAAGGTCACATCATATCTGTCATCGCTAACACTCTCCGTTTGGACATGCTAGGGGGCTCGTAGCAACCACCCCTGCACTGGCGGAAGTGGCAAGGTGTAGTTATGAGCATCCATGCAGCATATTGGTTGTCTGTCCTGGCATCTTAGCGCAATATATTAGTCGGCATTTTAAAAGATGAAAAGAGAACATATCTATGACTTTTTTGTTGCGTGTGTGCAAACAATGAAAGGGGAATGCTTCAATACAAGAGTATGCAAACAATTTCAAAAATGGCCGTCATGTTATCATACAATATGGTCCATAAAATGGATAATATTTCAGCACAGCACCTGGTAAGTGGAAGCACTCACCGCCGCAACGTTCTCAGAAGAACCCAGTTCTAGAAGTTCACCGCGCTCTAGAAGAACCCAGTTATCTTTTTGTTTGGCCACAAAAGTGGGCAATTCATTCCACGCGGGCGCCTCCCGGTTGAGGAACGCACGCTGAGTGCATATTAGCCGCCACATCTACAAGTCCAATGGCGCTGCTTGCAAGTTGCGAGCTGAAGCGGTGAGGCACCTCTGCGCGAGGCACGAATGCGTCCGAGGGCAGGCATTGCAAGGCAGGATCTGACGGACCTTGATGAGGTTCCGACCCCGTGCTAAGCGGTGCAGGCGGTTTCATCTCAGTGTTTCCAGAGCCGGACCGATCCTGATGTGACGCCCACCGCTCCGTTGTTATTCTTGAATTAAATTTATTGAAATATATCAAGTTGCTAGAGCACGTGTTGTTTATTTTTGTTCCACCTACCCCAAATTGAAATCCATTAAGGAATGTGAATATAGATATACAGTTGAAATCGAAGGCTAGGCATGTATCGAGTAAAGATACAACATTTAGGGAAAAGGCTGGTGCATGTGCTAGGCTTTACCTATTGCCCATGTAATATGCTTTCAAGCTCAGTCGTAACATCAGCTATTAATTAGAGTGTATGGCCTTGTTCATGCAAACATGCAATCATATCGGGCGATAGCCCAACGGTGTAGTTGCCGAGCCATTTTCCACCACGGCTTGATCGGGACGTTAGCACCGCGTTTCGCATGAAGGAAACAGCTTTCAAGAAAAAGTGACCCTTCTCCAGAAAATATCGGCCCACTCTCTAACGTCAGTTCTGATTTCAAAACACGAGTAAATTTCAAATGTTGCAACTACCTAATGGGCTTAGTAGCTGATTTCTGGAGAACGTAACGCTCTTGATTTTCCATAAATGCTCTGCAGTCATCATCTCAGTCATCTACTATATTCCATCTATGAAGACGGGGATTATCTCAGTCATTTCTTGCACTCCAACTATGCGGTCGGCGACTCCGAAGGAGAAAATGTATTAAATCACTCCTTCGGCAAAACAAGTACCCGACTCACACGTGGACCAGATCACGGAGGCTTCCGTGGTAACAATCGAGGTCCTGAACTGCTTCGACTTTCTGTGAAGCAAAGTGGTGAATCGCTGCTTGAGCTGGACAGGCACAAGGAATATGGCGCAGATGGCCTGAGTGTAAACCTTAGATAGGCACAAGGCATGCGACCCAGTTGACCTGAGTGTAGACCTTAGATGGGCACAAGGCATGCGACCCAGCTGACCTGAGTGTAGACCTTAGATGGGCACAAGGCATGCGACCCAGCTGACCTGAGTGTAAACCTTAGATGGGCACAAGGCATGCGACCCAGCTGACCTGAGTGTAGACCTTATATGGACACAAGGCATGGGACCCAGCTGACCTGAGTGTAGACCTTAGATGACCTTTGAATGTGCTCACAAGCTGACAGTGGGAATCTAAGTACTGTGTCATTCATCAGTGAAACAAGGGATTGTTCCAGACCAATCGAGGCAGGCCAACGCAATGCCCGTTCGCAAAGAGGACGATACAAATCGCCGAGTACTATAGACGGGTGCCACCCATACCATTGTGCTCATGGATATTGGAGAATGTTGTGCATGACTGTCCGCTTCACGATTGCTTATCCCCCTTCCTGTGAACTAGAATATACTGCGTTTTGTTTCGTCCATAAAGATGAGCAAACGCTGAAAGTTGTATTGAAATGTATTTATCCCTTAAAGCGTGACGATTGGTTGAACTTTTCTGGGGGTGACCCAACTTGACTTGACTAACTCATTGACCCTAGATCACCTGACAGCAAATTTTTTACAAGACATGTCAAATTGATGTGGGAAAATGCATGCCATGCCGTATTTTGGCGTGCTGTCGCGCGCCGTTCTTTCATTATACGCTGAAACCTTAGGGGTCGGATAATCCCCCAATACTGCGTTTAAGACGGCTAAGACGATTAAGGTTGATTATGTTATGTTGAGCTGTTTTGTTGACTATGCTTAATTACATTTTTTCCAATGCAAATCTTGACATCCTATTGCACTTGTTTCAACATCTCACACATAACAAAACACTATTATTTGAACCCGCGCCGTCCCGGGGGGGGGGGGTTCTTCAACCGCCCCCTCAGATTTTTCGCGAATAGTGAAAGAACGGCGCGCAGTAGCGCGCCGAAATTTTGCATACCTTTTCCCACACCAATTTGGCATATTGTGTCAAAGTTTGAAGTCAGGTCATCTACGGTCAACGGGTTAATCGAGGTCAAGTTAGGTCACCTCCAAAAAAGATACATGATGTTGAAATTGAAAGTATACGAGCATGTCCTTCAGGGAAACTAGGAAATGGGGTGGGGAGGGATGAAATTGCATTGCCAACTCAGGAATATTCCAATAGTGTCAGCCAAGGCAATAGAACCTCAAAGTCTGTAAATAGGGACAGCAGCAACTCAAGGGGACAGAGTTATAGTTCATCTAGTGATAAAAGGACTCCTCAATATGAAAAAGCCAAAGGTGGTTATGGAGCATTTGCTAAGTGTATGATGTTTAATGCTCAGAGTATCCGTTCCAAATTTGATGAGTTCAAGTGTTATGTTGCTGAGGAGGAACCGGATTTTGTTTGCATTACGGAGGCATGGATCAGTGAAGGGTATTTTGGAGATAACTTACAGGACTATGAGATCCAGGGATGCAATATGTTTTCGTGCAATAGGGGTCCAGCAATGAAAGGGGGTGGTGTAATGCTCTATATGAATAGCCTATTCAGTTCTCAAAAAGTAGCAGGTGGGGATAAAAATGTGTCTGTGGAGTCCATTTGGCTTGATGTCACTGTGGGAAAAGGCAACAGCAATACTCTTAGGATAGGAGCTTTCTACCGATCAGGAACCCTGCCACATTCTCAGCAACTGGAGCTTGATAAGGTGATTTGTGAGGAAATCAGTAGAAACTTTAAGAGGAAGTGCCTTATTCTCGGTGACTTTAATCTAAAAGGTTATGAAAATGCTGGTGTTGGCTCCCCATCATGCAAAATGTTCAGGAAATGCCTTGAAGAGGATCTGTTCTTACACCAATTTGTATCGGAACCTACCAGGCATGGTTCATTCTTGGACCTTGTATTCTCGGATTTAAGTGACTTGGTTCAAGACTTGACTGTAGGCGAAACTCTGGGAAAAAGTGACCATAACATAGTTAGATTCAAGGCACATGTAGGGGAAATTATCAAGGATAATTTGGTAAAGGTTCCAAATTTCAACAGAGCAGACTTTAACGGCATGAGAGCGGCTTTAGGTGCCATCAGATGGGAAGAAGAATTCTCTAATTTAAATGCCTGTGAAATGTGGGAAAAGTTCAAATCTTATTTAAAGGAAACTCAGATTAGACATGTCCCCCAAAAGCAAAGACGCAAAAGAAGGGTAGGAAAGCCAGCATGGTTTACACCAGACGTGATAAAAGCAATTAAGGCTAAGAAAACTGCATTTAGAGTTTTTAAAGAAGCCTCAAATGTCATTAATCTAAAGGCTTATCGAAAAGCTAGAGACACTGTGAAGTAAAAAACCAGAGCAGCAAAGCGAGCAAAGGAACTGGATTTAGCTAGAAACTGTAATGCGGACAGTAAAAAGTTCTTTAGTTTCTACAAGCTGAGTAAAGTTTCTAGCCCAATTGGTCCACTGGAAGTAAACGGGACTACATTGGGTGAGGATAGTGAGATGGTTGAGGAGCTGAGCAAGCAGTTCAAATCAGTGTTTACATTGGAAGATATGACAAATCTGCCGAGCGTACACCATAGTTCAGTTACATGGGATCTGACAAATGATGTTGATTTCATTGGTAGTGATGTTGTTTACAATCATATCAGGAAAATAAAGCCAAATAAGGCAGCAGGACCTGATGATATTTATGCTAGGGTGTTGCGGGAAACTGAAAAGGAACTGGCATTTCCACTTAGTATAATATTTTGTAGATCAGTTTCACATAATGAAATTCCAACCGATTGGAAAAGGGCAAATGTAGTTCCTATTTTCAAGAAAGGAGAAAGAGGGAAAGTTGAAAACTATAGGCCAATAAGTCTCACATCCCTAGTCTGCAAGGTACTCGAATCAATTATCAAGGATATAATAATTAATTATCTGGAAGGTAGCAGATTGATTCAAGATACTCAACATGGATTTAGAAAAGGACGATCGTGTCTCACAAACCTCTTGGACTTTTTGAACTTCGCCACAGAACAATTTGATCAGGGAAATCAGGTTGATGTAGCATATCTTGACTTTAGTAAGGCCTTTGACAAGGTACCCCATAAACGGTTAATGATACAGCTTCAGTCCCATGGTATTGCAGGTAGCATCTTAAAATGGATAGAGTTGTGGCTTTCAGATAGACAGCAAAGAGTGATGCTAAATGGTACAAAGTCATCATGACAAAACGTTCTTAGTGGAGTCCCCCAGGGGTCAATACTAGGGCCATTACTGTTCATTATATTTGTAAATAACATTGAAGGTGGCCTAAGCAGTAAAGGTTTGAAATTTGTGGATGATTTGAAGGTCTTTAGGGCAATAACAGGTCAGGATGAGCATATCTCGCTGCAATAAGACTTAGACGAACTTGTGAAGTGGTCCGAAGAATGGCAAATGAAATTTAACTTTGATAAGTGCAAAATCATGCATGTAGGTAAGCAGCATATGAAGGCTCCATACTTGATGGGTGGCCAAGTGCTATCAGTGACTCAACAGGAGAAGGATTTAGGTGTTATTCTAAACACAAAACTGGGGGCATCAGAACAGACTAAGGAAGCCAGGAAGAAGGCACTGAGAATGCTCGGGGCAATAAATAGGAATGTATCATACAGAAGTAAGGAAGTGATCAGGAAGCTTTACTGTGCATACGTCAGGCCACATTTGGAATACTGCATCCAAGCTTGGTCTCCTAGCTATGAAAAAGATTGTTGGCTTTTAGAGAGAGTACAAAAGAGGGCTACAAAAATGGTTAATGGCATAAGCAACCTGGCATATGAGGAAAGATTGAAGAAATTGAATATGTTTTCACTTAGATATAGAAGGCTGAGAGGAGATCTTATCGAGGTCTTTAAATTTGTCAATGGTCTGGAGAGGGGATACCTTGGGGAAATGTGTGAATTTAACAGAAATGATGCAATTAGAGGTCATAAATTCAAAATTAAAATTAACCACAGCAGAACAAGGTTAAAGCAAACTTTCTTCACCAACAGGGTAGTGGAACACTGGAACCAGCTGTCGGAAAACATCGTCAGTAGCAGCACATTGAACATCTTTAAAAACAGCATAGACAATCATTATAAGAATAGAGGGCTTGCTTTTCAGTATTACAGGGAGGGCTGATTGGCAGATTTGGTGGGCAACTGGTTCATGGTACAGAGTGCAACCAAGAAGGGCCCTTGTGGCTCAGAGTTGCACTAATCTTTTATGTCTTTATGTCTTTATGTATCTCGTAAAATTATACGCCCCCACTAGCGATGTCACTTTTGGGGGATTTTTTTTGGGGGGTGGGCGGTGTCGAACCCTACTCGTCGAGCGCTTTCTTATGACACCTCTCGTTTTCGTACGACGCTTAGTTTTATATTAGATGGCGCTCCTATCTCCCCCCCCCCCCCCGAGACGGGATGTGAGGATCTGACCGGAGAGAACACCGGCCCATTATTATGATCATTATTTATTAGTACATATACGTATGCATTCATAAACACATATATGTATATATATATATATATATATATATATATATATATATATATATGTATACAACACACACACACAGGTATATATATATATATATATATATATATATATATATATATATATATATATATATATATATATATATTGGTATTTTACTATCCTACATAACCTCTGGCATTGTACACAATATGCATGGTGCGTATCCACATAATTCATCTGATGGCATCCTCCCTTATCCCCTAACCAAAGCATAATTGTATCACCGTCGCACTTATTGCCTTCGTTCATTTTTATGCTATTTCTTACATACTATTTCCTACTATAATAATACCACAGAACAAGTACTTTTCTGGTAAGTACGAATCAATATATCTCGACTCCACCGAATCCGAGATTGCGTCGTAAACAGCGTATATGACTTCCTGTAGAAACGCTCATTCGTCACCAGCCGTGCATGTTTCCTTGCAACATGCTTGGGCATCAATAGGCAAAGGGATGCAAACAAAGGCTATCGATGGCGATTATCCTCGGCACTCACTTGTGTCAACCACAAATATTTACTGCATAGGATAAACACTCATTTAACCTGTCCAGGAGAACCTGCTGAGTGAAGCCATATATGGCTAGCAAGTCAGCGAGTCAACCTAAACAGCAAGCAGTCCTCATGGATTCCTTTTCAAACTTCCGGAAGGCAAAATTTGCGGACCATTGTTTTGCATGCGTCCCATCGCCGACAAATATCGGCATGCATACTCGCCAAATGTCCAATGTTCACTGTCGATCTCAAACGCATTAATCGCGCTAGCTATCCTGGTGATTCTCCAGAACTACAATCCGACCTCAGCAGACTTGCAGAATGATCCCGAATCTGTTGAATCAAACTGAACCTCACGAAATGCATCACTTCCACGCTGAAAAAAAATGTCCTTGCAAAGCAGTATACAGGCTACGTGACGTTACCACTTCCACGCTGAGAAATGCCCCTTCGACACTGAGTGCAGGCTACGTAGCGTTACCACTTCACGCTGAGAAATATCCTTTCGGGTCCGAGTAGATGCTATGTGGCGTTGCACCGGCGCCGTGATCGGAAATGCGAATACCTGGGCTGCTATCCCGCAGCATGCACCTACCCACCTGAGTCCGCCGCGCCCGTCTGAATCGCAGGCTCAGCACACCCAATGCACATGTCCGGTCTTTCGTCTAGTGAGAGCTCAGCGCGAATTGGTCTGGTGCCGCTCCAACTGAACCGAAACGGCTGGAAGAGATCCAGCAGTAACTTCGTGCTTGGCTGGCTTGCACGTCAAGTAAACCCAGCCACAATCTGAAGTACAAAGCTATTCTTGCACCTTTTCAAGTATCATTACTAAAATTACGCTCTCTATGGCACGATCCGATGCTCAATCGTGCTCCACATGTTCCATGTCCCATATGTTCCACATGCACATGCTCCACGGACGACTCCACAGCACCTGTCTTGCCTTCTCCTTTCAGAGATCCGCACTATCCCGAAGGATTCGGTCCCCAATCTTTGACAGATCGTATTGAGCAGCGTCAATGCCCTTAAAAGCTCGCCATTCAGTCGATGTTCCGTCCATCTCCAATCGGCTTCTGGGTGTGCCTGCCGGCACCGTAGACGTTTTCTCTACGGCTCCGATGCGCCTATGAAATCGCGTTTCGTCAATAAGGACTGTGGGCGTGCACAGAGCCTGCCGGGGATGTGAGCAATATCGTGGTGCTGGTGTGCCTGTAGCATGCTGGGTCTGCCGCATATGATGTGTGGAAAAGGTCAGCGTGTTGGTCTAGCATCACGCCGAGCTCCGCATTTCCGAGTCCCCGCTGGTGGAACGCCATTCTTACCTGGAATGTGGCATGCTATATTGGAGAGTTGAACTGAAGTACGTGATCTGGGCATCATTATCGACTCAGAACTCACATTTTTCAGTCGCGTGGACTCAGTCGTCTTGAAGTTAAGGCGAATGCTTGCACTTTTTATTCGAAGCATGCAGCAGTCCCTGAGCAAGATTCGGATTTAGGCCTTTGTTTAGCGTATTTAATGTGCATGCTCGTTCCGCTTTCGAATATGACAGCCTTGTCTGCCTGCAAGCTGCGGCGTTTCATCTTCAGCAGCTTCGATCTATACGGCATCATTGCCCGATATGGCTGGCCTGCCAATCGGACAACTGTTCCACGGATTTGAGTTATAGTCACCTATTAGAGCACTTGGAGTACCTTCCATGAAACCTCGCTTTTGTCATGACCTAATGTTCTTAGACGGGGTGTTGAGCCGCTGTTTTGATAGGCCTGCTTTGCTCCTATCCGTCAACATATCTGTTTCACCCAGGCGATTTGGGAATCTCGCCCTCCGGCACCTTCCCTTATGGCGTAAAAATACCATCGAATGTTGCTGTTTCTTTGAATTCCGTCCTTGTAGCTAATTCTTGGCATCTAATGCTAACGTTCGCTTGCTATGTACGCCTTCGAGCAGGCTTAATCAGCTGTACGACGATACTCCATTAAGGCACGTGTCTTTTAGCGGCCACTCCTGATTGCCAAGCAGCAGTGTGTGTCGAAACAATGCATGCAAGCCGGCGCGTGTGGGGTGGTGAGGGGATGAGGGGAGGGGGAGGGAGGATGGCCACAAGCGAACTGTATGGCACCCGCTTATGACACTGTACTACATCAATGGTGCCATCAATGGGGTTGGCACCCTTGATGCAGAACACGCATGTTGCATCTTTGTCGATTGACAGCAGCCGAATCAGAGTCATAGTGCTGTAGTGAAGGTTGCATTACCTCCTGTGTTTCCTCCTTCACCCGCCGTTTTCAATTCTTCCGAGTTTTGGCTCTATCAAAACATAGTTCATGGTGGCTTAAACGAAAAGCTTTAAACGGTATTTTCTTCACACACAAATTTGTCCATTGGTTATCAATATTTCAAGGTGGCGAATAATCCACCCTTTCCTTAACCGTTAGCAATTAATGATTTTACACCCCTTATGCAATAAAACTAACGGATATGAACTTGAATTCCGATGACAAAAAGTTCCAAACAAGCCACCGTACGTGACCATTTTGTATTTGCTATATATCAAACCAAAACACGGTCCCTCCATTCTCTCAATAAAAAAAAAACATTTCATGGGCATCAAGGTCACCGGAGGTCACGTGATCAGAGGTCAAGGAGTAATTTGTGTAGTATTCACATCATATTGCAAACATTGCCCGAATTTGATTCCTGGAACCCTTACGGGTTCAAAATGTTTTGGATATTCATATTTTGGTCGATAGTTAACTTAGTTATCGGCCACCGAACATAGGCTTGTATCGTGACCATCTAGAAATTCCCGAGAATATAACTTCTGAACCGTCGACCTGATCGAAGTAAAATGTGCACAGGTGGACTCAGGGCATATGATAACCCCATACACCAATTCTGCTCAAAATCTGAGACATGAGGCTGCCGAGCCCTTGTCAATCTGCCGTGGAATTACCCAGGCGGCAGAAGACGAGATTAACATTCACGACGTACAAAAAAATATCTCCCTCCTGTTAAATGGAAAAACAAATCCACCGAAAACAAATGAAACGAAGTCTTTCTGAAGAACAAGTAACATCACAAGGTTAATTAGCTAACTTCACTTAGTCAATCACTTAGTTCGAAAGAGCACTTGTGTTGCCACATCTGCATTACGTACTGCCTGCCCAAAAGCTGGCAAGTTCATGAAAACAAACGGTTGTTCACCACAACAACTGATACTCTTGGGGCGGGGATGGCCGAGTGGTTAAGGTGTCGGGCTATGGGTACCAAAGGTCCCGGGTTCGACTCTAGCGCCACTCAGGACATTTCCCAATCCCGCGGCCCACCGGCGAAACGGTGTGGGCGGCGCCATTAGCCGTGAATGTGCATAAAGTGTGTCGTGAACCAACCAATAAACAAACAAACAACTGATACTCTAGTCTCCTTGATCGTTCCATCCGTTTGTTATTCGAATCTCTCGGAACCTCGTCTATCCTGTTTACCACTGCTGACCAGTGGAACAGGCTCCATATTTATACAATTTTCCGGTAGTTTCGACCGCTTCTACAGCGGGAAACGATGTGTTTAACTTGGAGCCGACGCGAAACAGATCCTAGTTGAAATGAGGCGTTTAATTTGGAGCCGACGTAAAGCAATTACTAGTGAGATAAAGTGTTTAATTTGGAGCCGACGCGAAACACTTCATACTGAAATAAGCTTCGCACAGCCCGTGTACAGGGTATTATCTTGATACGAAATAAACGTTTGCTGGTAGTTGTGAGACAATAGCATTGGTGAACGAGCTACGCATATCCGTAAGAACCGGGTGAGAAGGGGGCCATTGTAAATTAGTTGGTAATTAGTTAATAACTTAATAAACCAACTAATTTATTAAAAACTTAATAAATTAGTTGGTACCGGACCGCCCCCGAGTTTACTACAGTCCCCACTTTTCATGATAGTTTAACAAGCGCCCTGGAGGGCCTCTGAAAATTACGCGCACTGTAGGGAGGGGCGTATTCCGCCCCCTAAGATCTTGGCTCCTATCGAAGCTGGAACAACGAAATTCGCAGGGTGGATGGGTACGGTAGTGAACTCTATTTTGCGCAAATCGCATGACCTTAGGTCAATATCTTCAAGGTCAAATGAGGTCAAAATATCATAATTTTCTGGGTTTGTATGGTTTGGCTTGTCATTGTTATGGATCACTATGATTGTGTTTAAATGCTTTAAAATGGACATCAGTGATGTTTTAGACATTAATAGTGATGCAGCACAGATGTTAGACCCGACGTTTGACCACATGTCACCTACATAACGGCACTTCATCAGGTCATTACCTGCTCCAGTTACCGAAACCGGGCCGCCCGCCCGACTACTACGACAACTATGACAAACAGTAGTTTTCAGGATGTGTAGGGAGTAACATGCAAGGTGACATCAATCGCATGGCAGTCATTTGCATTTATGACAACATTCCAGCTGACCAAGTTTGGTTCCATTAACCTGCCATGAATTTGACTTGACTTGACCTCGGTAACCTAACATGACTTTGAAACTATAAAGCAGAACAATATACATCGAACAAGTCGCTACTGTTGTGAAGAACACTTCCATTTTGTCAATATACGAGAAGCGCATCAGCGCCAATTTTTGTGGTTTGGCGCTTATAAATGTATTTTACTTTGACGACCACTAACTGTAAAAATGGTCGGCCGATTTTCGTTTTTCTTGCTTTAAGCGACGTGCCGAACATTTGTGAAGAAGTTACACACAAAAATGGCGTACATCGATGTCGAAAATCGGGAGTTATGTACTAAAACTACGAGAGGTGGGCAGATTTCTTGGCGTCCCCCCCCCCTCCTCCCCACTTGCTGAGAAGTAATTTTGAATTACGATAGAGAGCGAAGTCCTAGTAAGTCTACTCCGGTCTCTGTACGAAACAAAAACTTGAACGACCTGACGTTGACATGAGACATACTAGCGATCCGGCCAGTTTGGCCAAGGAGTCACGTGTTTCTTCCTTTTTGCTCTAGTTCATCATGAGCTATATCTTTAAGGCTGGGTAAGACATAATATTATGTTGAATATTGCAGTGTTCAAACAACGCAGGTTATATTGGGGGGCTTTGCGAAGCGTGTCTTTTCGGCAAGGCTTGGTGCGCCACCTATATAGGTGACTTGGCACCTGTTTCCCCGAGCGGCCAAGAGGGGGCAGTTGCGGTCGGCCAATAATTCCTCCGCTGACAACAGAAGTATGCTCGTGAAATCAGGGGCGCAACTAAGTTTGTTTCAGGAAGGAATCAAATGGCAAGGAGTGATCAAGTGCTGGTGCCAACCAGCCTTTAATAGGAAAATGAAGAAATGGGGTCATGTGGGGTGTTGCCAAATGTTCTGCAGACCCTGCGCCATGTCACTGACACGTCGTGTCCTACCTCTTGCTCCCGCGTGTCCAGGGCCAATAATTTCGCATTATACTGAATGCAGGTAGTTAAAGCTTACTTGAAGCACACTATTCAAGCGAGTCCTCAGATCTGGTGATCTGGCCTGCGGCCTAAGGCGGTATTGGGTGGAACTGGCGCCACCTTCAACATCGGTCACACTGGCTCGTGCCCCGAGACGATGTTAAAGATATCGGTAAACCATATTGTCACGCACAGCAACCACTTGCCTATGAACATGGATTCCTAGGAGTCTTGTTTATTGGCTCCTTGACCATCTCATTGGAAGGACAACGTGAAGAGGAAAAATACTACTTCCTCTTTCATTAACAATGGACAAGAATATCCAGTATACTAATCATAGGTTGCAATAAATGCATCATGTTACAAGCTCTGACTTTCAGTGTGGTTCGGAAACGTAGAGACGCCCGAATAGACGGAGCTGACCGTGTCGGCACGGAACTCGGTTATTTCTGAAGATAAATATTAAAGTCTGACATTTTGTCAACGCAGTGGCCCAGCCAACAAACGGCGTCAACCAGCCAGCTTGCCACACAATGGCAGTAGGTGGCGCTAGTGACTCGCCGCTAGAGGTCAGGGTTGTCCTATTTTGCTTCGGTCCACCACCGTATATGGATTTTTCCGGGGTTAAATTGGTTGCTGATGGGAAGGTTATGCAGACCCTCGACTGCGTTTTAGACGCTGCACTTTTGCCCAGAAGCATGTGTGCTGTTTTGCATACCCCTTACGGAAAAAGTGGCCCCTTAATGTTGGATTAACCCACAATAATTTAAACTTTTAACACCGAACCCTTTGGAGTGTGCCCCATTCCACTTGAGCGGGGCCATTGCCTCTATGTATTATGCCCCCATACATTTTCAAAAGTCATCGTCTCTGACTGGATGGCTGCCATATTGGGTAGCATTTCCTGCCATATTTGGCACCATTTGTGTTGCAATATAATCTGAAGTCATTATATGTCCAACTGGCGGCGCCATGTGATGGAGTAAAAGCCTTAGTGTAATCAAGCAGCGTCGGATCCAGGGATTTGCAAAGATGAGGGGAGAGGTAGGAATCCGAATTTTCGACACACCGGACTCTACTGCCCCATATCTTTTGATCGCTCCTACCTGATTGAGGAGGACTGGTCTTCTTAACGTGATACTGATGTGGAGTTCGTCACCCCAGTCAACATATACAGGGGCCTGTGGTTACGCTCCTCGTATGTGTGCCACCAATCAACCGATGCCGTTGATTCAAACCTCAATCGAAGGCTGAATGAATTCTTTTGATGGCTGATTATGTTCTTCACCCAGAGGTTAAGGATATTTTGAAGGTTGCTCAGTGAAGACATTTCGATTTCGAGGAATCTCATTGTCATTCTAAAATGCAGCATCGTGGGAAATGAATCAGTCCAAAATGTTGAAATGTCTACGTTTCGTTATCAGAATGATTCACGTCAGCCTTTGTGGGGACGTTCAGTTCTGGATAAGAAAAACCAAGTTGAAATATAACATCAAGTCATGATTATTGTCCGATAGTTAGTTCGGCTTTTTTAGCTTCTTGGTTCCTCGACAGCGTGCCGACCGTTTGAATGGCGCCGTGAGAGGCAGGAATACAAATTAAGAAAACTGGCCCTTGCATTCGCTACAGAGTATTACATGTTGGGACATCATTAAATGATGTTTACAGCGATGTATAAAAATAAACATTGAATGTGAAAAAGGCAGCTAAGAATATCTTGCACGTTTGTACCACGCACGATGTAAAATGCCGGCTCATTTCATTCAGCTAGCGATGAAGACCACCACCAACAGTGCCTGTCAGTTAGCGTCCAATCTTTCTTGAGGGCATTATATCTTCATTACTTTCGAATGACATGCTATTCAGCGGAACATGACGTTGATATGATCCATCAGTGAAACTTCGAATAAGCGAAGTAAGAGTCTGCATCCATAGTAGGTATGGATCAACGTTGTTATTGATCGTTCGAAAGAGAGAAATACGAACTTAGATTTCACTTATACTTGTAGCTTCCATGTACATGTCATATTTCTTGCTACGAATATGTGTTTGTGGTATTCCTGAATGGCGTACGTGCGATTGCCGCACAAATAATTGCTGGACAAATGAGGTGAACGTAACAACAAAAGAGGGCACCATCGTATGCAAAATTAGTATAGAGATAATCCGTCTTTGTTTTAACACTCGCACGTCTGGAGGTCCACGCCAACTTCGCATGTCCAGGGGGAAGATGTTTGCCCCCCTAAGATCTGTAGAACTATGCTAGCTAGCGACAAACGGAAAACGGCGTTGGATAGCTGGTGGCGGGTTCTATCGAAAGTGTTTCGGTCATTTTTTTCGCTCAGGTCAACATTCAGGTCACTTGGTCATCATAGGTAAAATTCGACCAGATCAGGTGTGACTCAGATATTGACACATATATCAGGACCCGTAACAAATAGAAACAAACGGCGAACGCTATTCGACATTCCTTGAAATGCGCTACCGACAATAGGCGGTGTAATTTAAGGTCAGGTCAATGGAAAATCAGGTCAAGGTCATGAAGTCATGACCTGAGAGCAAGGTCATGAAGTCACCTACGGAGGTCATGTATCAATCGACACGTCTTAACGATTCAAGCACAATGACGGTAATTTCAGCCTTCTATCTCAATGCAGTGCTATATAATGCGCAGAAATGTGTAGTGATCTCAGGTGACCTCAGAGACCTTGGTGAGGTCACTGAGCAAAAATATCAGCGGTAACATTGAGCATAGCTTCCATCTACATGCCACAACCGTTGTGAGATCATTCCGAGCGCAAATATGTAACCAGGAAACATTTGTATCTTTTACCCTAGCCCTATAACGGGGAAGCCATGGCCGCGACCTGACCTAAGGTCAATGCTACAAAAAAACGATATACACATTATGGTCCCTGATGACATGTTATAAGTTTGAAATCAATATAAGTTTGATGACATGACATGTTATAAGTTTGAAATCAATCGCCTAATTATTGTGGAAGTTATGCCATCTAGAACTCCGAGTGTAGTTTGGTCACTTCGCCTGACCTTGTGACCTGACCTGAGATGACCCAGGATTATAAATGTATGAGGATATGTGGGAAAGACCAATGAACAGATGTGCGAGGTTTAGCCTTGCTAACCCGATTAGTTTGGCGGCAAATGAGGAAAACCGGAGGGGGACAGATATATGTCCCCCCCCCCACCGTACGTGCGCGGGTTAAAGTTCTGATTTCCGAGGGGAAGTAACCGCAAGAGGTCAGGCTGGCTTGAGCCGTCACCGAGGTCGTGGCATGACCTGAGCTCGCCGTGCGACACTACCGACACAACTAGCGGCACATCTGCCACTCACTGGCAGCCAACTCACATATTCTTCATTCCACTACCAAATCCCCGTCCACGAAATTCAGTTCCAACTTCTTCATCGCATTCTGTATGCCTCCAAGCAGAATACAGCCCGGTCTAAGTAAGTCTTGTGTCATCAATGTAATCGGGTAGCAAGCTGCTCTGTAACCGTACGCACACAAACACACCATACACACATACATGCATACAAACACGCACAAGGGCGAGCGGTTGCGCCCGGGGATCGGGTGACGCTCGGGTCACCCCCTGTGACGCGTGAACGATGTATGCGAGTGTCTGTATTGCCGTGCCATTGTGTGGCCGCGGTCGGACGCGGCGGTCGCTCCGTGCCGCCGCGCCGGTCACGGTCCGCCGCTCGTGCCCGCGCGCTTGTGGCCGCCTCCTCTGGTGGCGCCAAAACACAGCCGCCCGCTCCGGCATTGTGTGCGCCGCGCCGCTGATGGCCAGAAAATGACGCGCCATCTGGCGCGCGCGGCGCGTGTTTGCCGCCGCCGCCGACACAGCTCGTCGGCGCACTGGATCGCGCGCGCTTTATCGCCGCGTCGTTGGCGCGGCCACTTCCCGGCGCGGTGGCCGGGCGGGACCTTTGACACGCGCTTCCGCGCCATTACCCTTTGACTCGGCGCGGCGACAAAGCGCGCGTTCCGCGCGGTCTGCGTCGGCCGCGCTCGCCGACAGATGAATGGCGCGCGGTGATTGGAGACCGGCTCGCCGCCGGTGCCAACGCACCGTATCACTGGCTATTTACTCTCGTGGTGCGGTCGAGCTGCGGTGGGCCGGCCGCGACTGAGACACGCTCTGGTTCACGGTGGGGATGGGGTAATGGGTGCCGCCGCCACCTCTGCCGGAAAATAGGGATGAAAGTAGTTTTGAATTTCCACACTGGAAATTCAGAAACCTCGGAGCAGAAATGCTCCGAGGTTTCAGAAATCCCTTATGCACGAAACATTTGTTTCGGTATGTGTCAGAAAGTAAGATATCCCGCCCTTTGAATGCGCAAGGATAGTTTCAGGGGTGGGTTTCTACCCCTTTATCTCCCCTCCCCTCCCCTCCCCCAGCGAGACAGAGAGGTGGATAACGATATCAGAGCGACCTGAGTGTGACATGCTTTCCATAACTGACGCATCGCAATTATGAACTGTGACAACACAATTAAGCCACTGAGTCCTCATTAAAGCTTGTTGTACCTTCTGAAGTAAGAGATAACTTCCAGTTGGAAATTATTATTCAGATGTCATACTGTGTTGAATTGTAGATGTTTGCTGCAGGCATCAGAAACACTTTGTGGTCTGCTGGACGACATGACGAACGTCATGCGCAAGAACCCGTTGAAGACTTCCCCGTGCACAGTGCGGGCTAAACAGTTCGTGATGTGTGGAATGGGGAGGCCAAAGTGGCTCAAGTTGGTTATCTGGCGAAGACACTTTTGATATCCAAAATGCGCGCACACATTTGTTCACCAAAAGGTAGCCAAACGGAACATCATTCATGTGGTTTATGTCCTCGAAGGATTTTTTTTTCAGATACGAAGCGAGTCGGTGTCGTCCCCTAGAGCCATAAGCAACATAGGTAAACTTTTTGGGAAATTTGTAATCTGATGTGATGGATGTTTATTTATTCAATGAGTTGCGAGTACTAGGCTCAACTAGCTTCAAGGCAGTGAGAAAATGTCGTGAAAGAGTACCGTCCGTCGGCACGTGATTAACGTGTTTACCATAGTTCTGGTTCAATCGGCGAGATTGCATGACCCCTACAAGCTGCTTAGCTTTATGAACGTACAGATCCACGCGTGCTACCCTGTATGTTGTCATTGAAATGGTCAATAAACGATGCGATCGCATAGCATACGGATGCGATCACCGGGTCGACTCACGTTGGATGAGAGTCGACCCGGAAATGATTAACACGAGACCTGGTTTGCTATTAAGCCCGAAGCTGGTGATCAAATAAGATGAACTGTGAATGTTGTGCATACTCATCGGCATACTTATGATGTTTGCATATCTTACAATTTGTGAAGCGCTTTCTGCGAGTGTGACACGTAAATAAGTAGCATTTGCACGAATCATGCATCGCTGCAAGTCCGTTTAATGCCATATACGCCTTAATGGGATGGTTTGAGATCATTTGTATCAGTGGTTATGGTTATGTGTCAGTGTTCGGTAATGGTCACGAGGTGGTTCGATAGTGGCTGTGAGGTATTCCACGAGTGGTCACGAGGCGGTCCGATAGTGGTCATGAGGTGATCCAATCGGTTTCAATGGTTGGTCCAGGGGCGGTCGAGAGGTAATCCATGTTGGCACAAGAGTTGTCTGGACTTGATCAGGAAGTGGTTATATTGTGATTTATTTGGTTGTCACGAGGTGGCGCAGAATTGGGCATAATGTTGTCCAATGTAGTCAGAAGGTGGTTCAGGATGGTCATAAGTTGGTCTGCGGTAGTCGCAAGGTGGTCACCGTGAAGTTCATATAAAGTAGAAGCGTAGTCTAAAGGCAGTAAATGTGATTAATAATATCGTTGAAAGTTGGTCATTGTAGTTATTATGTTGATAAACGTGGTTCAGAAGTGAGCAGCTAGTTGTCAAGATGTCATCAAAATGTAGTAATTTTCGTAAATTGTTTGTCAAAGGTCGTCAAAATAAGGGACAAATAATTCCACCACCACATTACACAATTTTGACAACTTCAAATATGGTAAGATAGATTTTCAGTGGTTTCAGTCGGAGAATGCATAACCCTGAACTTTTTTTCAGGTGAAAAGATCCGAACCTTCCCTTTAACATGAGGCAGAACAAGAAGCTCCCTCAGACATTGTAAAAGTACCTTCCAGGATAAACTGAAATCCAAGACAACGTACCACACTACTCGGCCATATAGTTCAGGGTGTAAGTAAACAGGATGAATCATTTAAACAACATGGATGCAAACAGATACCATAGAGCATGCAGAGGTACGACGCCAACAGGAGCTCTCCAAAATTGACAGAAGCCTCTGAGCCAACGGGAGGCTGACAGGTTCCACGAAATATTCCTTCAAATTGTTAGGCGTCGTGAGCGAACATAATATCGGTGGCGCCGCTCTGGTGGTGTGTTTGTGAAGGAACACCATCAGAATGGGCTTGATATGATGAATGCTATATTCTAATTTCTAGAGGAGGTGCAAATTATTTTCAATGGTCAAATTGAAACAACATTGAATCAAGCTGTCTTATGATGTGTAGCTTGTTTTATTATCAAGCAATTTCACGTTGCCCTTAAAGTGAAATGGGAGCAATTGGCCATTCAACATATCGTAATAAAGCATGTAATACATCTCCTGTGTGATGAGCTGACAATTTCCAATGTTCTTTCCTAAACGAAAATGGAACGTGCTGCATTTGGATTTCATATCAAATAACTTCCGTGAAGATTTGACCCCGTCATTTTAAAACTAAATTCTGGGATTTGCGTCCAGAATTTTCACATTGTACACTTTAAATTGTATATCAAATGTTCTACATTAGTGATTAATTTCCAATGGTCTCAAGCAAACCGGCATGAAAGCAGCCGCCTTCTGACACCAGATTCGACTACTTTTATAAATAACTAACCCTGTATTTTCACCATTTGAGATGTAGCTTTCAGTCATCATTGAGGTTCTGGCATGGCTCGAGGCACGTCAAGCGCCGACATTTGCTGTACATAGGTTCCATAGGGCTGCTGAGCGGCGACACGGAAAAAATAAAGTTCCAACCTTGATCAATATCAAGAAACATCGGTTCTGCCACGCCAAAATTGTGTCCGATTAGTTCGCGGTTGCTGATGATTTCATTATAATTTTTTAATTCAACGCCCATAAACGTAATGTTCCTAAACAATACCGAGGAAACCTGTCAGCCTCAACTCCAATTGTGGCGGAACTCATGCCAGGCATATCGCCTATCGTTTCAAAAGTTAAATCTGCTTGTAACTTTGGCGTTGGTGCCCATCAGCGTTTAGAGATGGTTCCGCTCCCCGCCATATCATGAATGGCGGGCGGTGGGCGGTGGACCGCGGGCCGCGGGCGACGCCGCCGGCGGTCCCCGCCTATGGCAGATGAAGATCAAGAAAATAGTACCAAGAGACAATATGCAAAGTGGCAATATGCGTAATATATCAAAATACGTAACAACAAAATTAAAGTCTGAAGGCAAGCTAACTTTAAGAATGCATTTCGCATCATATTTTGTGGAGACAGTCTCATTGTAGTGGTCAAATTGTAATTATATTTTTCGCACACACGTTAGTGAGCATCCAGGCGCGCTTATCGCGGGAGCCAATTTAAGAGTTCTTCAATAACATCAGGAACCTACCTGTTTGCTGTCTTTATTGAAGACCCCTAACACCTCCCCCAATGTCCGCATTAGCATTGCTCCTGACGCCTAACGTTAACCGGAGATCCCAGACTAAAGGGAAGCTCTCTATAGAGAGCTTCCTATTCATGAATATATTCATGAGTAAGAGAGTAAATATCCTATTCATGAGTACATCATGAGCATTCAAGGATCTGTTGATGAGAATATTCATGACGAGTTCCCGTAGAGGCGTAGTTGGGCCATTCCTTAATTCCAAGACGATAGAGTTAAAAACTAAAACAATAGATTTTCATCAAATTCAGGCTCAATTTATCGTCGTATCATTGGCTTATTTGTATCCCAACCTCGATACGCTTCGAGATTTGATACAATATCTGCCGAACGGAAGCACCTGATACTTTCTTAAGAACGCCCTCCCCTCATTATGGACGCTAAATTATTTTGTAGTCGGCTTACCCTTAAATCAAAATAATCAACATATCTAAGTCTTATATGGTTCGCTGGATCCGCCTTTGCCAGCACCGTATTAGGGTCACAAACACTCGATCAGATTCCATCGGATTGATCGGATACCCAAACCCGGACGGAGTCGGACAGGTCATGCAATCCATCCATAACGCTAATTTTGCGTGGACCACTTGGAGACTGTGCTAATCTAATGTGCCCCAAAATAGTTGAAGTGCATAGACCGATAAGGCGATAGGACATGGTTTGGTAAAATTCAGTGGCACAACATATATATTCTAAAGGAAACCTTCGTTGGGGGGGGGGGGAGGCGGGCGACTCCCAAAACAATTTTATTATATCGAGACAACTTGTGTTGCGCGGAGCGAGCCGATAACGTCTGGTTTTCTGTGGTACAAATTCGAAAATAAATTGCTTGATCTTGTGTAGTTTGTTTTCGTTCAGGGCGCGGGTTGAATAATTTGATATAATTTATCTGATCATTGCACTTCTTGTGGTCTGCCTTGTATGTCCGCATTTCGAACCATGCTTACGAACGGGAGACTGGTAGTTCACATTCACAGTTCATGTGAATCTGCTCAGTGTCAAGCGCTCCAATTTCACTAGCTGGAGCCGGTTGCTGGATCGCAGACGAGATAGCATCGTAGCTAATTACGAGCGTGCCTGATCGTCCACTGGGCCAGAACCATCCCTCGGTCCAGGCTCCCCCCCCCCCCTGTCCGCATTGCTGGTGAAACCAGCCAAATGATCAGCTTAGGTATTTGTACACAGTTATAACACGCATACACAAAAACAATGATTGCTTAAATGAGCAATATCAAGCATATTAAGGAAATCTGTGCGCGGCGTATTTCACGGAATATCCCACCTGCAACAGGTTGCCGGACCTGGCGAGGGGCTGCGGCCGGCAGATGCGCCGGTGTGGACGGCGCGGATCGGCCGGCGCCGCGCCGAATCTCGGCGCAGTCGGCGCGTGATGCGACTCTCGTCGGCCGCATTGGCCGCTTATGACGCGTGAAATCGAACTAATGGGCGCCGCCGGTGTGTCGATTGAGATAGCGCGGACCGCCCGGCGCGCCGCGGCCGCTCCCCCTGCCGGTCGGCTCCCATGGACACCGTATCGCCCGCAACACACACACACACACACACTCTCTCACAGGCATAGCGTCGCACATCACACAACACACGGCCGGCGACGCCGTGCCGCGCGGCCGGCCGTCCTCCGAGCAGGAAGTCAGCCCGCAGCTCGGGACGCGCGCCAGTGCCCTCCGTATGAGGGACTCTGAATCCATTTGGTGACGGTAGGTCACTCCACTTTTCAGAAGGTCCGAGGGTGAATCAAGCCTTTGATGTTTTGAAACTGTGATGCATGCGTGTGGACGTAGTGATATCAGTATATTGATGAGCCCCATCCATGGGCGAAGTTGCTCAAAAGTGGTTGCTGCTTCTCGGGGAATTTATATTTTCCAAGAGCCGATGTGATCTCGAGTGACTTCAGTGTGTTTCGCATTGTCTGGATTTATAAATATGTGAAGTACCCCAATGCGCAAGAGGCAATCGAAGTCACAGCGTGTGGTTATATCCATGCTCGCATGCTGACCTCGAGGCACCTGGCTGTATCCAGGCTCGCCTACTGACCTCTCGTCCTCTGGTTGTATCCAGGCTCACCTATTGACCTCGCGGCATCCTAGGCCACTAGGCCTCGGGGTCTGGTTCGGCATCCGTCAGACTCATATCCTGTTCTCACGGGATAGCACCTCCCCCCCCCCACACACACACCTGAGCACGACAGATAGGTCCACGATCGCAACCAGGGCTAGCAGACTTCAGTGGCTAGTGGGCGAGTGTTGAGCGTGACCTTGTGCCAAGGTCGTGACCAGTGTTGAGCGTGACCCGCCCCTGGAGCGGCGCGTGATATGTGAACCAACTGTGAATGCACATATGTGGCGCGGTCTATGTGACATCAGCAATAACATTACTGTGTTGTAAGTGTCACAAGCCAGGTCCTTCTCCAGCTCCTCCTGTGTCGGCTGAATAGAACGTCGCGTCAATTCCGTCGTGGTAGCAGTGGTGGACTGGGGATTTGACAAAGTTTACCATGCACACTTTTGGTGCCCCCTGAACTGTAGTGCCCTGCCTATCGCCGAGAGTGCTCTGATGGTCGAGTGTTCTACTCGCCGAGGGATAGTGCGCCCTGATAATGTATCGACTATATCGCATGTAGCATCGCAGCATCGCTGGTTGTCGTCTTCGTGAGGTTCGTGATGTCGAGACAGTTTACAGCGAATGTCTTTCGATCTGTCAAAGGCGCTTGAGGATTACGTTTGTCAACGTGATGCCAACGTACAATTTATCACACGGGTGGGGCATGGGGGATGGGAATGTCATGTGGTAAGGCGATGTTTTGAGCCCCTCACATCTGTCTAATCGATGGTCTGGTTCGATTGATGAAAACGGCGCACGAAATCTCGATGAGTTTCATTGAGTGCGAGTTGTTTTGTTACCCGCTCACGATGTTGCATGGCTGCTCGAGTGAAAGTATTTCGACCGACCTCGGCTGACAGATGTGCACGAAGGTGATCCACGAAGGTGCGGGATGTCAGGTCGGCTGACGTATGTGCAGGATGCCAGGTCGGCTGACGTATGTGCGGGATGCCAGGTCGGCTGACGTATGTGCAGGATGCCAGGTCGGCTGACGTATGTGCGGGATGTCAGGTCGGCTGACGTATGTGCAGGATGCCAGGTCGGCTGACGTATGTGCGGGATGCCAGGTCGGCTGACGTATGTGCAGGATGCCAGGTCGGCTGACGTATGTGCGGGATGTCAGGTCGGCTGACGTATGTGCAGGATGCCAGGTCGGCTGACGTATGTGCGGGATGCCAGATCGGCTGACGTATGTGCAGGATGCCAGGTCGGCTGACGTATGTGCAGGATGCCGGGTCGGCTGACGTATGTGCAGGATGCCAGGTCGGCTGACGTATGTGCAGGATGCCAGGTCGGCTGACGTATGTGCGGGATGCCAGGTCGGCTGACGTATGTGCAGGATGCCAGGTCGGCTGACGTATGTGCAGGATGCCAGGTCGGCTGACGTATGTGCAGGATGCCAGGTCGGCTGACGTATGTGCAGGATGCCAGGTCGGCTGACGTATGTGCAGGATGCCAGGTCGGCTGACGTACGTGCGGGATGCCAGGTCGGCTGACGTATGTGCAGGATGCCAGGTCGGCTGACGTATGTGCAGGATGCCGGGTCGGCTGACGTATGTGCAGGATGCCAGGTCGGCTGACGTATGTGCAGGATGCCAGGTCGGCTGACGTATGTGCAGGATGCCAGGTCGGCTGACGTATGTGCAGGATGCCAGGTCGGTTGACGTATGTGCAGGATGCCAGGTCGGCTGACGTATGTGCAGGATGCCAGGTCGGCTGATGAGTGTGCCGTCAGCTTGATTAGGCCGCCAGTGGTGGCGCTGGTTGGTGGCCCGGCTGAGCTGGCAGGTGCACTGACTGGGTGACCGATGGACGGTTCCGGCCCAGCAGGCGGCCAGGCACGAGCGTGATTGGCGACGATGCTATCTCGTCCGCAGCCCATCAACCGACTCCCGCCAGTGAAATGGGAACACCGTATCTGAGCAGATTCACGTCATCTGCTTATCAATATGCCGTTCGCAAACATAGTTCGAACTATGGGCATTGAAGGCAGACTACCAGAAGTGTTATGATCCGAGGAATTATATGACAAATATCCGTTATGCTCATCCTGCCCAAAGCACATGCCTTTAGTCCCGATTATGTTTCGCTCTCCCATCTCTTGTTCTGCCCGTGCCGTTCTATCTGTTTCTGCCCCTGCCTATGCCAATTCCTCTCTGTCTCTGCCCCCAGCACTTGGACTATCCATGCCATCTCGTCTTCCTCTGCCCCTACCTCTCTTCCTCATCCTCTTCTACACTCTATTTTCCTCTCTCTCTTTCTCCCCTTTATTTCTCTTTCTCTCCCTTTCTTTCTCTTTCGCTGACTCTATCTTTATCTTTCTCTTTCTCTTTCTCTTTCTCTTTCTCTTTCTCTTTCTATTTCTCTTTCTCTTTCTATTTATCTTTATCTTTCTCTTTCTCTTTCTCTTTCTCTTTCTCTTTCTCTTTCTCTTTCTCTTTCTCTTTCTCTTTCTCTTTCTCTTTCTCTTTCTTTTTCTCTTTCTCTTTCTCTTTCTCTTTCTCTTTCTCTTTCTCTTTCTCTTTATCTTTCTCTTTCTCTTTCTCTTTCTCTTTCTCTTTCTCTTTCTCTTTCTCTTTCTCTTTCTCTTTCTCTTTCTCTTTCTCTTTCTCTTTCTCTTTCTCTTTCTCTTTCTCTTTCTCTTTCTCTTTCTCTTTCTCTTTCTCTTTCTATTCCTCTTTCTCTTTCTCTTTCTATTTCTCTTTCTCTTTCTCGTTCTCTTTTTCTTTCTCTATTACTGTATCTTTCTCTTTCTTTTTTCTCTTTCTCTTTCTTTTTCTCTTTCTCTTTCTCTTTCTCTCACTCTCACTCTCTTTGCCTCTCTATCTCTCACTCTCTATCACACTCTCCCCCCTCTCTCCCTCTCCGCCGGCATTATCGCTGCCTTGCCACCCACGCCCGCAGTGGCCGCCTTTTCCCGGCCGAGTCACGGCCCCGTCGGCGCGATCCCCGGGGCTCCAGCCGTGATCCGGCCGGCCGTTATCGTGCCCAGTCAGACCGGCCGGCGCGCCTCAATTTCCGCCGGCGCTGCTCTTCTTTAATTCGCGCTCAGTTCCACCTCGGAGACGCCGCTAACCGCTTAATCGTATCAGCCGGCTCCAGAGCGGTGCGCCAGTGGCCGCCCTCGTCCGTCGGCGGCTGCCCGGCCGACGGCGTCCGCCAGCCGCAGGCGTCCCGCCCAAACACCGCCGCCAGAAAATAAAGCACCACACACTGGCAAAGTGGACAGTATGGGGTGATGTTCACGCGTTTCCTTTGTCTGCACTCAGGCTAGGTGTGAGCATGATTTTCAACTGACTGCTGAGGGTGTGGGTTTTGTTTATTCAGCTTTTGCCACTTTTCCCGGCAAACTATTGCCGTGGGCGTTTCGGTTGTCACATGTGAAGAAATATATCATACATCGCTTCATGAGGATCAAGAACGCCTGATCGTAGCTGTTTCCACAGCTACGATTGGGAACCGTTCATACCTATCATATCTACAATGCTATTCCAAAAGCCAAACACTAAGTTTTGACAGCTGCACATTGATACCAAGACGATAGCTAAATGACTAATCGCTCATGATGTCGAAACCATCTCCTAGTTTTGGAACAACTGTCATGGCGTGTTGTTGGTCTCCCTGTCATTGCTCGGTATATTGATGTTGACCTATATGCAGACCACCTCTTGGTCATGCTGCCACCGACGACTGGCGATTCCGTGTCTGGCTCTGGGGACGTATTCGATCAGTTCTGAGCTGCTCAGGTCAGCTGTAGATCACCCACGACGTAATTCAGGGATCCACATTGGGGCACGTGTTGTTGCGTGTATTTACAAACCACCTGTCACAGAATGTGTTCCTTGGTGCGGTTATCATCTATGAAGATGGTGCCAAATTTCTGTTCGTTAAACTGCAAAGAAAAACTTCACGAAATGAAATATCGTGTGGAATTTCGCCTTTTGGTTGGAATGATATGGCATGGCATGTTTGTACCAAGAACAGGTTGCAGACATTTCAGAATATGCGAGCAAAACAAACACGATTACGTGCCATGTTAGTGATGCTGTGTGAGCTGAAAACTTAGCATAGCACAGGCGGCATATGTAAAGGTCAAGGTTAAATTATTGGTAGTATGTGATGAAATGTAAAGGATGACAATGTTTGGAACAAATGCTGCTCAGTGAAAGGGAACAAGTGCCACCAAAGTGAATCGAAGGGTTTTCCACTCATGTTGAAAACCAAGAAGGAACCCACAATATTTTTGTGTGTGAAACCTTTCTACTTTTTTCAAGCATGATGGGAAATTTCAGCCCGAGTTTGGAGACCCCAACCATATACAGAAAAAAATGATATTGGCGTGAAACGTTGTTCTATTTTAGCAATTTTTGGTCACTAATAAGACGTGCCCTCAATGGAGCCTAGGATGCATGTGCCCTCGCTATATTTCAGGTCGCATTTCAATGACCTGATTTCATGTTCACTTGAAGCTCAGAGCATGGGTAGGAGAGATAAGTTCGGACTACATATGTTCGTGGTTTTGAAGAATATTGATTAATTTCCTATTGGTCCATGGATCAATATATAAAAAAAAAAATTGTGTTCAGAGACCTTTTTCACCCTAAGCATTTATTTGACATAGCAACCTGACGTGAGTACTTTCATTCTTGTTTTTTTCTCCTTGATCTTTCACCTACGCACCCATATTTTTCTTTTGAATGCATATTCTATATTTCGTTATCAAATATGTCCTATGGCACCTAAGAATCGTATTGAGACGTTGTTCTGACCTAATTTCGACTCGTCCTAACTCAGGTAACTTAAGTGATTGGAACTCAATTTGTCCGACGTTATATGCAGTCATTAATTGCCCGAAGGTGGACCACACCCCATAGCGATATGACGAATGGTTCATGAAGTTGGTCAGAAGAAGTATATTCAGGGTGATCAAATTAGTCCCTTCCCGCATCCAGCATTGCGAGGGTTAGAGCACAAATTATTTAAGTCCTTTAGCCTTCGAACAGAGGCTACAGAACAAATTAGAATCTTTATGTTAGCGGTGAAGTCATGTTGCGTAACTACCGGCCTACTTGTACTTACTTCTGAGACCAACAGAACATAACTTTTGTAATCTGATTTTCTGAACTCTGAGAAGTTTGAAATTCCGTGGGTGAAAAAAAAGAATACTTCATCGATTCGCATTTACTGCTAAAGCTAGGTTAGATCGGCTGAATTAGGTTCGCATGTCTACTGTTTGTCATGTGTCACGCTCATTGGTTTTCAGGCATGGTTGGTTAGCTCCGCGCTGAACTCTTTTCAAGTAGATGAGAAGAAAAAAAACTTTAAGCGAAATGTTGCACGGTAGTACTTGCAGTTTTCAACATCTAAGAAGCTTCAGTGGATACTGCGGGAAATACAAATAACTATACAAGGAATTACTAAAGGGATCGCATTAGTGCGCACAAAAAAGCAGAGTGTAGTTTGGACAAAATTAGTGAACTTACGTAGCACACTATGCCTATTAGTTTATCCACAAATGAATCCCCCTTTTACGACCCAGAATACCATATTTTATCTTATTACGATCCAAAACACACAGAAGAATAGCATTATTTTTTTTGTTTCTTAAGCTCATTGAAGACCGTTTTTGGAAACTCTGACTGTATGTTCGGCTGCTGAGCCTTGTCAAACTCACTTGTGGGAAACTTAAGCCCATCTGTGGTCGTCAGGAAAAAAATGTTATCATGAGAATGTTTGCGAACTTTAGTGCAAGAATGCCATTCGACTCAATGTACGTAAATGGCATGAATGCCTAGCCTGAGGACAGGTCGACACGAGTGCATACTCACTTACTATCTACATACGAATTGGAACACGTGTGACCAAAACATCAGCTAAACATCACTTTCCGACCCAGACGAATCGCTCATTTTCCTGCCCTCACCGCAGACCGTTTGCATGTCACCACACCACATTCCTCGGCATGTTATGATTCACGGCACCCGCAGCTATTTGCCAAGCACCCAATTTTCACCTGCCCCTAGCCATTTAAAATTAATTGGTTGACGTGGAGAACTTCGCCCCGGTGGTGGCACGGGTCGCGTTTCAGCACGCTGATGGTAGGGCAGTAGGTCACGGCGGCGACGGCGGGATGCAGTGAAGGCGATGATGATGACAGCAGGTATGTCAGGAAGACGGGAGCGGCATCGTCTGCCTCTTGGTGACAAAACGACGGGCGCCACCGGGCTGTCGAGCCCCTACAAGCGAACTGACAATAATAGACGAGCCCCGACAAATGAACTGGCAATAATTGACGGTGGGAGCGGCTGGTTCCAGCTGCAATGATCATTGCCGCATGTGGCTGGCAGCACTTCTGCCATGTCCGGCGCCAATATCCACACAACAGACGCCGCTGTGTGTGTGCCAATGATTAAACAATTGATGACGTCTGAAGCACGCGGCGAGTTGTCTTGACCCCTGTAGACGTGCACATGTGAGCCGGCTGTGCGTAGTGCTGATGTAAACATTTGCCCGTCGAAACAGAGCGATTGTCTCTTGATAATCCATGATGAGCAATTAACTGGACAACAAAGTGCATCTTCGGAGTTTTTCATCATAAACCGATGTTTTCTCATTCGAAAGCATAAAGCGGAGACGTTAGAATCATGTTGCAAAGCATTACAAAATTATTCCAATCATATTTTAAACCACGATATACTACAAATTAAGTGCAATATCAATATCAATATCAAGTGGTCGCTCAATTCAGGATACCCCATCTCCTACGCCTTAGTCAAACTGTGTTGTCTCAGGGGATTTTTTCCCGGACTATTTTGATTGCATGTGTAGTTGGAATACCCTCTTCTGTACCATTCGTTACTTTCGACTATTTTGAGTACTTCACAGGATTTTCTTAGAGGGTTCGACCAAGCAAAATAACTGTGAGGAAACAGATATCGCATTCGGCGTGCGTAACGAGCGGAAAGTTTCTGGCTTCGCGTGGTGAAAATCTTAAAACGTCTTGTTTGATATAGTGTATTTTGATTCCTGAGGGGCAGGTGGGGCCCCAACACCACCCCCTTGGCTGCACATCTGGGTAGGCCTGCCTACGCCGCCTATATTTAAGCACTGATTATTTACAAAAACGTTGCCGAATCACATCCATAGCGCGTAACTCCCCTTATATAGCAATAATACAAAAACAAAATAGTAAACATGTAGTGTATTTAATACAAAATAAATTACGACCCGTTATCGCATGCCAATGTTGCTGGGCACCGTCTCTTTACGAGGGCTGATAACAAGGCATTCTATAATACGATTACGCAGAGCTCTCTGCTTCACACCAAATTTACTCTGGCCCACAGTAAAGTGAAGTTACATGCTATCTACGGTACATATCGTGCAACGTAATTCATTCGAGCTCAGTGGACAATTATGTCCAGAATTTTCAGGTAATTTGAAATTGAGCACACTAAAACTCAAACTATGTGTAGTTTAGGAGCAGCCCAAAATTTTGAGAGAGGACAAGCCGGTGGTTGCGCCAATCCTGTCCCATAAGCGCCGTGTGGTTAGTGGTTAAGACGGGAGGACATTTTGACGAGGACGTGGCCCCTCCACAGACCCCCCCCCCCCACAGATTGCAAACATGACACAAGATTCAAACCATGCTCTGGTTGAAGGTCGTCTCTCATGAGGAACATAGACGTGACTCAATTGCACCTTGCCGTAGGAACGGGTAAGATAATCTGGTCCACTGTTAGCAATGGTGGAGTGAGGTTGCGAAATAGGTGAATAGTAGTCATCACAGGTGAGAACTGGCTCAGTAAGTGTTCTCGCGGGAAGGCAAATGTATCCTTTCTTGCAGCATTGGCCAGCAGCGTAGCCAGGATTTTCATGGGATGGGAGAGGCATGCTGTCGGTGGTCCCAGGTGCGCGTGCAGGATATGAGCTCAGTAAAATGGCTAATAAAAAGTGGTAAAAACCAATGAATTTCATGAGGTTAAAAAATGATGGGGGTGCATTAAAAAGGTGCTTACAACGGACTCATCTTGCATAATATTGCTTCAGTTCATCGGCTGGTGGTCGGTGTATCGGTCCGGTGTCTGGTGTTTAGGCTCAGTGCTCAGTGTATCGGTCCGGTGTCCAGTGTATCGACCCGGTGTTCAGTGCATCGTCCCGGTGCTCAGTGTGTTGGCCTGGTGCTCAGTGTGTCGGCCAGTGCTCAGTGTGTCGGCTGGTGTTCAGTGTGTCGGCTGCTGTTCAGTGTATCGGCCCGGTGTTCAGTGTGTCGGCCCGGTGTTCAGTGTGTCGGCTGCTGTTCATCGTGTCGGCCCGGTGTTCAGTGTGTCGGCACGGTGTTCAGTGTGTCGGCCCGGTGTTCAGTGTGTCGGCTGGTGTTCATCGTGTCGGCTGGTGTTCAGTGTGTCGGCTGGTGTTCAGTGTGTCGGGTCAGTGTTCAGTGTGTCTGCCCGGTGTTCAGTGTGTCGGCCCGGTGTTCAGTGTATCGGCCCGGTGTTCAGTGTATCGGCCCGGTGTTCAGTGTGTCGGCCCGGTGTTCAGTGTGTCGGCGCGGTGTTCAGGGTGTCGGCCCGGTATTCAGTGTGTCGTTCCGGTGTTCAGTGTATCGGCCCGGTGTTCAGTGTGTCGGCCCGGTGTTCAGTGTGTCGGCTGGTGTTCAGCGTGTCGGGTCAGTGTTCAGTGTGTCGTTCCGGTGTTCAGTGTGTCGGCCCGGTGTTCAGTGTGTCGGCCCGGTGTTCAGTGTGTCGGTCGGTGTTCGGTGCGGCCCGGTGTTCAGTGTGTCGGCCCGGTGTTCAGTGTGTCGGCCCGGTGTTCAGTGTGTCGGCCCGGTGTTCAGTGTATCGGCCCGGTGTTCAGTGTGTCGGCCCGGTGTTCAGTGTGTCGGCCCGGTGTTCAGTGTGTCGGCCCGGTATTCAGTGTGTCGTTCCGGTGTTCAGTGTATCGGCCCGGTGTTCAGTGTATCGGCCCGGTGTTCAGTGTGTTGGCCCGGTGTTCAGTGTATCGGCCCGGTGTTCAGTGTGTCGGCCCAGTGTTCAGTGTGTCGGCGCGGTGTTCAGTGTGTCGGCTGGTGTTCAGTGTGTCGGGTCAGTGTTCAGTGTGTCTGCCCGGTGTTCAGTGTGTCGGCGCGGTGTTCAGTGTGTCGGCCCGGTATTCAGTGTGTCGTTCCGGTGTTCAGTGTATCGGCCCGGTATTCAGTGTGTCGACCCGGTGTTCAGTGTGTCGGCCCGGTGTTCAGTGTGTCGGCCCGGTATTCAGTGTAGCGGTGGCGTGTCAGAGACGATCACGGCGCATTAAACATGGATGGGGGGTCTCGGCGGTGGCTCGTTAGCTGAACGGGGCGGAAACTGAGGCAGCTGCACTCGCGCACGATATTCGCCGATACCGCAGGCCGTAAAACGCCGCGGGCAATCGCCAGCGGCCCACAGCTGGTCATAGTCGGAACCACAGTCCTGGCGCAGTCTAGTCACAGTCAGGTCACAGTCGGACCAAAGTCGGGTCACAGTCGGGTCACAGTCGGGTCACAGTCGAGTCACAGTCAGGTCACAGTCGGGTCACAGTCGGCAAGTCATACAATCTGGCAATTCGGACAAGTCTGGCACAGTCGGATCACAGTCGGGTCACAATCTAGTCAGAGTTGGGTCACAGTCGGGGTCACAGTCAGGTCAAAGTTGGGTCACAGTCGGACCACGGGGTCCGCCCCGGTAGCTCAGTTGGTTAGAGCGCTGGCCTGCACTGGTCTCCCCTGTACTGGCAATACAGGGTTCGAGTCGCTTCGTGAGCTCGCATTTAGCCCCCGGCCGGGAGTGTCAGTTGGCAACTGGCCCGATAAGGCCGGGGACGAGCTGCCGGGTGGCCGTATCGGTGCATTGGCGGCACGTCAAACTTTCGGTCTAAATTCTGCCGTTGAACTGGAGTTCATGGATCGGGTGGTGGGGCCAGGGTTCACGCAACAAGCTCTGCTTGGCAATAGAACCCTGGCTCCTCAAGCCACCCCAGCAACAACTCGGATTAAATTTAACTTTTATTTTAAAAACCACAGTCGGGTCACAGTGGGTTCGCAGTCGGGTCACAGTGGAGCTGCAGTGTGGTCACAGTGGGGTCACAGTCGGGTCACATTCAGACCAAAGTCTGGTCACAGTCGGGCCATAGTCAGGTCATAGTCAGGTCACAGTCATATTACAGTCTGGCCACATTCGGATCACAGTCTGGTCACAGTCGGATCACAGTCGGGTCACAATCTGGTCAGAGTTGGGTCACAGTCGGGTCACAGTTAGGTCACAGTCTGGTGCAGGGCATTCTCTAAGAAATTTTCACTACATGGGATTTCTTGGTCATACCTAATCAGTATAACATGGCGTCACTGGCGGATTTAGTCCACCTATTTTGGGAAGCCAACTTTCGGCGCGGACCCAGTCCTACCTACCCCTACCCCCCCCCCCCGTAGTAGCGTAATCAGTGTTTGTTTCATGGAGGTGAGCAAACGGATTTGCATGGTGATCAACCTATCACTATTTTTGGTTTAAAGGCACTGGATTTCGATGCAACTTTTCAAAATGGCTTGTTTTCTTTGTTAAACAAAAATGTTAGATGACCAACTTCTTTGTCTTGTGACGGGACACAATCTATTACCATCGTTTCTGAGTTAGCGGATTTCAACCTAACTTCCCCACCTTGTTCGATGGCTTTCCATGAATATTCCTTGATATGGCACCTCAGGATGCTGTAGTTACACCTCTGCAAATCACTGAAAAATAAAAAAATTTCCCATTTCAAGCATTCCAGTTCATAACGCCTGGTCGAAAACACACCAACATTCGTGCACGTGCACGCCCGTTTTGCGCATTCTGCGTATTTGCCAAGCTTCGGGAGACTACGGTTTCTGCTAGGCCTCCTACAATTTGCTAACTGCTGCATGATAGTCTTGCGCCATATTTTGCGCGATGGAATGCTTCGCTTGGGGGTTCGCTGGGAAAATTGGACAAATTCAATTCGATGATTAGTTATCTTCTTCCCACATCTTCTGGTGGTTGAGCTCCGGATACTCGTTAATATTTGATGCACCTCGTCTCTTTGGCTAAATGTGCTCACAGATTGGCTAACGAACCGAGGCCCTGGCTCGGTATTCTTTTTAGATTCGTTGCATTGTTCTTCGTCTACTGATGTGTTTTGGGCTTCAGCCATTTTTTGTTAGAGGTCAGGCACATTTTTAGACCTCTGGCTCTTGTTAGTGTGTTGTTGCCTTTTATGGACCGATTAATTTTGTTAGGTACCGGGGCGTTTTTGAACAACCCGATGTGTTTATCTAGTGCACGGCCTTTGTGTTCTTTTTTGGTCCATGCTGCTTTTGCAAGCCCCAGCCTGTCTTTTGAAGTCCTCATGCGGTGTGGTTTTTTTACGCCCCAGTGTGTTCATTTAGGTATGCAACGCATGTTTGAAGGCCCTCCCGCTATTCTCGAAACTCGGTACGCTTTGGAGGACCCGGCACCTGTTCAGTCTCCCGTTGTGCTCTTAGGATCCAGTTGGGTTTATTTGGGGCTGCTGATGCACACTTGTGAGACCCAGCGCGACTTTGGGGTCCTGGCGTGAGTTTTCTAGCCCAGGTGTATGGTGCTAGGGACCCGGCACCGGTGTCCTGCGTTCGGTTCGATTTTTGGGCACCTCTCCTGATTTTGTAATGTCCGAATCTCGGTCTGATTTTTTGGGACACTCGGCGCCAAATTTGTGCCCCTCCACGACTTTCGAGTCCGTTTAAAAAAAAACATTTTTGCGCTTTTTCGGAACATTTTTACGGGAAGTACGTGATTGTTGAAGGTATCTGGTGCCATTTTTGGGACTCCTGAGCGATTTTCCTGGTTCAAACATTATTAATCACTTCATATTTTAGAGACCTCCGGGTTGATCTTTTTGGAGTCCCGATGCGATTTGTGTGGCTATGCTGTGCTTACTTTGGGGCCTATAACCAATTTGTTGGAAACCTGACGAGAGTTTTCGACGCTCTGACATATTTTTTTTTTGGACTACTGACGATAATTTTGGGTCCAGAACGAGATGTTTTGGGGCCATCCTGGAGTTTGAGGGGCGCGTTGTGCTTACTTGGGGTTCAGCGCGCTTTTGGTGGCCCCGCTGCAAATTTTCCGACCACGGTGAGATGTTTGTGGCTTGTTTTTTTCCGGAACCTCCTACCCGAATGTGCAGTGCTCCGATACGAATTTGTGGACCAACACGATTTTTGGGGTCCCCAGCACGATTCTTTGGATCCAATCGTACTCAAGATGGAGGGAGGGCATCTTCATTTTGGTACGCCAATGCGGCTACTCATCGAGTTTTTTTTTCAAGCAATGGCACCCTTCGGAGGAGAAAAACCTTCCGATAATTTTCTTTTGTGACCTGTTCTAAATTATCCGGTGCTTGGATCGATTCGATTGAGTTGCGGTGTAACGTTTTTGGTGGTTGAGTTTTTTTTCAAGGCCACTCTCTGTATGTGTAATTTCCGGGGCTCGACGTTTTTTATGGTTCATTGGCGTGATTTGTGAGACCGCGACGTGATTTCCGGGTAAGCATTTATTTTATGATGCAGCTGCAAGTTGTGGAGCCCCGGTGTGACCTCTTGTAACCCCAGTTTATGTTTTCGAAGGCTACGATGGGATTCTCTTGAGTCCCAGTGCAATTTCTTTTTATCCCCGGTGTCATTTCTTTGGATTACTAGTGCTAGGTTTAGCTGCCTCGTCGTAGTTTTGGGGACTTTTGGTGCGATTGTTGGGGCCCACAGCGTGCTTGTAGTGGTCCCGGCACGACGTTTCGGGTCCCAATGAGATTTTCAGGGGCCCGGCCAGACTATTTGCGTTTTGAGCGCTATTTCGGGGGCGCCGGCCATTCTTAGAGATCACAACGATTTTGTCTGCACTTAATATGATTATCGGGCGCCTCGATGCGTTTTTGGTCCCCGGCAACATTTATAGGGCCCAGCGCGATGCTTTGTGGTCTTCAACGTTATTTGGCTTGTCGAATAGGTGTGAAAATCTAGCTTGAACCCGAAAATACAGTTCGGGTTCCGGGATATTTCATTGGGGACCTCAAAAGTCGAAGCTAGTCCCCTGAAGATCACACAAGGGGCTCCACAGGTCGCACTTGGGCCAAAAAATCTGATCGAGACCCTAAATAAATGAAGCTGGAGCAACGAAAAACAATCCGGTCACGAAAAAAAAATCCTCTATGTCTGGAACAGTAGCGCCAAAAGTGCCCAAAATGAATCCGGCCCCAAGAACGTGTAGGGGTCGCTAGGCCTCGCACTAGAAATCCAAACAAATGACACCGGGCCCAAAAACGTCGCATCGCATCCCTTCAAAATCACACTTAGGGAAAGAAAGTCTCGCAGAAACCTCAAGAGTCGCAGCTGCACTACACAAATCAATTATTATCCGGAGTACACTCTGCGGTCTCACAAGTCGTGTCAATGACCTTCAAAAACTGTCGGGCTCCGGAAAAGAAACTTGCTTAGCCACGAAAAAAAATTGCACCGGGTGACTGAAGAATCGTATTGGGCCCCGATAGTATTACGCAGGGGCCTTGCAAAATATAATATATGAGCAACCGCAGTGTTGTGCGGTTGCTAAGGGAGGAGGATGCCTCCCCTCCATCTTGAATGGTGTGGTCTCTCAAGAACTGTGCCGGGTCCCCAGAAATCTCGCTGGAGCTCTACAAATTTGCATCTGGCCCTCTGAATTTCCGTACTGGTTCCGAATAAGTAAAGCGGGTGCTAGAAACTTGCACCGGAGCCAGAAAATTAGCACCGGGACCCGCCTAAATCGCGCTATTGGGTACCAGCTAAGTACAACGCGCCCTTCGAATTCCCGGCGGTCCCCCAAATATCACATTTGGGACAAAACATTTCCGTCGGTAGTCCCAAAAAAATTGTGTCATGGCATCAAAAATTATCTTCGGGTCTCCCAAAGGTTTGCGTCGTCCAAATAAGCACCGCATGGCTCCAAAAGTCGCATCGGGACCACACAAAGATCAAGCCGTAGCCAACCAAAATAAGGAGTGATTAGAAAAATGTCTGAGCAAAGAAAATCGTTCTTCATCCCCAAGCATAGCAGCAGATGCCTTAAAAAATCGCGTACGGCTACGGAAAATGTACTGGAACTTGACAAATCGCGGCGGGACACAAAAATTCGGCGCCGATGGCAAAAAAAAAGATTTGGCTGAGATTTGGACATTAATAAAAACTATCCATCCTGGGTTGTAAGGCGCCCCTGATCGGACTAAGGCCGACTTTTGGCGACTGTGGTGCTGCTTTTGATATTCGATGGCTAATTGCATTGCACTGGGTGAAAAAAAGAATCAAAATAATTATGCATCTTTTCCCTTTCTCTTATCAATAAATAAAAAAATATCCATGATTTTTTCCAAGCAATATGGCCCACGATTCACTTCGATGAAAATGAGCAAGTGGTTGACAGAGCAGAGCAAAGCAAGGCGGAAAAACGAGCAATATCGTTGGAGGATTACGTGAAACTGCACCAAGTGAATCCCTTCCATCCCTATCCGGTCTGGGGCGCTTTTCAGTGGTTCCACGACGCGCTTATGCTGGTTTGATGATAATGTACCATTTTGTTCGGGCCTTGGGCGTCCAAACACAGATCTGAGCTATTTGGATGAAGGTGTGAGTTTCCCTCTACGCCTGTGCGATTCTGGGGTGCGATTTTCGGGTATCCAGCAACCCTCCCTACATACACGAATCGCGTCATCACGGCGCCCATGAGTAGTGCCTCTGCCATGGTTTGAGTCGTCCTGTGCTAATCTGCGGCGCCCTTTCCTTGAACTGAATCTCCGCTATATATATTTCAGGAAGTTCTCTGAAACTTTGAGGCGCCTTAATCTCATACGAAATTATGAGGCGAAATTATGAAGTCGATACTGTGACGATGCACACTATTCAGGCTAAACACACCTCTCTGGGGGCTTTACGTTTCCTCTGAGTGTGTGAGTCGCCATTGTGTGGGTCTGAGGAACTCTTCTGCGTGTCTGAGCATCCCTCAACAGGTCTCAAGTGCATATCTGCTTGTTGTCGAGGCTGCTCAAGCGCCGGCAAAGTCACGGAGGCATGCATCTCCACCCGATATTCATAGTATTCATAAACTTCTTAATCAATAATAGAAACCAGGATCTAGGGATGGTCACCTAACTATGTCAGCATTCAACACAAATCCGTGGTGCTAGAAGAAAAGAAGATACCATATTTGTATCACCAGCTTCTAAATCCATTCTAGCTGGTCTTACGTCCTTGAACTCCAGGCATATTTGCTAGCTTAACAGTAGCTACATGTATTTTCGTCCTCGGGACCGCTATATCATTGGGATTTCCCAAAAGGAGGTGCATGAGCAACTGTTAGTACTAGAGTTAGTACTAGATCTAGTGAAAGTTCTTTCACGAACAGAACATGAGGTGTAGGAGCTGTCTCAAAGTTGAGGAGATGGAGGAGAAATTCGGCTGTGCAGCCACAGGTGTTGCACTACACCAACCACACAAAGCTCCGCGTCTCATGCTTACGAAAACAGATCAAAGATCACCCACAAACTATCAGAAACGTTGCAACTTTCCCTAAGTCCAGAATAAGAGCCATTTTGGGGCCGATTGTTGTCATACATCGGCCATAGGATCATTGTCAAGCCCGTCCGATGTTTGTGGGCCTGTGTCCCCTAGCCCCCCCCACGTTCCTACGTCAATGGACGAGAGGGGACAAATACACGCGGTTCATGCCACACAGGCCCGTAGACCTTAGTGCAGTGAATTCGATGCGTAGGGAAGGGTGTTTTGGCTGTTATTTAGACCTGAATGTGTGCGCTTTGTATTTATAGCATTATTGTTTTCGTACGATCTGGGGTTAGGACTTTTGAAGTTGTCGTTAATCATTAATCATGGTGTGGAAACAAAAGGTTTCAATGTGTCGAATTTAGAGCTCAGCGATGCAGAAGAGAATTCACTGGAATAGCAGTCTCAATGGCTAGGCAGCTGATAACTAGATCTTTAAGATAAGCAAGCGCTTGCGGACAAGCGCAGGACCAAAGTGAAGTCAAATGTAACATAATATGGTAGTGTTCCTGGTGGAGAAAGTGAAATTGCTTTCCTTGTTTAATGCTTTACTAGGGCTAGAAGCATCTCTAATGTGCGATTTCGCCATACCATTTTTTCGAAGGTATGTTATGCTTCTGTGACAAAGACGGAGGGACATAGCCAAGAAACAGAGAGATATGGAGAGATAGTTAGATAGAAAGGCGAAATCGGATGCGAAATCAGATGTTATTCCGGCTGCGGTAATTTCAGATCTGCTGCAACCAGTGACAGTTGTGGAACGGCCCTGGACCGAAACCCGGGTGTTCGCTTGATTTGCTTCCGCCAGAACGCATTGCCGAACTCATAAGCGGCTACTGGCCGTTCTGTTTTGAGGTATTAGTATAAGCACACAAACTTCTCCCTGGCTGTCATCCGATGCGGTCTTGCGTGCGGAGCTGGGGTACCACCAAGTTGGCGTCAGAACGAAGAGAGTCCTCGAGAACTGGCGACGGGTGCGAAGAATGCTGAGGGCCAGCCTCAGAGATAAGATATATCTGAGAGCAATAGACGCTGTCGAGGACGGGGCAGATCACCAGACCAGCCGCCCGCCACATCAGCTTAGGTCACTCCAGCGGTGGTGATAAACACAGTCCAGCTATAGCTGTGATGACAGCCACTCCAGATGTGGCGGCAGTTGCTTCGGCTTGGACCGGGGTGACACCGATTAAGGAAAATGAAAATAACAATAATTTGCAGGATGTCCTGTTGTGGGCATAGCTGATCAAGCATGTTGCTAATCCTTCTTTCGTCCCCAAATATTGCACTTATTTATCTCCACTAGTATCCATCCTGCATACTGAAGTAGTATGAAGGTATTGTACAGGCGCAACAATGTGGGCCTCACCCTTATGGATAGCGTCCCTATTAAACTATGTCTGAACGTAGCGGGTAGCAGAAAGAAGGTATTGTGCGAATGAAAATGAGCAATCATATTTTACCCAAGCTAATAACAATAGTCATGTCATGTCCTCATTGTAGATGTGCTAAGGTCCCTTTATCTTCCGTGATAAGATTTATTTTGTTCGCTGCTGTCGGCAACTTGACGGTTTGTTTGCTTTATCTCTTCCGACCTGTTGGACCTTGATTGGATGTCTCGCGTTAGCCACTCCAGCGCGGAGTGCGTTATTTTCCCAGGTATTTATCCGTCATTGCCTATCTCACCCTCTCCCTCCCCCCCTCTCTCTCTCTCTCTCTATCTCTCTCTCTCTCTCTCTCTCTCTCTCTCTCTCTTTCTCAATTTATATCTGCATCTGTCTCCGTTTCTGTCTTGTCTCTGTCTCTGTCTCTGTCTCTGTCTCTGTCTCTGGCTCTGTCTCTGTCTCTGTCTCTGTCTCTGTCTCTGTCTCTGTGTCTGTGTCTGTCTCTGTGTCTGTCTCTGTCTCTGTCTCTGGCTCTGTCTCTGTCTCTGTCTCTGTCTCTGTCTCTGGCTCTGTCTGTGTCTCCGTCTCCGTCTCCGTTTCCGTCTCCGTCTCCGTCTCCGTCTTCGTCTCTGTCTCTGGCTTTGTCTCTGTCTCTGTATCCCTAAGTCAGTAGGGGACCATCGTCAGATGTCTCCCACCCGACCTGATCCAAATCATGGCTTCGCTACCGTGAGACTCCCCAGCTCTCATCTTTCCCCAGGGCCTATCCATCTCCCAGGGTTTCTCCTCCAGCTGCCTGGGGTTCCCTAAAATGTCAGAGGTCCCGCACATGTTCAACTTCCCAGGACCCTCTATTTCCCAGCGGCCCCGAACACCAGGCATGTTTTCTTCCAAAGGTCATCCAAGTCTTGCAGCTGGATAGATGGAACAATCGAGCTCCATGTAACCATGCATCTCAAATGGTTCCTGCAATTCAAGATGCTGATCTCCCATCAGACCCCTCCAGCTTCAAGAGGTCTCTACAGCCCTCAGGTCCTTTCTGTTCCTAACTAGGCCTGGAAATCTCCCGAGATTCCCCCATTGAGATAAAACGAAACCACTTTTAAGGCGCGAAGTCGGACAGAAATTTATGTCTAAGCGTGGAAGAAGTCCAGGACTGTCTTCAGTGATCTGGTATGTGTGTGTGTGTTTGTGTGTGTGTGTGTGTGTGTGCGTGTTTGGTTGCGGGTTTGTACGGGCTACCGTCCCCATCTGGCTGCGCATCTGCCCCTAGCTTTGGTTTTCTTAGCGCCGGTAACGATAGGATGTCCAATCCTGCGGAACATAGGTTAGAGGTGCTCCGGGATACCATGCAGCGGCCTGTCAACGAAGCCCGGCTTGTCCGGACGAGTCCGCATGGTGTAGACCTCGCCCAGCTGGACGCGCCTCTGCCATTGACTGCTGGTCGGCTCAAGTGTGCGCGCGCTCCGCACGATCCGTGCCGGTTACGTGAAGTCGTGTGGCGGCGGTTGGCGCCACGTTCGCGTCGCGGCCGGGCCGCATCGTGACGGGACGCCGCACCGACCGGCGGACTACGCTTCTCGCACGTGCGGCGTATCTGCAGCTGCAGCGGGCGGCGGCCGCTCCGCCGCCGGCGCCGCACCTGCCGCCGGCACAGTCGTCAGCGTCGCGTGCCGCGGCGAATCTGTGCGCCGGCGGCGGCTGAGCCGGCGCTGGCCATTAGCCGCGCGGGCCGGTGCACCACATCGCGCCACGTCGCGATCGCCGGCGATCGCGACGTGGCGCCGGAACCGACGGCGAACGCCATCCGACGATTTGTGCCGGCCCGGACGGCCATTGGGCCGGCGAGGCGCGCCGGTCCGCCCGGCTCCCATTGGCGCGCGGCCGGCGGGCGCCGTGAAGCCGATTGGCCACGGCTGCCGCGACGCTCTCTGATTGGCCAGCACCGCCGGCGGCCGAGACGGTCGCGGCCACCGCACGGCCGTCGCGGACTTCAAGGCTGATCGTCGAAGTCGACAGTGGTCGCGTCGGCGTCGACGTCGGTCCCGTCGAGGCTGACAGCAGTCCCACGGGTGGCAGAGTCGGTCCGAGATTCTGCTGCGATGCCGCATACAGGTACGATGCTTCGGGGACGTATGCAGTGGAGGATGACACTGGGGGCATGCACCTCTCTCCCACCCAGGGGGGCTGCCTTCCCCCTCCGGCTGGGGAATGCAGCCCCTTTAGGATGGCTCGAGTTAACCCTACCCCCCCCTCCACCGGACGGATTTTGTATCCAAACTTCTTTTCAGATAAAAATAGACGAATGAAAAGGAAAGACCTGGTGCTTCACTATATTCAAGTGCACCCACACCCGCTTAACGAATTTGTTCCACCGAAGGAACCATTTCGAGGAAATCTTCCCCGCTATGACATTTCATGGAATCCCTCCTTTAATACCTCCCGACCGTCTGCATGACTGTGGAATGTCTTTAGCAATATAAGCAGGAAGCAGTCGTGGCTGCCGCAGGCTTTGGTATATTAAGGATGTGACTGCAGCCAGGCTTGTTTTATCCATTTTTCCCAGGGCAGGATCTAATGAAGCGAAGGGGTGACCGAAGCCACTGCCTTCCATCTGATGTACCGGCTTCCTGTGGTCGATTTGGTAGTCGCTTATTGATTTTGGTCCTCTATCTGCAATCTGTTTGGTGCCGTTTCATGCCTTGTTGTGAATTTAGCATTTGCCAAACTAGGATTGTTCTCGGCATCTCTTCGAGGGCACTCCGATTCCCTCACAAGCATTCCCCTCACCCAGTTGGCAACATGAGCTGGCCTCACTGAGCGTGATGTGTGTTGTCTTTTTGCTGATTGACATTTCGATGTGATGCTGGACACAGCCACGACTCTCCTCGTGGGTGTCCCCACCGCCGGGGACAGTAGGAGCTCTGTTGGAGATTGTCCTCACGCGAAAGGTCGGGGGGGGGGGGCTTCGTCCAGCACCAGGAAGGTATCTATGCGAATAGCAGGCAACAACTGCGATGTTCAGCTTATAAATTAATGAAGTAATTCAAAGAAGCATATATTTTATATGCTGTCGCCATTATACCTGGAGCGAATTTACATTACATGGCAGTTCTGCAGTACATGTTTACCATAGATGGGCGTTACGCAGCATTCCATGCATTGCTCTGATTCTGGCGGGACGAGGCGGGAACCTAAACATCCACCAATTGTGTGCACGGCTGCTGCGTAGTTCATGCTAATTCGTGATGCTTTTGTTGTTGATGTTAACAGTCCAGACTTGATTCCTTCATTATAATTGCCAATTCGCTCATTACGAACTGAGATTCATTTGTTTTTTGGGGTGCTTTCTGTTTCTGGGCACTTTTCTATGCCAGTAGGTGTAGTAGTATTGCAGAACTACATAAGGGTGTCGTCTCGCTCTACTTGATCTTGATTCACAAAGACATTCCTCGGCTACTTCTGCTCATATTTTCCCTCGGAGAAGCTAGCAAAAATGTTGCGGGTTACAATTGCTGGCTACCCCATTCCCTCCACCAAGAAAGGCGAAGGCTATGTATTCTGCCCCCTGATTCTTACGAATGTGGTGTTGAATTAGTGCTTTATATGTCATTAGAATAAGGTAGCATGCTTTTGGGCTGGTGTTTCTAGTATCAGCATAGGTATGTAAGGGCCTATAATCCGATATCACCTGCGATACAGTGCGCGCAGTGGTGAAAAGAGCACGCTTTGTGAAATTGCTTACATTTAGATCACATGTTCTTTCAGGGAGGTCCACAGTTGGCCACTGGGGCATGATCGCACCCCTCCCCCACCTCCACCCACATGGAGAAGTCGCGCCGCCCCTCTAGTCGGGAAATGTGCCATTCCAGAAATGCTTGAGCTCACCTCCTGCACCACAGGAAAAGATGGCGTCCCCCTCGCCGAGAGAGGTGCCACTGCAGAGAGGCTCGAGTGTACCCCCACCCCACTGCTTCCTCCTTTCCCTCCCACGCTCAGTCTATTTTTCAGCCAAAGACACCCCTCTCAGAGGTCCCTGGATCCGGCCCTGGGCGCAACTGGTAGAAAGCAATCCTAACTGTGATCACCGCCCGACCAGCCTGTCAACGCTTACGCCAACTACGATTGCTTTCTGTGTACATTGCTAATGACATTCCAAAGTCGTGCAGATGGTCAGAAGCAACACAGAAGCATTCATGAATTTTCATGGAGGGGAAATATTTTCTCGGAGCGGTGCCTTCGATGGAATAAATGCATTGACCTGGTGTAGATGTACTCGAAAATACTGAGGCACCAGCCTTTGACACCTCTGGGGACTTTTGCAGCGGTGCCCCTGCAGACTCCCCGTGCAGACCGCCCTCTCCCCGTGGAAGCTTTTGGAGCAGGCCCTGTTCTCTCTGAAACAATCGTCTCCACTTTGCTGCTGAATATTTTTTTTGCGTTTTAACATTCGTAAAATATTTGAAATGGACGACCAGTCACACAATGATGTTCGAAACCCGGATTGCACCCCACCCCACCCCACCTCTACCCCCACCCTCAGTACTATAAGCATTGATCAATCCCACGGTAGATCGATATGTGTGCAGGAAGAGCAGCGCCATTCATACTGCCTGTGTTCACATTGAGCTTGCTTAAGCATGTCAGTGTTCGTCATGTCCGGTGCGGGAGACGTCTCTTGCTGAACAAAATTCGAGGGGTTGCTCTCAAGCATTCTAAGAGGGGCTCTGTTGATGGCCCGATAACGTCACCCTCCGGAGGGCACATGCACCCAGTGCCCTGGTTTGTCCCAGCCCCTAATGGGAAGTCATTCCTTGCTGAGGTTTTACTTATTTACAACCCATTATCCACGATGAAACGCCTCGATTCAAGCTGTGGTTCACACTAGTCTGGGTTAATGCAAAGCATAAAATTGAACACTCTTCTCCCATGCTTCTATGCTCCCATCTGACATGCTCCCAAACAGAGACGCTGTCAGGAAATGTTCAAGGAGGGGACGGATTTTACGAAGGGGACCAGGATTTCCGTACAACTTATGAAGTTACCGGATTTCTACAATATTATTTATTGGACGGTTCGTTTTTCGTATACAAATAAAGTTCTTTTTCTTTTTCTTAATCCTCATTGGGGGCTCGGATCGACGAATCCCCTCCCTGTACTAATTGTGCTTAAGCATGGCACTGCTATAAACCAGTAATGCAGACTGCTTCACCAAGCATCTAGATGTAGGATAGTAAAACCTCATTGGAAAATACGTTAGTTCGGTATTCGGTAATGGTAAGGTAAACGTAAGGTAAGCAAACGCTTCTAAAGGTCCGAATTCTATCGCAAGGGTTCGCACACCCTCGAAGGGCACGTACAAGTTCGCAGGGCGCCGTAGGCATGCGTAAAGGTCTGCAGACGTTTGCAATGGCCCTTCGACATTCGTAAGGGCCTTTCGACGTTTGTAAGGGCCTGCAGGAGTATGCAAGCCCCAGCAGATGTTCGTAAGAGCCCATAGAAGTTCGCAAGGTCCTATGTACGTTCGAAAGGTCGCGTGTACGTTCGAAAGGTCGCGTGTACGTTCGAAAGAACCCGTAGACGTTCGTAAGGATCCGTATGCACCCGTGAGGACTCGCAAGCTCTGCAAATGCACGTGGACGTTCGTAAGGGCTCGGAAATGTTCTACGGGAGCCGACAACAGCCGTAAGAAGTGCTGCTAGCCTTTGCATCTCCACTATGGCAACCCCGTATACAAATACATAAGGGTCTAAGAAGGAGATGACCTCCCACGCACTCGCTCTGACCACGTCCCTTCTCCCAATAGACCCATTGTTGATGGCAAAACTCACTTGCTATGATAATATTTAAATATGTGCCAAATAGCGCAGAATTAATATTGCTTACTAGATGGTTTTGGACGAATACACCCAACTCGTGCGCTAGGAGCGCACGAGTTGGGTGATTGAAGCGTAAGTGGGTTAAGGCACGAACGAAACGAGTGCATTATCACACGCGTGCTTGCATGTGCTAAAACAACTGATGGCGTCCAAAAGGCATGCATAAAATGTATTGGAACACATTTGTCGGTGCCTATCGTGCGTTCCTGCCAGCTAATCACGCTAAATGGGTTTTCTTTTGGAGAGACATACAACAATGGACTATGATTTTTGGGAACAAAGTTACGCCCGAGTGCTGTACTCATCTCCGTCCGACATCCGTAACTGGCATTCTTTGCTCATTCTTTGTAGCAAGTAAATGCGAACAAGAGTAAATTCGAACACTTCTTCAAATGCATGTAATCCAGGGGCGGATCCAGGATTTTCATGGGGGAGGACACTCGTCTGCAAGCGCGCCATTTCCTCGGAGAAGCCCTGCTGCAAAAGTCCCGGGGAGGGCGCTTTTAACCGAAAATTCGCCGATGGAAAGAGAGTGCACTCAAGCATGCTTAACCTTCCTTACCTTTCATCAGAGGAGGGCGCGTTTCTACCTCGAGGTAGCGCCTGTTCATCTGAGAGGGGCGCCCTTTGCTGAAAGCTCCGTTGACCGAGAACGGGGGAGTGCACTCGAGCGTTCCTGAAGTGGCGTATTTCTCGGTCAGAGGAGTGTCACTTTTTCCGTGGAAGGGGGTGGTGGCGCATGGCCCAGTGTTCCACCTATATTCGCCCAAAGGCATGCCATGCAATGCGCTAAGAACAAATTCGGTCATGCGTTATGAACTCACTGATATGACCGATAACACCGGGTGACTGCTTATTCACTATTGCTCACTAATAGTTACTGACATGCGCTGCTACACCAGGACGGTGTCAGCTAGCTGCCCCGTAACTGACATGTGCCCGCCATATCAGACCCGCACCGCATCAGCACCCATTAAGCGTCGCGCGCCGCCAGGCCAGGCAGGAGTGAGCCAGCTGTACCGTAGTTGATGTGTGCGCCAGGCCTGGCCGGCGTGAACCAGCTGTACCGTAATTGATGTGTGCGCCACGCCTAGCCGACGTGAACCAGCTGTACCGTAATTGATGTGTGCGCGATGACTGGCTGACGTGAACCAGCTGTACCGTAATTGTCGCGTGCCACCAGGCCTGGCCGACGTAAACCAGCTGTACCGTATTTAATGTGTGCGCCAGGCCTGGCCGACGTGAGCCAGCTGTACCGTAACTTATGTGTGCGCCAGGCCAGGCCGGCGTGAACCAGCTGGGAGGCGTGTTCGTGAACGGCCGCCCGCTGCCCGAGTACGTGCGTCGGCGCATTGTGGAGCTGGCGCTGCTGGGCGTTCGGCCGTGCGACATCTCCAGGCAGCTGCTCGTCTCCCACGGCTGCGTCTCCAAGATCCTCACCCGCTTCTACGAGACGGGCAGCATCAAGCCGGGCGCGATCGGCGGCAGCAAGGCCAAGGTAGGCAGGCTCCGAGCATAGCTCAGACAGGCTCAGGGCACAGCTCAGACAGGCTTGGAGCACAGTTCAGACAGGCTTGGAGCACAGTTCAGACAGGCTCGGAACACAGCTCAGAAAGTCTCAGAACACAGCTCAGATAGGCTCTGAACACAGATCAGATGGGCTCCGAACTCCGCTCAGACAGCTTCGAAACATCACATGGAACATGTCAAAATGAACCAGTCATATGGGACAGAATGTCCAACGCGGCTTTGATTGCCAGTTCGAATCCAACCAGCTGTAGATTTTGCTTCTGTAATGCTGCTGACTATACATGGGTGCATCAGCCTCAAGCTCGAAGTGAGATGTTGAATTGTCTCTCCGACAATTCAATATTCTCCAGCTTAACCGATTAAAGAATCGATCCTAGAGCTGCATTGTGTATCTTGTCTACCCACGATATATTGCAAAGGTGCTCTGACGCCAGCTACCTTGAAGGCGATCTGTCGCTACTCCTCTGGGTTCGCGAGATGTTACGGATTGAGACCAAACACCTCCACTTTGTATTATAGATGGTGATCCCGTGTTCACGTCTTAACGCTTCGACACAACGTACTACAAAAACATTACGGAATATGCATTTGCTGTTCATAATCTCACACAAACCAGGCTTCGGAAGGGTAGGTTTATTGCAGCATGCTTCTTGTGGAAACCCGGAATACACATAAAACTTCGAATATTTTTTTGGAACAGGAACTTTGTCCCCAAGTTTCCTAGGTGAGCGAGCGGTTAGTAATGGAGCAAAGGGTGTGGTTTTGACACTTCCTTCATGCATAGAAAACGTCGACATTTGGCATCAATTATTACTTGCGCAAGAGCATTCCGAGGATCTCCTCGTCCCTCTCGCCGTGATTAAAAAGTATAAAAAGAGGAAACGTACTCGCAATTAATGCCTTCTGGAAGCAAAAAGACCTTGATTTTTATTCCTTCGGTGTTCCTTTCCCGGAAATATCTTGAGTGCAATTCCCCCGTTGAATGCCCTCCACATATGCGTGCTAATGGTGTGAATCGCGTTGTGACTAATATATTTCCACCCGTTAAACGACAGCCATGGCGAGATTATTCACAGATAGCATGAGGTCAATAACGACGTGCAAACAAGTCCCTAGAATTGAGCTACCGCCCGCTGAACGTCAATTTGATCGCACCAGGGAATGGTCACGTGGCACGCATTCCCAGCCGTGATATGTGCCGCTGACAACGTGTCTGCCTACTCGGAGGGAACAAGTCACATTCACGAGTTCTGGTTTGCTAGTTATCGAGCGAGAACTGGGGGCACCTCGCACTGCAAAGACGTACTCCTCTCTTATGGCACTGCAAAATGGTCGAAAATTCTTGAGCAACTAGTTAAGTACATCCGTGCGCCACCCATCACGTGATGATTTAGACCTGTCCGTCACCCTCCACGTGATGATCTAGTACAACTGAGCACTCTTTAGTCGTTCCCAACTGGCACGCCCTATTTTCGCTGTTTCTTTGTTAAGCTCTTGCTGTCTGACAACTTTCAGCCATTAAGTCATTAAGTGACGAGGCTTGATAAGAGTCCCAGGGCCCATCTGAGCTAAGCCTATCATGGAGGGATACTAAAAGCTGATCCGAATACCACCCACACACCCAAACCAATACCATATCCCCGCCCCAAAGGAACTATTTGCCCCAATTTATTCAGCAACATCCGCTTAATGATGAACATTCACTTGCGTAACACACCCCTCCACACACATTCCTCATCAATAATTCTTCAACTCCTTCGGTCAAGCCTGTTGGAATATCCTCTACAGAGCACATCTAACAGTAAAGTTTCAGCCCAACCACCGCCAATTAGATCTAGAAAGCAAGATGCTCCAACCTGAAGAATTTGCTCATCACTCTCTCTTTAAGAACACTGAATGAGGGGTTCCCCGCCACATCAGCAAGAAGCATAGTATATTGATCAACCAGCCTTTAATTGAAAATCTATTGGCGTTTGACTACGCTAGACCTTGACTTTTCCAACCTGAATTTTGGCCTGAATGTTACACTCTAAATAGAAGAGTATCATTCAAACTTACATTATGAAACTTTTAATGATCTTAAGAATTCCAGTAATTCCAGTAATATCACCCCTCAATCTCCATTGCTTTAGTGCGAGCATATCTAATACCTGTCTCCATATTTTAAGCTGCCTAGTCCACTGATAAATGTAGTGGCTTTTGCGCTGTACTCCTTCTAGCATACCTTTCTAACCTCTTTCTAACCTCGTCTTTCTAACTAAAGGCTCCATGCTTGCGCACGATATTCAAAGTGGGGCCGCACATTGGCTAAGTGCAGCCTTTTTAATGACATTGGGGGCGTTGGTGATTAAGCTGGGCGTCTGGCATGCAAGAGGTGCGGGGTTCGATTCCCTGCGGAGCCAGGGTGAGAGACAGGCGACGCTATATGCCCTCAGCTGATGAGTGCGTCGTAAAGCCACAACCAACCAACGTTGGATGCATGGTGATGGTCGTATTGCTCAATTTCTTTCACCCGAGTCTCATGGCCAGGGAAGGGGACACAAGGAGGTGACTAGGATATAAGATTTGAAATATATCTAGGAATACAAGATTTGCTGAGGTGACATACTGCAAGGACGTCCAAATATGTTTGAGCAGAAGGTCACATGGCTGCGTTTACAATTGGTTTATTCCATGCTGCAGTTCGGCCAACATAGATTTCACAGTTCCATTACACTTGATGACCCTGAATCCTGCGGAGTTCACTTTTTACCGATCGGCGGGGTTGAACAGATCAACAAAAGCAGATGATTTGCACGGGTAAAACGGGCATTGGCATGGGCATTTTTCTGCACTATGGCGCATGCTATGCAGAAAAATAATCTTCACCTTGTGCAGCATCTGTCATGGAATAATATTCCTTCAGCTGCCGCAAGCCATGACAAGGGCGGTAACACAAGTTCTGTTGCTCTGTAGCACAAGTCGTGACGAGACGAAATACCCAACAGACAGTAACACAAGCTCTGTTCTCGGTTTTGCAGCAAGTTGCCACGCCCACGGTGGTGAAGAAGATCCTGCGGATGAAGCAGGAGAACCCGAGCGTGTTCGCCTGGGAGATCCGAGACCAGCTGCTGAGCCAGCGCGTCTGCAACCCGGCCAGCATCCCGTCCGTCAGCAGCATCAACCGCATCCTCCGCAACAGCGGCGTCTGGACGCCGGGGCTCGGCCAGGAAGGCCAAGAGCCAGGTAACGTTCCGACAGGACGGCAGGGGTGCAGACAAGCCGCTCACAGAACTACGAGGAGGCAAGGAGCCGGACAAGGGTGTGGTGAGCAGTCAGGCCGGGTGTCAGGCATGACCGGTCTGTCATGCCTGGCAGTCAGGTATGACGGGTCAACTGGGCACCGGGCCAGGTACCCGGGAGAAAGGTCACGACAATTGACCGACAGACAAGCAAGCTTTCTGAAAGACATGTTAGCGCAAGAGAGGGACTAGCACAACGACTAGGAGATATTCATGATCCGGATAAAACGCTAGGAAATCCGAGAGCTGGAAGGAAAAAAGTGGCAGACATAATTGCGCGAGAGTATAAATATGTATTGCATTTAAGGCTTCGCATTCCCCTGATATCCCCGTCGTAAGTAAAGGAAGACTCGTGTTGCATGACACGAGTGTTCCTTTACTTACGTCACCGAAATCCGAAGAGTTTCGAGAATGTTAAGGGGCGGATAAGTAGGTAGGGAGCCCTCTTCTGACGTGCCAAATTCTGGCTGCGTCACTGGTTCACCACCTTGCAGGGGCGGGTGTGTAGGCGTGCCGTGGTGTCCTCCTGTCACCGGTGGCTGCTTCTGGCCGCCCACCTGTACACGGTGGACGCTCCTGGCCGTCCTCCTGTGTCCGGTGGCTGCTCCTGGCCGCCCTCCTGTGTCCGGTGGATGCTCCTGGCCGCCCTCCTGTGTCCGGTGGATGCTCCTGGCCGCCCTCCTGTGTCCGGTGGCTGCTCCTGGCCGTCCTCCTGTGTCCAGTGGCTGCTCCTGGCCGCCCTCCTGTGTCCGGTGGCTGCTCCTGGCCGCCCTCCTGTGTACGGTGGCTGCTCCTGGCCGCCCTCCTGTGTCCAGTGGCTGCTCCTGGCCGTCCTCCTGTGTCCAGTGGCTGCTCCTGGCCGCCCTCCTGTACACGGTGGATGCTCCTGGCCGCCCTCCTGTGTCCGGTGGCTGCTCCTGGCCGCCCTCCTGTGTCCGGTGGATGCTCCTGGCCGCCCTCCTGTGTCCGGTGGCTGCTCCTGGCCGCCCTCCTGTGTCCGGTGGTTGCTCCTGGCCGCCCTCCTGTGTCCGGTGGATGCTCCTGGCCGCCGCCTTGATCAGGACGTGTGACGCGGCTACGTCAGGTCGCGCCGCTCGCGGTTCCCATCGGCCATGCATCGCGGCTGGAAAGTGGGTGATTTTCTGGGACTGCACCTGCCAGTCGCCATGAATAGTTGAAGCGGGTCTCTTGTCGTACGTCTCACCTTTCACCTGCTCCGCCGTTCCATTATTCACCGTCGCCGCCGCCGCCGCAGCCCTGCTGTAATCGCTGTGGAACGGCAGCGTTCACCTGTCCCGTGTAGCGGCACCATAGCGGCACCACAGCGGCACCACAGCGGCACCACAGCGGCACCACAGCGGCACCACAGTGGCACCACAGCGACGTCAAGGCAGCACTACAGCAGCACCACAGCGGCACCACAGTGGCACAACAGCCGCACCACAGCCGCACCACAGCCGCACCACAGCCGCACCACACCCGCACCACAGCCGCACCACAGCGGCACTACAGCGACACCACAGTGGCAGCACAGCGGCACCACAGCCGCACCACAGCCGCACCACAGCCGATCGTCAGGAGGTGTCGAGTCAGCTGGCGACGTACGGACGGCGGACAGTCTTGCCGTAATTCATGTTCGGGAGTGGCAAGCGCCACCGGTACATTGAAAGAGGCAAAACATCCGGAGAAGGAAACAAAACTTCAGCTTCGTTCTTGGTCATCGATTTTAGAGCATCGGCAAAAAGGAACAGTGAGCGATTTGCTACGCGCCAGATACAACGGTAATGCGGACTTCGGGGATATCGAGCGAAAGAAAGAAAACTGGTGGGTTTTTGCTAGTATTCAAGAACTTTGAAACCCTCGCTTACGTTAAGCGCGCCAGGATGCTCACTAATGCATCCGCGAAAACATAGTTACAATTGATGCAACTTTTCTCCATGAAATGTGTCGCAGGGTTGATTTATTGAAGTTAGCTTGCCTGCAGATGCCCATCTCATTGTCCCATGCACTGGTGAATTGCATATATTGTTGTTTGGTGAATTATTGCATGGGACTATATTCTCTGGTACTCATCCGCCACCAAGGAATCGGCCGGATCCGAAACCAGCTTGCGAACTTTGATGGGTGGGCAACGCCAAAGTTATGGCAAATTTTTACATCTGAAACGTTAAGCAATGTGCTTGCCATGCTTTTCGCCACCATTGATGTTCAGGCGGACAGATCCCCAAAAATTATTTAAGTTTAACACTACAGACATTGCATGGAAGCATGCAATTTCAACGTCGAATCTCCGCTGTACATTTATGCTGTGGTGGAATCGATGTTGCTTGGAACTGTTTAAGGGTGGAGCATTATATTTTGGGGGCTTCGAGCAACCCCCCTCCACTCCACCAACCTGGGTAAGTTTCACTTTTAATCATATGTCCTATTGGCGCACAATAGATCAAATTGAGTTTAAGCTCCCTAAGGCCCCATACCCAATCATACTATCAAGATTTCATCCCTGGTATTGGTTTCGACATATCACAGAGCGTAGATCTCTGGTCCGTTTCGGTCGTAGCTATTGTGGAAATAAAGGTGGAGAAGGGGACAATTTGGCCCCACCTTGGCTGTGCGCGTAATATTCTTTGAGGCACTATCCACATATTATGGCGAAACTGCACCAACACATCACAGCAAGAAATCAATATGGGTGCCCAACTACCGAGTAACAGATAGGAGGAAGCCACGCTTCCAAATAAACATGCACAAATGCTGTTCCTAGATAGGCACCTTTAAGGACTAATGACGGAGTTGTTATGTTCCCGATTTACTATTAATGTATTAATGTAGCCTATGAGTCTATCCTTCAGATAAGAGAGTGGATGAGTGTAAAGCGTGCCTTTTGTGTACAGTTGCATCGCTTGAAGAGTAGTTATTCGACTATCTATTGCATTTTCAGTGCCGCCACCTACCAAATGATGGGACATAAAGCAAAGAAAGGACCTTAGTTCTGCATTGACGGATTCGTGGTTAAAATGTCTCTATTATGCTTCGTCAGACGAGCTGGACCTTCTGCTACTTTAAGCTGCATGCGGCATTTCATATGAACATGTGTAGGCATGACGAGGTGCTTCACTTGTGTTGCTGACTTGCATCAAGATGAATTGTCGAATTTGTATGTGCTTGTAGCATGCAAAGTATACCTATTCGAATGTAGTAACCTGGAAAATAATTACTGTATTAAAACATACTTAAGTACTGAATTTTCTTCCTAGTGTATGCCTCTTTCCTATTATGTATGCCTCTTTCCTAAATATCCCGCTTCACTGCGCCACGGATCACCTGGGAAGCAAATGTTCGCGCTTGACGCATATCGCTGATAATCGTTTTCAGCCTGTTATGCCTGCAATTTATACGAGATCTGATTTCGATTACTGTTGTCCTCCAAAGCGACCTCGAGCCTAAAGCCAGAATGATTATGATTGCGCAAAAATTGCTAGGATTTGTCATAAATTCATGTTTGCATGCTACGTCAAAGCCCTGTCCCACACTTCCAGCACTTCCGGCGTCATCCGCATGAGGCCCCATCCATGGTAGTTCCAGTGGTAACCTCACGTACCTCCTTTACCGGCCGGCTCCAGTAGTACCAACCTCTCTCCTCCCCAGCGGATTCCAGTGGTATCCCCATCTGTCTCTTGTCGCGGTCTGTTCCGGTAGCTCTGACCTATCTTCTCCCCAGCGTACCCCAGTGGTAGCCTCACCTGTCTCTTCTCCCGGCTGGCCCCAGTGGTACTGGCCCCTCTCCTCCCCGACAGATCCCAGCAGTATTGACCCCTCTCCTTCCCCGATAGATTCCAGCAGCGCTGACCCCTTGCCTTCCCGATAGACCCCAGCCGTACTGACCCCTCTCCTTCCCGACAGATCCCAGTAGTACTGACCCTTCTCCTCCCTGACAGATCCAAGCAGTACTGACCCCTCGCCTCCCCGAAAGATCCCAACAGTACTGACCCTTCGCCTCCCTGACAGGTCCAAGCAGTACTGGCCGCCCTACTCCCCGACAGATGCCAGCAATACTGACCGCCCTACTCCCCGACAGATGCCAGCAATACTGACCGCCCTCCTCCCCGACAGGTCCCAGCGCCCTGTCAGACGTGCCGATGGCGGCGCTGTGGGCGGCGCCTCCCCCCGCCATCGGCCTGGGCGCGCCCCTGGAGCCGGTGTCGGCGACGCTAGCGCCGCCCCTCAACCCAGCCGCCTACTACCACCTGGCGTCGCGCTGCTACTACTCGTACGTGGCCACGCTGAACCAGTCGGCGGCGGCGGCGGCCGCCGCAGCCGCCCTGGCCGCCCACAACCAGCAGGACACCGCCAGCGAGGAGGCGCGCACCAAGCGGCGCTGCGCCTACTCCATCGAGGAGATCCTCAAGGACAGTCGGCAGCAGACGCGGCCGGCAGAGGCGGTGCGCGGCTCGACCGAGACCCGGCCGCCGTCGCGGTCGGACCGCGGCCGAGGTCAGCAGTAGGGCTCGCCGCCCCTCCGGCAGGTGTCGCCGCCTCTCCGTCTGAGCTTACCTTGATAGTCATGACCGTGTGGTGGTTGGCCACGTTGTGCTGTGTCCATCGCAAGGGATAGTTGTTGTTAGGTCGTGAGGCTTGCGATGCGTATGCTCCAGTTAAGGCAGGGGAGTCATGGGCGTGAATTGTCAGAAAGCGATTGCGAAACCAGAGCAGGTGATTAGTCAACTTGGCCTGGTGCACGCTCAGGTGCGAAATGTCGGTTGTCGGACTTTGGCGAATGTTCACAAATTGTTGTGGGTTCCCGGCAGTAGTGTGACTACCTTGGCCGCCACAAAGAGAGAGAGAGAGAGGGAAAGAGAGGGAGGACAGCATCACTGAAAGTAGTTCTGCAAAATAGAGCTATTGGTATGAAATCCTGCTGGGATTTTGGTCCATTTGTTGCTGTTGCTCTCATCGATAAACCATCATTTGATGTTTTCACACCTTCCACGATCGTGCTCATAATGATAGGTTCTAGTTTCGCTAGTTATGGATGTATAGCTTCGCTACGACCATGTGCTGTGTGGTTCTGATTTCGTTACGCATATTATACTGGGGCATTTGCGGTTTTTTTTTGTCGGAGTTACATATTGCGTATGTATGTGCCATCCCATAGTGCATGTATGAGCATCCAATGTCTGAATGTGCTTGTGCACATGCCTATGTTTACGCTGCCTGTTTTAGGGCGTGACACTGCTCTGTTAGAGATGTCTAACACCTGACTCATTTTCCTAGCGCTGTTTCCAATCGGGGGCAGGGGAGGGTCAGACCCGCGCCCGTCTATGGAGGTGGTATGTTTTTCCTGAACTGTTCACATCAAAGTTTTGAAGCACAATATCCCTTCCCGTATGTCGGTGTATGCCTCCTGGAAAGGCAACAAGTCCTGGTCCTACCGACGACGGCTCTAGGAACGGACTAATGGAGACATGTTCGGTCATTTTTCGTCCAAGTCCCACCAATCTCCTGTTGTTCTGCACTGCACTGTACACTATTGGCAGCAATGTATGTGCGTAAGTTCGCCCAGAGTCGAGAGCACCCCCGATATCCCGGATACCCGTGGAGCTTGGTTGATGCAATCGTAAGTTGATCCACATCAGTTAGCCTTCAGTCAGAGCCGCCTGCTTTTTTCTTGGCGCATAACCTCAGTCATTTAGCTGCAATATGAGGCCGGGTTGTGGAGCCCGTGTTATTATCTTGATACCCACTCTACGGTGGGTTGTCTGAACACGGATTGATATTACTTTGCCGTGTGCCAATAAATTGAAAGTATGCGACGAATAGTTTCGGATGCGATCCTTCGAGAAAATATACGAATAGCACGACTATTCAAGGGTGTATACAGGTCGACCAAGTCTGAGTTCGATGTCAGACGTACTCAATGGCCATTTAGTCTACCACAACCTGCGTGGACTTTATTGTTAACCTCTATGCAATTCTAAGAAATGTCCGTATTTATTTGAGCATTATCGGTCAGTCAAACAGGCATGTTTTCCTTGTTTTCCGTGTCGTTATCCTAGCCTTCGAACAAGTGAGGCTGGCGGATGAACGCAGCACCAATATCTGTATATTGGTGGCCGAGCCGCCACCACAAACGGTGAGAGGTGTGACGCAGACAAAAGCGATGAGAGGTGTGATGGAGACGAAAACGGTGAGATATGTGATGCAGATGAATACTGTGAGAGGCGTGAAGTAGACGCAAATGATGAGAGGTGTGACAGGATGAGAGGTGTGCAAACGAAAACGGTGAGAGGTGTGACACATCTCACTGATCTCAAATGAACCTGAGATGTCAATATCGCGTTTTTTTGAGCGAACAACCTTGAAATAACACCCAGATTGGCTGTGTTCATAATCTGTGTCAACTCATATTTACATTGCTGAATGCCATGTCAGGCCCTGACATTTCACCTTAGCAACCGATTATGAAGTCGGCTTTACAAGAAAATGTTCATGTCACCACCCCACCAGTGTCATTTGATGGGGTGATGCTAAGTGAAGAAAAAAATCAAGACTGCTTGAAAAAGTAACTAGGTTAGTACAAGGACACAAGTTAACCCGTCTCGTCTCGGGGGGGGGGGTCTTCAACCGCCCCCTCAGGTTTTTATCGGATAGTGAACGAACGGCGTGCGGCAGCGCGTCCAAATTTGGCATACCTTTTCCCACATCAATTTGGCACGCGGTTTCAACATTTTGAAGTCAGGTCGTCTTGGGTCAACAAGTCAGTCAAGGTCAAGTGAGGTCGCCTCCAAAAAAGTTCAACCAGTCGTCACGCTTTAACGTATACAGATATTTCAATGAAACTTTCAGCGTTTGCTTACCTTTAGGGATGCAACAGAATGTACTAGAGGAATTTTAATTTTTTTCTTCTGTTTTTGACTACATATAAATTTTGCATATTTGCCTATTGCAGTTTAAATCGAAGACTCTGGCTAAAGTAAGCATTTTGTATTAGCGCACGTTGACTTCCAACAACGTTTATCGGGCTACTCTACCTATTAGAAAAGGAAAATTAAAGAAAACTTTAAAACTCAAAATTTTTAGATAAAAAAATCATTTCTATTTTTGGGGGGCTAAAAAGGTGTATTGCCCTGATAGATTTCGCTGCCATTTTCTGATTACAAATATTTTTCCCCAAATATCCCCCAAAATGAACTCCCAGAGCCAAAAACATAACGTATGTCGTGAAAAGCCGTGAAAATCTAGCCCCCTAGTAACGTCACTTTTGGGGGAAATTGTTCTGGGGTGGATCCGGACCTTACTCGTCGAGCGCTTTCCGATGACAACTCTTTCGTTTTCATGCGACGCTTAGTTTGTATTTTAGAGGGGTTACTATCCACCCCCTCCGAGAAGGGGTGTGAGGGTCTGACCGGAAAGACGGCGAGGGTGAACATACAATATAGCTTAGTTGACCTTGGCAAATCACAACTATTTTCGTTCCATTATATGTGCTTTCCTCTTTCAAATGGAATAAGTTTGTTAGATTAATTGTTAGTATTAAATATATAAATCATTTTCTTTCCACACTTCCACCGCGACTTCAGAATTTCGATGGCTTGTAACTCGTGTCCCTTGAAACATAGACAATAAAAGCACATCAGAATCGTAATCTAGGATAGAATCGTAATAGGTCATCAACAGCCATATCAACCTATTTTAGGCAAAATCCGAGAGGAGGTGGTGAACATGCCTTGTTCATTTGACCTGGAATCGCCAAAACATGTAAAGCATGTCCCAGGTCGGTGCCGATCCAGGAGCGAAGCGACAGTGGTGCCACCTTCATGCAGAGACGGCAGCGCCACCTACCTATAACTGCGGCAACCGCCCGACAGGTGTCGACGCAACCGCCGCCCGGTAAAAGTCGGCAAACGCGGATGGATACGTACTCCTTGAGGGAGTTTCGAGATGATTTCTGATATATGAAGCAAATATGTCATTAAGATAGGCTCCTGATGTACGCTAAGTTCCACGGATCTCAAATGCATTATGGATCAGGGTGATTTCAGGGTTATGGAACTTGACCGTTTTTGGTGGAAATTGACACACAGTGGGTGAAATATTGGCACCTCAGGCTGACTCGTTCCTGTTTCTACCATTCACTGACAAATATTCGTTAATTCTCGAAATATTCGGTGCATAACATAAGACAGGGGGCAATAGCCTAGGGACACTTCGTGCACAAGCAGATACTACTGCTTCGCTTCGGCGCAAGGTATGCTCTTCACACATGGCACTCCATGTGTACGCACGGAGTTGCGTACGCACTGCCTGCTACCAAAGGTGAAAGGTGTGATGCAGACGAAAACGGTGAGAGGTGTGAAGCAGACGCAAATAATGAGAGGTGTGACAGGATGAGAGGTGTGCAAACTAAAACGGTGAGAGGTGTGGTGTAGACGAAAACGGTGAGAGGTGTGACACATCTCACTGATCTCAAACGAACCTGAGATGTCAATATCGCGTTGTTTGAGCGAACAACCTTGAAATAACACCCAGATTGGCTATGTTCATAGTCATGTCAACTCATATCTACATAGCTGAATGCCATGTTAGGCCCTGACATTTCACCTTAGTAACCGATTATGAAGTCGGCTTTACAAGAAAATGTTCATGTCACCACCTCATCAGTGTCATTTGATGGGGTGATGCTAGGTGAAAAAAAAATCAAGACTGCTTGAAAAAGTAACTAGGTTAGTACAAGGACACAAGTTAGCCCGTCTCGTCTCGGGGGGTCTTCAACCGCCCCCCCCCCCTCAGGTTCTTCGCGGATAGCGAACGAACGGCGCGCGGCAGCGCGCCTAAATTTGGCATACATTTTCCCACATCAATTTGGCATGCGATTTAAACATTTTGAAGTCAGGTCATCTTGGGTCAACAAGTCAGTCAAGGTCAAGTGAGGTCACCTCCAAAAATGTTCAACCAGTCGTCACGCTTTAACGGATACAGATATTTTAATGAAACTTTCAGCGTTTGCTTACCTTTAGGGATGCAACAAAATGTACTAGAGGAACTTTTGATATTTTTCTTCTCTTTTTGATACATATACATTTTGCATATTTGCCTATTGCAATTTAAATAGAAGATTCTGGCTAAAGTAAGCATTTTGTATTAGAGCAAGTTGACTTCCAACTACGTTTCTCGGGCTGCCCTACCGTTTAGAAAAGGAAAATTAAAGAAAACTTGAAAACTCATTTTTTTTTAATTAAAAATAATTATTTTTATTTTTGGGGATAAAAAAGTGTATGGCCCTGCTCGATTTCGCTGCCCTTTTCTCATTCCAAATATTTTTCCCCAAATATCCCCCAAAATGAACTCCCAGAGCCAACAACATAACGTATGTCGTGAAAAGCCGTCAAAATCTAGCCCCCCTAGTGACGTCACTTTTGGGGAAAATTGTTCTGGGGGTGGATCCGTACCTTACCCGTCGAGCGCTTTCCGATGACACCTCTTTCGTTTTCGTGCGACGCTTAGTTTGTATTTTAGAGTGGTTACTATCCACCCCCTCCGAGAAGGGGTGTGAGGATCTGACCGGAAAGACGGCGAGGGTTAACATAGAATATAGCTTAGTTGACCTTGGCAAATCACAACTATTTTCGTTCCATTATATGTGCTTTCCTCTTTCAAATGGAATACGTTTGTTAGTTTAATTGTTAGTTTTAAATATATCAATCATTTTCTTTCCAACACTTCCTCCGCGACTTCAGAATTTCGATGGCCTGTAACTCGTGTCCCTTGAAACCTATACAATAAAAGCATATCAGAATCGTAATCTGGGATAGAATCGTAATAGGTCATCAATAGCCATATCAGCCTATTTTATGCAAAATCCGAGAGGATGTGGTGAACATGCCTTGTTGATTTGACCTGGAATCGCCAAAACATGTAAAGCATGTCCCAAGTCGGTGCCGATCCGGGAGCGAAGCGACAGTGGTGCCACCTTCATACAGAGACGGCAGCGTCACCTACCTATAACTGCGGCGACCGCCCGACAGGTGTCGACGCAACCACCGCCCGATAAAAGTCGGCAAACGCGGATGGATACGTACTCCTTGAGGGAGTTCGGAGACGATTTCTGATATATGAAGCAAATATGTCATTAAGATAGGCTCCTGATGTACGCTAAGTTCCACGGATCTCAAATGCATTATGGATCAGTGTGGTTTCAGGGTTATGGAACTTGAACGTTTTTGATGGAAATTGACACACAGTGGGTGAAATATTGGCACCTCAGGCTGACACGTTCCTATTTCTACCATTCACTGACAAATATTCGTTAATTATCGAAATATTCGGTGCATAAGATAAGACAGGGGGCAATAGCCTAGGGACACTTCGTGCACAAGCAGATACTATTGCTTCGCTTCGGCGCAAGGTATGCTCTTCACACATGGCACTCCATGTGTACGCACGGAGTTGCGTACGCACTGCCTGCTACCAAAGCTCACTACTCACTCCGCCGCGCCACTTTTCACCTGACTGACTGCCGGTTTCGAGGTTCCTTATTTTTCATTTTCGTGGGGCGACACTCGCCGCTCCCGTCGCATTTCATTTCTAGTGGGTTGACACCAGTCACCACACGAGGTTTTACGTCGGCGTACTTTTGTTTCCTGTGTTTCTATAGGTATTCGCTTTCATTTATGTTTCACTTGATAAGTGTTTTCTCTGCGATTCGGAATAAACTCAAAATGGAGCTCGACCTCTGCTCGCCACCGAACTTCGAATCCAAATTTCTTCCACCGACCACCCCTGCTGACCCATCTTTCGACCCGAGAATTTGTGCATGATGCTCCATTTCTCGATGCAGCCGTTGATGACCCACGTCAGAATATGACGCTATGACGCCTTTGAATGACGGCATGGAGGTCCTTTGTGCTTCGTGGGCCCGCGTTCGTCTCAAGATCACGACCACGTCTCGCGATCCGAACCAAACTACCACTCTCTTCGCCGCTGACCCATGCCCGAACCAGACCACGACCTCCATAACCTGAGCCAATGCCATCCATCGAACTTTACATCGACAGCTCTTACATAGTCGTCAAGCTCGTCAAGGGAACCGTTTCCTTCCGTCGTGTCAACGTTTTCTGGCCAGCCAAGCAACTCCCCGCCATCTGCTCCTTAGCCGGTCCAGCCAGCCAGCCCCTGCCAACGAAACCTCGTCATCAAAACCCAAACCCGAGCCCAGCCTCAAGGCCATTCTGCGCACCACCACATTTTGTGGCAAATCCGTTACCAGCACACTCCACTGGAACCGCAACACCACCAGGACATGTTCGCGCCGGGCTCCGCTTCACGTCTGAAGCAAATATCCCAAGCGGAGCTCAGGCCGGAGGGGGTGACCCACGTCTCCCGCATTACATTCTTCAAATACGGCCAGAAACGGTGCACGAGTATCCTACCTTCAACTCTACTACTCTTCCCGAGACTCTCATCACCGACAATCTTCGAAACAAAGTCCGTGTCTGTATTCTCAGTCATCTCCACTGTTTTAACCGTCAGCGCTTCGGCCGTGGCAGCACAACATGCCGCCCACCATCCCGATGCCCCAAGTGCGGCGATCCACCCCCATCCTCTCTCCACCTGCTTCAAGCCAGCCAAATGCCTGAACGGCCACACCTGAGGCCGCCTCACTACATCCAATCAATATCCGGCTTGGTGACGGGAAAAGGAAGTGTGTGCTGTGAAGGCTACCACCAGCGTGTCGTACCCCCAGGCTCGGCGGACCGTCGAGGTCACCTCCCCGTCCACCAAAACTTACGCCCAGTCGGCCAACATTACCTTCCCCACCATCACGTTAACACCACTTCTGCGTCTATTCAGACCGACATGATTCCCGGCTTAGCTCCACTAAAGAAGCTCACACCACTGACCACACCGACACAAACCACCACGGCTCCCAGCACAAACCATTCCGGCTCCCAACACACAAACCACCACGGCTCCCAACACACAAACCACCACGGCTCCCAACACACAAGCCACTCCCGCCCAACACATTCAGGCCACTCCCATGAGGAGTGGCAGGCCCCGTAGTCATTAGGCTGCGGGGCCCACTTCTCGTTCACTCTCAGCGGGCCACCGATCGACTCCCCCCAGCCCGCGGGCATCCCCTGCAGCTACGGCAGGCCGCCGTAGCCTCTCCAAGGTCACCGGTCGGCCGTACAGCGTGGCTGGAGACACCGGGGTCGCTGGCGCTCAGTCCACATGCCCGCCTGATCTCCACGCATGGCTCAGGTACGCTACGAAAGGTGCACACCGTCATTAGTGTTCTTTTGTTTTTAAATGTCAGTATGCCTACAATGGAATTGCCACAGTTTATTATCAAAGCGGTTGGAAATGAACGTATTTTTTCAATATTATCATGCCAATTCTTATTGCCATTCAAGAAATATTTGTTGTGTTCACCTACACATCTAACTTCAATATCTTTAATTATTGGCTGCACTGCTAAGACGAGGTCCGATTATACTACCATAGCGACGGTAAAGCACTTTACATCAAATAATGATTTTACACACACACACACACACACACACACACGCAAACACACATACACACAAACGCACACACACAGACACACACAAACACACCTACACACACACACACACACGCAAACACACATACACACAAACGCACACACACAGACACACACACACACACACACACACACACACACACACACACACACACACACACACACACATACACACACACAAAACCCTTTTATTTTGCTTGCCGATTTTACGCTCATAGTCCAGCGTGGGATAAACCAAGTACACTTGAAGACACTCGCGGACTCACTGAACACATGGTAGACATACTCAATTTAGTATTACTCAGCACTTGAAAGCAACTTTTTGCACCTCGGACACAATACAGAAGCTGCCATTGATTAAACAATTATGCCAGGTATATTCTCTGAAACTGAGGGCGATCGAAATATTAGCAAGTCATTGGCGAGGCCTCTCGCCAATGACTTGCACGCTGGCGTGACGCTGAGTCGGAAGACAAGGCCGACGGTAAGAAGATTACTTGGCTCCAAGTAAAAACCCTTCGGAATTACCTCTTGCTGGTGTGATCTGTGCTTAATCTGACTTCCTGGATATCAGCTTAATCTATCTGGAGAAATATGTCAGGTTAATTTGAATTCTGCTGGAAAATGCGTTGTCTAATCCGAAAAAAAAACATTATCGCTGAGTTGTAGCTGTAACAAGCCGTCGCATGGGTGATCTCGCTATCAGTTGGTTCCAGGAAGCGCCGCTATGGTGAGACGATGGCGCTAGTGGTATGGCGGCCAATCCTGGCATATGCTGCTGTGGGCGTGGGTCGCATAGTCCACCTAAATAAAGCTTGTTAAGCGAAGGAAGACGTGCAACCATTCTTTAGCTTCTTCTTTGTCGCACCAATGCAATGGATTGAAATGGTCGCTGTTCGTTAGGTTCGCAGTTTGCCAAGTGGGTATCCCACTTCACAAATTTTTTTGAAAACATCTATTTGCATTGCTTTCCCGTTCGTATTACCATCTTAAGAGATCCCACCATTTTTCAAAGAATTGTCTAGAAGTAATCATGATTTCCGCTGGTTCTTTGAAGATCTGGATCCTATTCGATGATAAACACTAACGCAGCGTTACAGACACCAGCATGCAGATTATGTGTAAACGAAGAACTATAATATATATATATATATATATATGAACATGGGACCGATACCATTTATTTGAAAACCATGCGGGTCAAATATTTATGTCTAGGATGATATTCGATGTGTCTTTTTATGGACATATTTAGTCACACCAGAGCCGAATACAAGACCATGCAGTAAATGAAGGTCAGTGAGTCTGGCTCTGATGATTGATCTCTGCCTACATATGCTGACTGGATCATAATAAGCCAGGTGTTTTTAAGTGCTGTAAGTGGTGTTTTTAGAATCCATCCAGATGCATTTCGATGAAATCTGGCCAGCATGTAGATAATTCCAACGAATCTGGTACACCATCGGGAAATTTGCTGTTTGTCTATTTGGGACTTAGGGTGCCTGAACTGCTAGTGGTTATGTTATCTATCGAACAATCGGAAAAGTAGCTAACATTTGCAAAGTGTGCCATGTCATGTGTACTTTACGCCAAATATATGCTCAGCAAGGCACATTGTACATAATCCTATATCTAGATATGTGGCTTGCATGATTGTCCAACAAATGGCATCATTTGCATGTCGAATTTTAGCATAGTTCTTCGCTTGTCCACAAATGTCATGCTGGTGCCGGCAACGCTGCAGTAGAGCCTAACACCAATTAGCATCCAAATATTCAATGGACCAGCGTGAACCACAATTATGGTTAGAATATTATTTTAAGGTACGGATTCCTTAAAACGGTCATACGAACGGGAAAAGCAATGTAATTTGATGTATTGAGAAAATAATTTTAAAAGGTAGGACACCCTACTGACAGGACCCTACCCATGCATTGCTTACAAGTAATGCGAACCGTAATGTACACTTTTCTTAGCGATTAGCTTCGCGATGAGATCGCTCGAAGGCACCGCTGAACATGCGGCCACCTTGCTCGGCCCGCAAGGTGGTTTGATAGTAAGTCCCCTGGCGGTTTGAAGTCTGACATACCAAAGCAACCAAGCAAAGGAAATGAGAACGCAGCTCCACCGTGGAACATGTTGGTTCCCAGCTATGCCGCACCCTTGGTGGCCACTGGTCGGTCGCGCTATCTTGCTGTGTAACCACGAGCAGTTGAGCAGCTGACGTGCTCGCAGCTCCAGTGTACGAGGGCGCCGAACAGTCATTCGTGGCGTTCGCGTTGCCACATCTACCGGAGAGGTCAGGGCCACCGGTCGTTTCCGCTCCACGACGGTGAGGTGGACTCTGTCAACATCGCCAGTTGGCTAGGTGGGTCGGTGAGTCGCGTATTAAGAATGTCCCGCTGTGTTGGTGCACATCCGTTCCTCAGTAAGTCTTCTTACTGACGAAAGTGGACGCAAAGTGGAGGAAACAACGCAAATTGGACATACAGGGTGATTGGCCTTAATTAGCTACGGTTGATTCCACCATACAGCGTCCTGTAGATTGCTTGCTCTGGTTGACCTCGCGTAGATTAGGATTAACCCAATATACAATTGTCTCCTTGTGCTGGATTGGTGAGCTTATCTACGTAGCAAGACAATATGTTTGACATTGTTCGGTCTCAGCAATACTGTTGATGTGGTGCTATAATGTGCCTGGTTGAACTATAAGCAAATTAGTAATGCAAACCGATTCACGCAGCGGGTAAGTATGGGATCGTCTGGACAGACCTCTGACAGAGATGCACATTTACCGTGGGGAGACGATGCAACCTGAGAGCATTTTCATGTGCCACCAACACAGGAAAAAAACAAAATGTAAATTACTTGAAGCAAGATCAAGATTAAAATAAACAAAATTTGTACACGCAAAACCAAGCGGGGATCTCATAAATCAATCCAGACCAAGAAAATCGCTCCGAAACACAAAAGTAGGCCCACAAAAAATCGCATCCAGGTGCAAAAGAATTTACCGGCCTCCAAGTAACCCCACGGGGCCACATACATTTGTGCCGGGTGCGAACATATTCAGGCCGGAGTCGCAAAAATCAAGCCAGTCGCAAAATAATCTTCGTGTGTCCCGAAAATGAGATCCGGGATCCACAACATTGTGAAGATGTGCCGGCAAACTCCAGATCTTGCTTGCCGCGCCGAAATTGTTTAGCAGATCTTGTTGCGTGGACTCTGGCCTCACCACCCAATTCGTGAATTCCAGAGCAACGACAGCATTTTGATCGGCAATTTAACGTGCCATCAATACATCGACACCGCTGCTCCGGTAGCTCGTTCCCGGCCTTATGGGGCCAGTCACCAACTGATTCTCCAAGCCGGGAGCTAATTATGAGCGCGCGAAGAGACGAGATCATGCCTTGCCAGAACAGGGGAAAATAGTGCATGCCAGCGCCCTCATCAACTGAGCTACCGGAGCGGCAATCAGGGGATATCAAAAAAATAACAGAGGCGTTGAAGTCTGGGGACTCACAAAGGGTGGTAATAAGGTTGGCCCCATGCACATGAAAATTAAGTTGTCGCTAATTAACTGAATACAAGTGAAATGAGCAGAACGCACAGTAATCAATATCCGGTGAAATTGAGATAAAAATTGGAGTAGTTGGGCCCCTCAAAGTCCTTCCTCCTGATGCAAATCATAGGTACGCCGCTGTCCTTTAGTCGCGAAATACTCAGGAGAAAGTCCAACGATTGTCTGTGAAACTAGACGTAGCTTGTCTTGGTGTAAAGAAAAAAGAAAGCCCTACAAAAATATTATCGGTTAAAGCAACAGCAGCGAGGCATTTGTCGGTGTCTGGATGTATAACTCGAAGCCGACACAGCTGAAGACGAGTTATCGCTCCCGATATCGTGCGGTATGAGACAATGACGACTGGACTCTTTCAAAAATGTATTCACCGACGACTTCATATGCCATCAAGCTTAAAATTATAACGCAGTCGCCCATTTATAATCGATAAGACTGCCGCAAAACTTGGTGCCGCTGTCAGCATGGTGAATGAGGTAGGATGTCAAAAGAGACTGAATGCATACTAAGCACCCTAGGGGCAAAGAAGCAAGCTCAGGTGGTTTCGGATGATGTTAACCAAACTACGCAGCAGCTTTATGAACGAGATATCAGCCAGATCTGCCCAGGGAAAGGGTTTCAAAAGGTCAGATTGCGTGATGGAAACGGAGAAAAATGTCACTATCAAACACCATCATCATTTCATTCAATCTGCGCGAAATTCAGCAAATATACAAGGCAGAGACGCCTGTAGGATTTCCTACATTTTCCAGCCTCAGACAACCCTGGTGCGCTTTGGCCAGTGCTTGTGGCACACAATATCTGTGCACATGCCTTCACCATCAAAATTCCAAACTCATGGTCAAAGCTATCAATTCTGAGCTTAGAGCGACAGGCATTCAATGTATGCTTAGAGCGGCAGACATCAACGGTCAACAATGTATGCTGGGCAAATGCGACAGATATCCCGGGTCAGGCCGAACTTCGTAAATTCCCGGAGACAGAGAAAATAGTCGAAGCAGATGAAGTAGAATATCGCTGACCGAAAATCCCTGATGTCGATGTGTCAGAATGCAGCGTCAATAGTCGAGGGTAGCTGATAATGTTGTAGAGCGCATGTAGTTGATCAGCGCTCACAAAACGACCCTGGTGTCGGTGTGATAGCAACGGGCGACATTTATAAAAAAATGTTTGTTTGTGGTACAAGATTCGGTTCGTGGATGCCACTGGGAAAACGCTCTGGCATCCGTATGTCATTCACGATCCACACTGAAGCCGACAGGCTTTAATGTACACAGGCTGACTACGCTTCGGGCAGAAGTTGTCGAGCGCATAAAGTTGACTATATTGACTATCGGCAAATGCACGAAGAATTCACTACTTCACTGATGGCTGTGTAGCCCAATGCAAAAAAAATTGACATCAGAAACACGACCATGCATACATAGGACTTGCGACAATGCTGAATGCGAATGGCATTTATGCGCTACTTGTCATGAAAATGGATCTTGTGGTGGTATTTGAGATATCGTCAAACGATTGGAGACACGCGCCAGCCTACAGCGACGGATCTGATCAGCACGCCTCAGGCGATGTCCGAGCTCCGCGGCATCTCGATACAAGGTATGAGCAGTAGCAGTACAATTTCGTCATGCGAATAATCTGAACACGGTTTTGGTGACCGAAAAAAAAACTATTTAACATAAAATAATTAATGCATTGCTGTTGCCGCTCATGAGGAGGATGTGCTTGCAATTGCAAATTTGGTCACCGATAGCGGGTCACCGGTATGGATACTACCGCCGCCTGCATGGTGACGGTGGCAGTTCTCACGGTGACAGCGGGAGGAGTTGGCGGTGGCAGTTCTCACGGTGACAGCGGGAGGAGTTGGCGGTGGCAGTTCTCACGGTGACAGCGGGAGGAGTTGGCGGTGGCAGTTCTCACGGTGACAGCGGGAGGAGTTGGCGGTGGCAGTTCTCACGGTGACAGCGGGAGGAGTTGGCGGTGGCAGTTCTCACGGTGACAGCGGGAGGAGTTGGCGGTGGCAGTTCTCACGGTGACAGCGGGAGGAGTTGGCGGTGGCAGTTCTCACGGTGACAGCGGGAGGAGTTGGCGGTGGCAGTTCTCACGGTGACAGCGGGAGGAGTTGGCGGTGGCAGTTCTCACGGTGACAGCGGGAGGAGTGGCAGTCTCACGGTGCAGGAGTTGGCGTGGCAGTTCTCACGGTACAGCGGTGTGATTTCACGGTGACAGCGGGAGGAGTTGGCGGTGGCAGTTCTCACGGTGACAGCGGAGGAGTTGGCGGTGGCAGTTCTCACGGTGACAGCGGGAGGAGTTGGCGGTGGCAGTTCTCACGGTGACAGCGGGAGGAGTTGGCGGTGGCAGTTCTCACGGTGACAGCGGGAGGAGTTGGCGGTGGCAGTTCTCACGGTGACAGCGGAGGGTCGGTGGCAGTTGTGAAGGAGTTGGCGGTGGCAGTTCTCACGGTGACAGCGGGAGGAGTTGGCGGTGGCAGTTCTCACGGTGACAGCGGGAGGAGTTGGCGGTGGCAGTTCTCACGGTGACAGCGGGAGGAGTTGGCGGTGGCAGTTCTCACGGTGACAGCGGGAGGAGTTGACTGTGGCAGTTCTCACGGCGACAGCAATAACAGGTGGCGATGGCAGCCGCAGTTACCGGGCGGCCATATTGATCCCATCATAATGACTATGTATATATATATATATATATATATATGTGTATGTGTGTGTGTGTGTGTGTGTGTGTGTGTGTGTGTGTGCGTGCGTATATATTATACATTATATATCTGCATAGGCATTTACGACTTCTACTTTCGTTTATATAGTACATTCGATGCGAATATGTCGTCTGACAGTTCTGGTATGTGCACATGTGCCTGTTATTTAGAGGTATCGACTTCTCCACGTCACAGAGAAGGATATCGCCGAAAACGAATGCTGACTGAAGCACAGGTTTTCATCAGCCAGGTCCATCAGAGGCCCCAGGGGATTAGCCTTGAGACTGATTGACTACGCTGGCCTCACACGAGGCGTCATCTTACTCGCCATGCAAAAAGTTCCGGACCTGCTGAGGGCTGAACATGTAAACATTGTGCTGCAAGTATATGTTTCATGAGCCAAAGTACCATTGTGACAGGTACCATTACAGGACGCTGTTTTGGATCATGTCGTGCGATGCATCGTGCATCATACAGGGGTGGATACTTCTGAGGGGACAAGTGCCCTTGAACGTTGGCTTTACTCCCGCTCTCAATTTAAACTTCTAACATGGGACCCTATTAAATGTGCTGGGCATTGATGCATTGTGCCCCCTCCCCAGGATTTTCAAAATCAACGCCAGTGATATCATGGCTATTTACGACATAAAACACCAAACTATATGCTTTGTAGACTGAAGAAGGACATGGCCTGCTCCTTGCTCGTTGCTTCCACCTTGCTCGTTCCTTGCCGCTAACGTGACGCTTGGAATAGTTTATATATGTATTTATTTATTTCACGATGCATGCCCTCCACGTACAGTTGCTATTATGGGCAGTCTGGGTATAACGCACAGATACTTACAAAGAAAGGATAGATTTGTGGTCAATAGTGGGAGCAGGTGCGCAACAAACATTCGTACGCCAACATAATACAATACCTATATCACTATCTGCACTACGCACACCGTGCTTGCAACACGAGCTATACACGAGTAGTTTGTAGAAGTGATAGGAAGGCGATGGCCTAAATGTGAGTTCATAGCGTGCACATACCATTGTGCAGGTTTTTTGTGACTAGTGTTGTTCGCGGAGATCAGCTAGTGCACGTTACTTTGCATCAGGTCAGCGCAATGTGCGCCGCTTGAAGAAGCTGACGCAATAAATTTGCAAAGCCGGACTGAGCGCGTGCATAACGTGTTCTCTGGAGCATCCTGTGCGTACGCTTCAAGTACTCTCCGCATTCTACAGGATTGGACATGATCACATCACTGACAACCCGCAGCGGCGGAACATGACATAAATGTTAAGTGTCATCATCTGACGGTTCCCAACAGCAAACGACAGGCACCCGCGATCTGTCGGCACGAATAGTCCTGGGAGGATAAGGGGAACGGGTCAGCAGCCAGGACCGAGCGGCACCGGCCAAAGATCACAGACGGCCGACGGCGGCGGTGCGTGATCCCTGCTATCGGTCTCGGGTGACCAAGATTTAGCGTTTAGCAGACTTGATTCATGTTCGGGATTTCGCGCTCCGCTCCAGACAAGGGGATAATATTCCAATCCTGCCTT
>JAOTOL010001608.1:1457500-1517500 GCA_034440575.1 Imbricaverruca yamaguchii | reverse complement strand
AACGAAAGAGGTGTCATCGGAAAGCGCTCGACGAGTAGGGTCCGGATCCATTCCCAAAACAATTTCCCCCGAAGGTGACGTCACTAGGGGGGCTATATTTTCACGACTTTTCACGACTTCCATTATGTTTTTGGCTCTGGGGCGTTCATTTTGTGGGATATTTGAGAAAAAAAAAATATTTGGAATCAGAATAGGACAGCGAAATCGACAAGGACCATAAAAATGTTTAACCCCCCAAAAATAAAAATGATAATTTTTCGAAGTTTCAAAATGTTGAGTTTTCCAGTTTTCTTTCATTTTCCTTTTCTAAATGGTAGAGCAGACCTAGCAACGTTGTTGGAAGTCAACTTGCCCTAACAAAAAATGCTTACTTTAGTCAGAATCTTCGATTTGAACTGCAATAGGCAAATATGCAAAATATTTATGTAGTCAAAAATGGAAAAATGAAGAATCCCTTTTGGTACGTTTTGTTGCATCCCTAAAGATAAGCAAACGCTGAAAGTTTTATTAAAATATTTGTGTCCGTTATAGCATGGCGACTGGTTGAACTTTTTTGGAGGTGACATCACTTGACCTTGACTAACTCGTTGATGCTAGATGACCTGACTTCAAAATTTTGGCACAGCATGCCAAATTAATGTGGGAAGAGGTATACCAAATTTAGGTGCGCTACCTTACGCCGTTTGTTCACTATCCGCGAACAAAAAACCTGAGGGGGCGGTCGAAGACCCCCCGAGACGTGACAGGTTAAAAAGAACACTCGATTGAGCTTGAAAAAGATTATATATTCCTGGCCGACCAGCGGATGCTTCATTTTCGAATGGTATGGTTGTAATCTTTTGAGCATCCGACACCCTTCTGGAGACCGGTTGGTCAACCCAACGTAGGAAGTAAAAGTAAACTGAAAAATACAAAACGAAGTAAACCTCACCTACAAGCTAGCTCAGAGATTGCCTCGCGCCGAACGTTGCAGTGTGGAGATCCCATATAGCACGCCGCACACTGCTGCCATGGAGTGCGCGACATGGAGATGTCACGTAGTGCACCGCTACAATGTATTGCGCGGCATGGAGATGCCATGTAGTGCACCGCTGCAATGTATTACGCGGCATGGAGATGCCATTTTGCACGTCGCGTATTAATGCTATGTAACACGCGACATGGAAATGTCATTTACTACTACGCACATTGCTGCCACGTTGTACGTGGTCTGGAGATGGTCTGTGGCCTGGACCTTCGTAGCGTTCGGCAATAGAGACATAACACTGCGCAGCGGTATGTAATGTTAAGCGCGACACGTCCACCGGTCGGGACGGGGCTCGACAAGCCAGCGCCGTCCGGTATGCGCCGGCTTTGCGGTGACCCTGGCCCCATCGAACGCATCCGGCGATGGAAAGTGGTTTTGTCGCGCGGCGACTCCGGCGGTTACCCCACGTGTCTGGCGGTGACGCAAACACGCCGGTCGCGCCGGTCGGCTGACGCGCACTTTTGCGTCAGCTGGTGTCGTGCGGTGTCATCGTCAGCTGACCAGCCCCCCCTCCCCATAGATCCGGGTCGTTCACCCGCCGGGTGAGTTCCACGCACGGTCGGGGACCTTGGCGGCGCCACGCACACGCACTGCGGGCGGCCGGTCACGCTCGAGAAGGTGAAGAATTGGTGCGCAGTGTGTGTCAGGGTCGTTATCGTTCGTAAGTCCGTGGTGTTTGGGAGGCCGCTCCCAGGTCGCTCCCAGGCCGCTCCCAGACCGCTGCCAGGGCACTCCTAGGCCGCTCCCAGACCGCCCCAGGGCACTCCTAGGCCGCTCCCAGACCGTCCCAGGGCATTCCTAGGCCGATCCCAGACCGTCCCAGGGCATTCCTAGGCCGCTCCCAGACCGTCCCAGGGCATTCCTAGGCCGCTCCCAGACCGTCCCAGGGCATTCCTAGGCCGATCCCAGACCGTCCCAGGGCATTCCTAGGCCGATCCCAGACCGTCCCAGGGCACTCCCGGGTCGCTCTCAGTCCGCACCTACGCCACATCCGGACAGCCCGGGTTCTGGAATTAAATCGCCGTCACCCGTACGGTTGGGCTAAAACAAGTGGCCAATGGTGCAACTTGACATCCGAAAAGATACACATATGTGCGTAGTGTAAATCTGGTGAAGTTGAAGGTGCATGTTCGCTATAGGAAAATGCACGTTTTCTTTTCTAAGGGGAAGCTGTTGCCAATGGTTCCCATATAATTTCACAAACAACTTGTTCCTGGACTTGTGTCATCCAGACCATTATCCTCTTTGGAGAAATCATCTCCTTTTCGCTCAAAGGTTAGATGGTGCTTTGCAATTATTTTAAATGTGATAGCAATGTCTAACACTCACCTGCAAGTGCAGGATGGAATTTCTGATGTCACAAGCAGGAATAAGTGTAACCTCTGCGGATTAAATGATGTTGGAGTTGTATTGGGATATTTTCATCTCCAACTTCTGTCTTCCAGTATATATATATATATATATATATATATATATATATATATATATATAACCAGTTCTGTTTCCAATGACCTAAAGACGCTGTTTGTGGTATCTCAGTTTAATTGAGGGCGACCATTCCCAAATAGTGGCGACCCCAGACCCATGGCAGTTTACGACCACATCTGATAATGGCACCTGACCTGCGGAAGATAATGCCCTCATCTGGAAACATAGCTGGCCTCTGGTGGTTGATGACTTCGTCTGGTGATTGCATCTGAACGCTGGTTAGTAATCATCCATCTTGTATTAGTTGCTGCCCATTTCAACATCTTGCCGAGCTATCTGTTATCCACTAGTCCATGCAACAACAGTGACAAGGCAGGTTTGCTTTATGCTGTTGTCTTGTCACCGTGGCAAACCTAACCAACCTTGCGTTGTTTCTGTACAATAAATAAATATATATATATATATATATATATATATATATATATATATATATATATATATATATATATATATATATATATATATATAAAATTTATATACATATATATATATATGTGTGTGTGTGTGTGTATGTGTGTGTGTGTGTGTGTGTGTGTGTGTGTGTGTGTGTGTGTGTGTGTGGGGGTGTGTGCATGTGTGTGTGTGCGTGTGTGTGTTCATAATGAGGTACAGTGCTTTGCTGATCATGATTATGAGTAATGAAAATTGCGCAAAATAACCTTTTGCTTATATTGCAACAAAAACATGTCCCAATTAGCACTGGATATAATTCGGCCATGGGAAACAGTAGACATTTTGCTTGAAACGTCAAAAACTCGCACGCTAATTCCACCTTGTGACAACTCACAGTTATTTGCCTTCAATTTCACATTTCACAATACCTACATACATGTAAAATACATGCACATGCGGGACATTAGCATATATCAAAATTGGCTTATGATCCGTGTGCATCTGTCAACTTGAGACAGAGGTGTGTGTGCGTGTCTGTGTGTGTGTGTACGCGTCTATGTGCTGCATGTGTAAATTGCGTACACTTACGCAGCATATGTGCTGTTATGTGCTGCCTTAGGCTGTGCAGGAAACCAGTTGCATCAGGGTCCAGGTTCCCGTCATTGTGCTCAATGATGGCTTGTCGTTCCTAATCTCTATTGATTCGCTGATCTTGAGCTAAGCGGCCTCCGGAGCTCGTCGACGCCACAGCTGACGGGAGCCAGCTGCAGGATCTGGTGCATGATGGCGCCAGAACGCATATGGCGGCGCCAGGGACGATTGCATGACCATGTAATAAAAGAAGTCATTGGGTATTGGCTCTGATGATCGATCTTCACCCACATGTGGTGACTGAATCAAATAAGCCAAATGTTATTTTATTTTATTTTTATAGTCCATCCAAAAAGACACTTCAGTGCTATCTGACCGGAACGCAACTGATGCCAACGAATGTATTGCACCATCGTGACATTTGCTAACAATTGCGAAGTATGCAATGCCTTATGTACCTTAGGCCAAATAGATGTATACAAATATACCTTGGACAGAAAACCACATATTTATATATATATGTATATATGTATATACATATATACACATAGATATGTATATATCTAAATATATATATATATATATGCATATATGCATATATATTTATATACATATGCATATATGTGTATATTTATATGTGTTTCGTTATAAAACATATGGTATCAGTCGCATGCCGATATCTTCTATCCGAGTTAGTCGCTTATCGACAATTCCTATGCCGGTTCACGCACCGCTGCAGTAGTGTCCAACACCAAATCACATCGAAATTTGCAAAGGACCAGCAGGGACCATGGCTATTCTAAGTTTTAGATTATTGTAAGGAATATTGCAAAGATTGGAGAGATTCATTAAAACGGCCATACGAACGGGAAAAGCAAAGTATATGAATGTCTCGAAAATATTTTTTTAAAGTGGAACACTATTATGCATGGTTATAGCCATGAGACGAAGGGTGCGAAGGGTGCAAATTTGTTAGATATAAATTCCAGTTAGATATTGCATGCCTAACGTGTGCGTCACACCCATGTTGCCATCGGCAGGGTACGGGTGATGATGTCGTGAATTGCGGCTGTGCATATGTACTTGGATTAAGGCGCGTGGGAAACTTGTCGGTGGAATGGCTTGCTGCCTCGACGTCCCTGATCGGCCTCGACTGGCCTTCAGAAGGCTGCCGATTGGTTGGCGCAGCCTTAGAAGAAGAAAAATTAATGTCGAACGCCTGAGCGAACAAACTGCACTAGAATATAAAGAACTGACACTTATATAATTATACCAAATGACGCTATGAATGTATGACGCTATCACGCCATAGCCCTCACGTATGAAGTGATAGCCCGCTTAATAACATGGGCTCGCCACGTGCTTGAATCCAACAACATGTTTCGTTTGTGTTAGCTTGTACATATTTGCATAAGTCATTTTCGCGCCGTTTTCTGGGGTCTGCAGGAAAACCACCTGCGGGTGGTAAGTGACATCAATCTGACTTCTGGGGTCTCCAGGAAAACCACCTGCGGGTGGTAAGTGACATCAATCTGACTCCGCTCGGATGGCCGCTGGCCGCCGATCAATCTTACGAACACCTCTCCTATATTCGGCTATGACAGCGTATGGATGGACGGACGGACGGACGGACGGGCGTAGGGGTCGCATTGAAAATGCACGCCGATCGCTTCTGTATTCCATAAACCTTGTTGGAACGCGGCTGCGATTACACTAAAGCTCTACGGACGTAGCTGACGGCGTCCACCCCCTGCAACACGTGGTGGCTATGGAGCACAAAAGATGCCATCGACGTTTGCGACGTTTCGCCAGTCGGATGATGTGAACATTTCCGCCAGGTAGGACCTAACAATGGACGCGCTAATAATTTCCCTGCCACAGTGTTGCAGCACGTTCTGTTGGGTGGGACGTAGAGCGAGGCCTATGTGGTTCAATCTCTTCAAACTTGGAAGTGCTTGGAAATGCTAATCGGTACATCAAGGCAGTCTTTCGATAGCCTTCAACACAGTATGCATGTGCAAGAATTCGGGCGATGTGGCAAAGTGGTTTCGGACACAGAAATATGTGGACATTAGCAGACTCAGTACTAAAGCACATTTTAGCCATTGATATCTGACAACATTGGAACAGTAATACACAATAATGCATCACTCGCACTTATCTCTGCGAATGCTGTGCTGTTCAGCAAGCGGAATGTAGTGAAGTTTCAAAACTCGAAATATTAAATTACCCAGGGGAATAAAGATTCCCGAGACTCATAAATTAAGATGGGCAACTCCGTCCCGTGATTTCGTGACTTACATGGGTCTAGGCTATGTCGTTCCAAAGTTGAGCTGTGAAATTACCCATGGATAGGTTGAGCCGCCTACGCTGAATGTTTCGTTCGTTGAAGGACGTCTCTCTTGCCTTCGACCTCGCTCGTAATAAAAGCGCTCCATGTCGTTATCGATTAGATTCAGGCGGTGCCTGCTGCGTATGTGTCCGATTGTTCAATTTCCTAGAGTTGACTCATGGCATTGTGATTGTCACTACAATATTTTGAATAGTGACGTTGTTTTTTTTCGATTTCACTTCAGGAGGACAACATTGGCCCACCTGGCCGGTTCAGCATTGTGTCAGTTGTTCCTGTGTCCGTGGGTGGCATTAGCCTCGTGCACTGGTTGCATACCAACCGGTGTGATACTGATCTAAGCGAACTCGTTAACCGCTGCTTGACACTGGCGTCACCTCGATAACCAACGTTAGCCCGCCTACTTCGCTCCGACGGTAACGGTAGTGCCATCTACCGGTTTGGCGCGTCCTTGGCACACCCGGGAGTGGTATCGCGTAACCTTCCGGTCTGCACCCAACCTCCACCGGCACCCGCCCGCTCCGCTGCTGGACAGCGCACAGGTCGACAATGCTGCGCAATCGAGCCGGCCGGAACTCGACTGGAAAGTGGAAAGAAAGTGGCAAGACGGACAGGCGAGCTGCAGGACCTGACACACGAATTCCGGCCACCCACGTGAAGCAACCGGCCAGATCGGCGGCGGAGAGTCGCCGGGCTCGACCGCCACATGCGCTGAGCTGTCCGCCGCTGCCGACTATGCACGGTGCACGCTGACTATAGCGTGCACGGCCGGCAGGCACGCTGCTTCCCGACAGATATGCAGACAGAGGGATTGAGCCACGCCGAAAGTGGAATTGTTCTGGTTCGCCATCGGAACTCGTATTCTCGCCCGCAGATGTAGTCGCCGGGTTTCACAAGTCAAGGTATCAGGTGATCATCTCTTGCCTGTTGGGTCCGATGGCCAACGCAGCTGGATCAAAGCATACAAAGCATGTTGAGCTTGGCAATCGAAGGCCGAGTGTTTGGATACTCACGAGTTGAATCTGTGCAGTAATCAGTGTTGCCATCTAGCACACGCTGTGTCACGGTGGCCTGCGCGATACAGCTGAGCTGACCGATATCTGACCTTCTAGAGCAGGCCGCGGGCTGACGCCCGCGGCCTGCTATGTGAAAGCAAGGGCAATTGGTGTGATTTATCTTGGTGCTATTTATATGTACTTTACCTAATTAGGTATTATTGGCTGGACCATGCTGGCCAAGCTTGAACGTTATCTGATTCCAGGCTATATGAGTCATCATATTACTCTTGTAATATTCATCAGTAGATGCATGCATATGCATAGCACGAAGGTAACGTTGAAGGGTCCAAGTCTTAACGAGAATACAGGTAGATGACCCATTTTATATTTAAAAAATATCCCGAGTTGTGAAATGCTGTCATTTGAAATCAAAATGAAAACTGCAAGCTTGAAAGTCACACTTCATAACCATTCTGAACTGTTACAAAATGTTGCGCTTGATCAGACAAACTGCAGGAACCTAACATAGCATAAGACAAGAAAACCGCGAAAAATTAAATCAGTAACGAGGAAGCTGCCCCAGGCTTCAGCTCGTTGTGCGGTTTCGTTCAGCGGCTATTCTTGAACAAAAAAGGCAGGAGTGCGAATGGGCGCAGTCCGGCTGCGAGCGGGACTCCGACGCGATACTTGCCAGTATACAGTGCAACACTACCGCCGGACCACGTTTAACCTTTGTTCGGAGAACGGGTGTTGTGCCGGCACAGCCTACGTCGGTCAGCGTGAAGCGCCACCACTGTAGCAGAGCCGGAATTTGTATTCACCGTTGTCCAGAGACGGTAATCACCATCTGTCCAGGACATCGCTGTCTGCAACGGCACGATGTGCGATTGGCTTTCGGACCGCACAGAGATGAAGCCAAGATGGCCTCCAGGAGCCAATCCAGTGCACTGAAGGAGTGGGTGTCCTGGTGCAGGGTCGCTTCCAGCGCGACACGACAAATGTTCGATATACGGGCGGGTATGTGGGTGGGTGGGTGGGGGGGGCTGCTAAGTGAGACGCGACATTCGCTCGAACACTGCATGCAGCCGGCAGCACCATCTCGCTATCGGTGTCCTGGGCGGCTGACCTGTCTGAGGGCTTGTAGTCGCTTCTTCGACTTGCACTGGAGTGGGTGGAGGCAAAGGAGCTCCTTGGTATGATTACCGATTATTTCATCCTCCCACCGGCGAATGATCAAGGCGAGACGGAGAAACGAGGACACGGCATGACGCTTTATACCGACTTTCAGAGCTCTTGTTTACCCAATTGACTCATTTTTTAGATCGGGTGAAGCAGGCTGAAATTTGGAGTGTCATCAGTTATTCCAGTCGGCGCGTCAGAGCCTGAGCCGTCAGGTCATGAGGAAGATGGATTTTGCGGTTCAATGTCGCTACTATGTAAATTGTATAATCAATCACATCATGCAGCATACTTGGGTCAGTTTTCAGGCAGGTCAAGGTCAACTATCTGGAGATATGTGGTGAACTGTTGCAGTTGACGATTACGGTGCGGATCGTGCTGGAATTGATGATTTATATGCGGATTGTGCTGGAATTGATGATTTATATGCGGATTATGTTCAGGAAACTACGACTGACTACGACAACGCATGGCCAGATGTCTCCTGTTTCGAAGGGTGGAACAATGTTGCCGTGTTCTTCTTAAACTGTTCTAAGTCGTCAATTTTGTGCCAAAGCAATAAGCAAAAGTAAGGAATTTTCAAGGAGAAAAAGATATTCTGGGCATGCTCACAATTCGATCGATGTCGACGTGCAGCATCACGTAAATAAGGTTCATGGAGCAATTTCTATGTCATAATTTCCACATTTTAACGTCCGAGTCGTCCGTGATACTTCGCCTTCTGGGAAGCTGCAGGATATTTTTTATGTAGCCTGATAGAAAATCGATTTTAAAGCCATATTCGAAAACAAATTTGACGTCATGAAAGTTGCAGCTTTTCGAATATATTGCATAATGACAAAGGTCTGTATACTCCTTTGACCAAACTTAATTTCAGTTTAACCTGCTTACCTGTTATGCGGTAAAGTCTTACTTCTGCTATGTCTTACTTTGTCCTGTGCATTGCTACTACAATGCTCCTCTTCAGCATTTGACAACACCTTTTGTCGGTTAGTTCATGGCATATGTATGGGCAATGCACGTCTAAAACCACATTAAGACGAAAGCGTGACAAGGCTCCTCACGTAATCTGGAGGATTCCTGGTTAAAACTGTGAGAAATGTTTGACATTCTGACGTCTCCACGACCATTCAGTATACGAAAGCGTAGCATCAAGCCCATATAGTTTAATCTGTGACTTAAACGTCATCTTCACCACTCTAAGGTGGCATCCAAATTGTATTTTGCTTCGCCCAGTTAGATAATTCAGACTATCAGGATCGTTAAATCTACTGCTACTATTTGCTTCTTCCGTCCCTTTGAAGTCGGCTGGATCCCGCGGTGGTTGTGACCGAACCACGTTAGCAGTTTCAAAGCTACAAAATGACATCAATAAATGCACAGAGTGCACATAACATCCAAATGTGTCATTCCAAAGCTTCTAATGACAGCATGAAGTTGAAGACGTGCATTCTGCTAGTACATAATTATTGCATTGGATAGGTATTATATTCCATAGAAGTCAACAAAGACAGCAAATAATTGGACCCTGGAGATCGAAATAAACATCCATTTCGTGTTAGTTTGCTCTTAAATTTCACAACTTATGGATGCTGTCCTTCTGAAATCCAAAATTAAATACTCCCGAAAGCCTGTATTTGCAGCGTCGAATTTGCTACAAAACGTGCTCATCCATCGTCATGTATTGTCGTCGACTGCACCGGGGACGGATCCAAAAAGCTCAAGGAATTCCCCTTCTCGAGCTAAATTGTCGACAAGGTTCAACTTCGTACACTACTTCACGATTTTGGTGACTACGCGACTAACCACTGATCCCTGCATGCCCATATCACGTCTTCGTAGCTCTGTGTAACACCCTCTTTCTGTGATGTCCACACACGCGTGCTGCGCGTCTACGCAGATTACAGACGACAAGCTTGTGTTTCGACACATGCGTACTTTATGTTCACATCAATGCACAGCAGCTCCACTTCTTTGCGTGTGTCAACGACCGCGCATATTTGAGTAGATCAGCGTCTTTGTGCACCAAAACCATGGGATATATGCATCGAAATGCACAGCAATCGTATCCCACGTGGATCGACGACCAAGAATGGGGACGTAGAGAAACCAGGGAGAAAACGACCGTGCGCACGAACTCGGAAATGTCACTACGGTCCGTGAGTGAAGTGAGCGGTCAGGCAATCAGATTTGCATTGTCTGACATACTTCAGGTGTGGCAAGGCCGAAGTTGCATAACGACGAGCGTCGGTCTGTTCCCGTTTTGACATGACGGAAGGATTTTGTCGGTTTGAGCTGTTCAACACTTCGCAACCAGGTGGCTTGAACCGTATCCTGTTTTTAAAATATTTTACTTGGCGACAAAGGTGTGCACAGAAGCATCTGCACAACTTCCATGCAACAACAGCAGCAGCATCAGCTCCCGGCCTTGGTCCAGCGGTTGGGGCTGGATCCAACAGAGCCGGACCTGTTCCGGACTGGGACCAGCGGTATGGACTAGATCCAGCAGTGACAGAGCTGCTCCGGCTTGGATCCAGCGGTGGGGGATGGATCAAGCAGCGCCGGACATGTTTCGGCCTGGGCCCAGCAGTGGGGGCTGGATCCAGCAATGACAGACCTGTTTCGGCTTGGATCCAGCGGTAGGGGTTGGGTTCAGCGGTGTGGATGAATCCAGAAGAGCCGGACTTGATCCGGTCTGAATCTAACGTTGGGGGGCTGGATCCACAGGTGCCAGACCTGCTCCGGTCTGGGTCCGACGACTTGGGCTGGATCCATCAGTACTGGACCTGCTTCGACTTGGATCCAACGGTGGGGGCTCGATCCAGTAGTGTCAGACCTGCTTCGGCTTGGATCCAGCAGTGGGGGCTGGATACAAGCCGGGCCTGCTACGGCTTGGATCCGGCGGCGGGGCCGGATCCAGCCGAGCCGGATCTGCTCGGTTCACGTGGCTGCGCCGGACACCTGATGGACGACCATGCGGGGGCGGCGGCGGCGGCGGCGGCGGCGGCGGCGGCGACCTCGCCGCGGCGGGGCAGCAGCCGAGGGCGGCGCCGGCCAGTGAGCGGACCTTCTTCCATTGGCGGCTCGAGTCAGGGCCGGGTGGACCGGCGGCGGCGGCGGCGGCATGTGAGTCGGGCGCGGTCCGCGTACTGTCATCTCCGCACCGGCGGCGTCAGCAGGGGCGCAGTGCCCGCCACCCGCCACTGGGCTCGCGCGCCAGACGGACGGCGCAGTGTGCGCGCCTGCGTGCTCGTGTGCGTGCCGGCGGCAGCGGCGGCGGAAGCGCGTCACCATGGAGTCGCTCATGTTCTGGGAGCCGCACACGGATGGACTCGAGTTCCTCGCCGCCGAAGAGAAGTGGGCGAGCGCACTGCGCCAGCAGCAGCGGTAGGTGCACGGGGCACGCAGCTGGCTTTGGTGGAACGAATGGATAATTTATGCATGGCCTCTTGAAGGGAATGAATGGTTCTCTGGTTGGTGAATGGGTCGGACAGGAGTTGCTAGTGGTCATCACTAGTTTAAAGGTGAGGACATATTACATACTCAGGGGCGCAGCCAGGGTTTCCTTCCGGCGATGCCCGATCTAAAAAAAAAATATTACCGACACTGTTTTCAGCCCGTCGGGCGTCCCAGATTTTGTATATTTCCGTAGCGTAAATAAACACCATTGCTTGATCTAACGTATTTGTTTCGCCAATGGGGACATGCCCTGCCTCCTGCTGCGCCTTTTCTCATGCATGTGGTCAAGCCTTCCTCTTTATATTGGCATTTGGCACTGCTTTTAACATCGTGCTGTTACGCCACGGGTGCTGTTTCATATACTTTCGAGGTGTCGAGTGCCCTCTCAATGTTGGCTTTGCTCCCAATGATTTCAACTTTTAACATGGGCCCCTATGGAGTGTGCTCCGCCCTCCCCGGTCCATTTGTGTCCACCCATTCCCTTCATGTGCCCCCCCCCCCCTCCTACACACCATCATTTTCAGCAATCAACGCCCCTGTGCTACACCCAGGGGTGCAGAACGTACCGCGGCAGGGGGGGCGTTGTCGGACATATATTTTGTCGGTAGCGCAATAGCTGGTGTTGGTGACAATTTGTTGGCACTCAGGCGACAAGTATATTTCGGCGTATGGACAGTTGGGAATTCTGCTGCACGGTGGCAAAGCGATACCACGGATTTTGGAATTTGAAAAAAAAATGGAACGGAGACCACGAAGTGAGTGAGTTGAGGGCGAAGTGAATCGAAATTTCTGGTATGGCGTGAAGAAAGTCCGTAAAGTTTGTTCATCTGGTGTAATTGTCTCTCCCTTGGCTGTGCCTCTCATTGCGTGACGTTTTGGATTGTAATTGTTTGTGCTTAGCTATTGTGGTTTTGTAGTTGTAGTGGTTAAAACAACTTTACAAGTTTACGTCGAGCATTCTGAACCCGATAGCGTGGTGCCGTAAATAAGTTCCGCGTGCCGTAAGTAAGTTTACTGGATGAAAAGCAGTTCCGCGCTTTTCATCCAGTATATTACAAAAATGGCTGGATGCAATGAAACCCTGCGCAGAAGTGTGAACATTCATTGCATAACTGTTGCTATTAATTTTGTTGCTAGGTGGGATCCGGTCACTGATATGAGAACATGTTCTCACGTGGTGATCAGTTCGTCAACATGTTCCTGCGGATTTCCGCAGACGTCACACTTTGCAAGTTCTGACCAAAGAGGCGGCGAACTGCACATAATACGCTTACGAAATGCACGTTACTGTGTGCAACATTTAATCGAAGTACCACGAGGGATCGCATGATCCTAAAGCGTCCGGTAACATCTCGTAGCGTCCAGCATCATAGCAGCAAACAACGCACGGTCGACATGAGGTTTGGGATTTTCGAGCCCAAGGCAATTGTCGGTCAACTGGGAAAAACATGACCGCCTAATCCGAAATAAGCACACACACACACCCTTGAATCGGACTTGGCCCACTTTGGCCCCATGTAATTGTGTTGATCTGGTCAGTGCAGTTCAAAGGTCAGTTCACTAAACGTGATCCAAACTATTTCGTATGGTAACTTTGGGTGTTGAATTATAATTCGGTGTCCGCTGTCGCCATATCGAGCTCAACAGCATGAATTTGGGACAAAAAAAATCAAACCCACCTACTGACCCTCCGTGACTCGATGTGTACAGGAGCACGTTAATGCCACAGGATCATGCCTATATTTTGACTCATGAGCATGAGGCTAGGTGAGGTTAAAATGTGGACATAATTTAGACATTTCATTAATAGAGCCTGGAGACACTATTTTGTAGTGACCAGGGGTAAACCTAGATGCCTAGTTCAGTATTAGGGCGTACATTATTCCTGACTCCACAAGGGTCATCCGGCGTCAAGTTAGGTCATTGGTTTAGGATAACCCATCAGAGATCAGTGACAGTTATTTCAGTTGTCTATTACCTGTGATACGATATCTTCAATTTTTCACATCATATAATCGGTAAAGGATGCGCCAGAGCCTATGCCAAGCTTCGCTCGTGTGTTGATGATTTCGGGGAACATCGACTAGCAACAATCTTGCTGCCACCAAGATGTGCTGGGTTCCGTCAATTCCAATATGGAAGAGACGATTGCTGAGATAACCTCTTCCCTCCATCTCTTCGTGTGTGTTTCTATCTCTCCCTCTCTATCTCTCTCTCTCTCTCTCTCTCTCTCTCTCTTTCTCTCTTTCTCCGTTTTCCGACCCAGTACTGACATCAGCTTTTTATACGATTCAATGATTCATCAAGCGGCATAATACAAAATTCAGCAGGGATGCTTATAAAAAAACTAAGAACATATGTCCCACATGGAAGGTGTGCCAGATCAGTTCAAAACCGTACCGAGTGAGTGAATCACAAGAACGATGATCTCGAGAGGACCTCGAGAGGAACCAGCTGGCCATTGAATCGGTAAAATGTGTCCACTCAGCTAAAATCCATAAAATAATAAGGATTATAGAATGCAAGGATACCCATCACGACTAACAGGCGCCTATCTCGCCAATGATAATAGCCACTGCACGTGGAGGTCTTTATCGTGAAGTAAATAAATAAATAAATAAACAACGTATGTGTGTTTACGGGCGGCTGTGTGGCTTGATAATGTAGACACCCCACTGGGGCAGCCGGTACTCTCTTCGCAGTCATGCGCTTCTTTCAACCAGACAATGCCTCTGCTGGAACTAAATGCAAAATTTCAAATAGTCAGTACCCCTAGTACAAATATGTCAACACTCATGGGTTGCCATGGCGCTTCTCTTGATAGTACTGGTAAAGGCACCCTTCCGAGCGCCAACTCTTCTCTTGACAGTACTGGTAAAGGTACCCTTCCGAGCGCCAACTCTTCTCTTGACAGTACTGGTAAAGGTACCCTTCCAACCGCCAACTCTTCTCTCGACAGTACTGGTAAAGGTACCCTTCCAACCGCCAACTCTTCTCTCGACAGTACTGGTAAAGGCATCCTTCCGACCGCCAACTCTTCTCTTGACAGTACTGGTAAAGGTACCTTTCTGAGTGCCAACTCTTCAGAAAGTATGCGTTCTCCTGATCCAGGTGAGCGGATCTCGTGAGAATGTGGGCACACTTCGCAACATAGTGCAATAACTGGCCCAGTATGCCCAATATGGCTATTGGAACAGCTAGATAACGCAAAAGAGGTATGCCGTCCGTCGTACTTGATACACATTTACCAGATTTTTGCCTCCATACACTTATCTGGTTCAGACAGGGAAATCGCTTGTCTAATTTATTATTCACGAAGAAGTAGTAATGCTCAAATTATGACTTCAAGTGCGAAGCCTGTACGACGCTAAAGCATGGTTGCAAAAACAAAAACATCCTATGAACTACCTGGCAGAAGAACGAACAGGTGAAGAAATTGAAATTCCAAGGAGCATTCTTCTGGTGGACTTGGCATCAGCTCCCTGGTGGGAGCGCCACCTTTTGCAACAAAGCATAGCGCCATGATAACCTGCCTGCAGCACACAATATCCACACCCATCATCATTCGCACTGACTGACGCTCATCCACCGACGCCCTCGCTGCCATGCACAACACCACCCATCCCACACTCCACGCTATCCGCCATCTTTGCCATAGCAGGGGGGATGAGTAGTCTAGGGATAAGTAGCCCGTCCCAGAATCTAAAGGTTGTGGGTTCGAATCTCACCCGTCTCTACTCTTCGCCCACAGCCAATCGGCGTGAGAGATTGGCGACGCTACAAAACTGAACGGTCGATGTGTCGCAAAACCAAAAACCAACCTACCATGACAACCACGCTCACCTCCAACTTGCACCTATTTGAGTTCCGACCATATAACCCAATATCTTCTCATGCCCCCACTGATGGTACGTCAGACAAATGCCATGGTCTAAGAATATCAAAATATTGCAATGAGTACATTAACTGCAATGTCTCTATGAACTTATATCTCCTCATGTTCAAATACACGACTACAAAAATAAATATAACTCCGAATTTTGCCCAATGAATAACGCGCCGACAAAACACAATTACAGGGAATGCCACATAGCATCGGTTTCCTCACCTGGTCTGACCACAAAACGACTGAAGTTTGGTTCAAGGATGCACTATGAACATGTGCAAAAATTTAGCGCAATGCCGTGATCGTGTTCTGGAGGCTGTAAGAGCACTACTTCTGACTGGTATCCACCCTCTCTCACTTGAATGGTGATGAATAACGCAAATCATTCTTTCCAGCATAAAAACTGCCGAGATGCCAAGCACAGCTGGTAAAACAGAGACGACATTGACAAAATGTGCCGGTATGAATGAACTACCATTTGGACCTGTTGGTGATAGCACAAGAACCTATTACTTTTAAATGAAATGCAAAGATAACAGAGGTTGTGAGCAGCCACATCTCAACTTCCGGGCGCCTAGCTCAAATGATTCGCAAGCGGCAGCATGTGCGTGCGAACCGCCCAAAGCGTCGCGACTGCGGTGGGGGCGGTCAAACTCATCTTGGCACAATTATTTCCATCCAGCGCCATAGGGCTAATGGACAAGACCGTGGAAATTGTTGGCATGCCCCTCCAGCTCCCGATGCACTGCCCTCAACAACGGCAGTGCGCCCCGCTGACGCACGTGTTTGTTCGGCCGCCGCCGCGCTGCGTGCAGCATGCTCGCCTTGAATCCCGTGTACTCAGCTGGTGGCGCGTAGGTGCCCAAGGGCCGGGCAAACTGGAAATCCCAAGGTCACGCACAGCATTCCGACTGCATTATGCAGTCGGAATGAGAAGCATACCGTGTTCGTCGTCAACGCTGGTCAGATCTCCAGAGGCTCAGCTGGGTCGAGCTTTCTAGGGTCACCCTGTCGAAATAGCTCTTCTTAATTCAGCTGCGCTGGCGACCTGTCAGCACTTGGGCTCAAAATGACCTTGGCAGTCGACGCGCCCCTAAACTCCAACCCAATCCAACTCCATGCCAGCACTCGATTACAAGATACATTTTATATTTTCCCTTCCAACTGACGTTCATTGTTATAAATGACAACTGCTACGATTGCGTTCTTTGTGATTCAATGTGTCTGTGCTGTTTGCAAGGTTTGTGACTTAGAAACGGGTTATAGCTACAAGTAAATTAACAGTTCAAAAACAGCTACACTTTCTCAACGTTGTTTTTCTTTGTTTTCCATGTGCTTTATCTTTTTGGTTCGTTTTCTCTTTGGGCAGGTCTGTAACAGAGTTGCTAGATACGTACTGTTTTAGTCATATAATATTTAACTGTGGGTGTTGTGACCCCGTAAATCAGCCGACCTACCATGCCCGGCACATGTCACGCCCGTACATGTCCGTCCGGCGCCGGCGACGCGGTCACCGGGCCTCGTCGGAACCGAGTCAGCATTTGCGGGCCGACGCCCGGCTCCTGTGACCTGTACCGGCCTTCCGGCCGTGTCTGAGCCAGGGCTGTGGCCAGACCCCCGGGCGGAGACGTGTCTGGACTGTCGAGCCGCGCGGACCTGTCGCTGTCGGCCGCGTGCGTAAATTAACCACTGTATTTCGGCCTCCAAATTGAGAACTGAAAGTGATTGCTGTCGGCCTGGAACATTATTGCGCGTGTCTCTATATATTCACTATTCTTTCTGCACAATAAATCGTGCAGAGAACATTTCATTTTTACCTTCGGAGTTATTGCGGCGCGCTGGTCAAGACCCTAGACTGTTCACGAGCCAAGAAGAAGGACCTTCACTACAGGTCTCGTTTCATTTATCGTCACTTCTTACGCATCTTTTTCATTTTTTATCTCATTCCTTTTTGTATATCACCAGTCATGAATAACGCCTGTAGCTCAAAGAAAGTGGAAGAGATGTTTGTGTAATGTTGGATGCTCGCTATTGATGAGAGTGGTGATGCTTATTGAAATGTTTGTGGTGCAATAGTTTGTGATGTGTTGTCTCTCGGTGTACTTGGTGCAGTGTATGAGCTTGTGTTTGGTGGTAAGGGGTTAGTGGAATGTGACGCATTGTAGTCGCGCGCGTTTTAGTACGAGGCAGGAGTGAGCGAGTTTCGTGAGTCAGACACGTGTCAGTGTACGCTCCTTGTGTCTGTTATTTTCGTTGTAGTGTTGCAGTGTTCGTGCTTCGGTGCATTTCGTGGAGTTGTGTTCTTGCGGTGTTCCATGTTTGCTGAACGCATTTGTTCCTTCTTGGTGCATTGTTGGGTGGTAGTCAGATTGTGAATAGGGGCAGTGCGTGGTTTGCTGTAGTGTCGTGGCTAGGTTTGCTTCTGTGCCTGCATGTTCATTGCCGTGCACGCTTGTGTGGCTTTGGATCTAAAACGTGGTCGCTGGGGTGTGGTTAATTAGCCATGAATGCATAGTATTTATTAGATTGGAGGATGCTTGAAAGTTGGTTAAGGTGTCACGCTTTGTATGACTGAGTTATGACTGAGTTCTTCTGTTGTATTATGTCTGCTTTTGTGTTGAAGTATGTCAGGCGGTGAGGAGTGATGTTTCTAATGTATGTACCCACACTGCCTGGGCTCTGTGTGTTGTATGAGTGTTGTCTGTTTAGTTTGTATTGTGCAAGTTAAAGCGGTGTGGGTCAGCGGATTTGAAGTGTCTTCTTGTATTCACAGCGCGGTGTAACCTGTTTGGAGTGCGTAGTGTTCGAATCCGTTTCATTGTCTAATCAGTCCATGTGTGTCCCATTGTAGCATTGTGTTCATTGTTTGTGGGTGTGAGCGCGGGTGGCCGGTTTGCTAAGTGATGTTTTGGCGTATTGTCTGTGTGCGTTTCGATGGTGTTTGTGGTGGGCCGGTTGGTGGTGATGTCCTACGTGTGGGTGTTGTAAATCCTGGTTTATGTTATTCTGGCGTGGTATTTCCGGTGGTTCCTGCCCGTGTCTGGTGTTTCATCGCGTGGGCGATGGTGTGTTGCGTATGTTGGTGTCGAGTCCGGTGAATGCATAGGCGCACCGACGGGCAGCCCCCCCCATGAGACCAAAGTGCCCTTTTGGCCAAAAGTGCCCTTTTGACCGAAGAGTGCCCTCTTGGCAGGAATGCCCTAAATTTAGCCCAAAAATCACTTGCCTTATGTGCCCGGCCTGTACCAAAGGTGCCATTTGGGCCCAAAACTGCCCTTTTGGCCTAAAAATGGCATTCCCCTGTGTCCTTTCCTGTCCTGTGCCTGTCCCAATTAGATGCCCTTTTGATCTAAAAGTGCCCTGTGGCCTGCCCTGTACCCTGCCCTGTGCCTTGTGCTGTACCGTGAACTCTGCCCTATATCATATAACGTGTCCATATATGGTGCTATAACATATAACGTGTCCCATGGAAAATTCACGCCTCCCCTCCCCCCCCTCCCCGGTCAGCAAATCTTCCAGTGTGCCCCGGTCAGCAAACCTTCCAGTGTGCTCCGGGCCGCAAAGTGCCCTTTTGGAGCCGGCCAAGTGCCCTTTTCGGTCCGCCCCCCCCCCCCTCCCCCATGGAAAAATCCTGGGTGCGCACCTGGGTGAATGTGACGGGCGTAAGGTAGGGACGGGGAGGGTGACGGTGATTACGGTGGGCGGATGCCTGTGGTCGTGGTGTGCAGTGTGGGAGTGGAGGACTGGCTCTGTGGAACAGTTAGGTGATGTGTGCTACCCTGTGGTTTGTGTCGGTGTTGGTGCTGGGAGGAGTGTCTTTCGTGATATTTGGTTGGTGCGTGTGTCGGAGTATTTTGTTGTTGGGTGGAGTCGGGGTTCGTCAGTTCGTGGCTTTGCGTCTGCTGTGCGTAGGTGTAATCTGCGGCCGTGAGTGTTGGTTGTATGTTGCTTGATTGGCAGAGCCGGGTACTCTGTATATGTTAGTGGTGATAGTGGATGTGTGTTGTGTCTACCCGGATCTGAGAGGCGAGCGGGCCACGCAGGGCTGCGGGTCAAGGACCCACGCTCCGGCCCGGGACAGGGCCCAGCAACCTCAAGGTGGACGACACGGAGAATCTCCCTCTCTCCATCCACCGAGGGCAGGCCCTATCCCGGGCCCCGTGGGCCGCCCCGCAGCTAGCGCAGCACCGCTCGCTACTGCTGCACGTGTCTGTGTTGTGGTAACCGGCGCACACCCCACGCACACCCCACACATGGGTGTTATTGTACGACCCCCCCCCCCCCCACACACACACACATCGCCATGACCGTAAAGTGTGCATTTTTGCACCGCCGCGAGAGGGTGCTCGTGGTATGGCTGTATCGTGTGTAGCCGGCTTTGATGTGTGTGGGTGGTTTGCGGGTGTTGAATGCCAGGATGATGCGGTGCGAGTTGCGTCTGTCAGGTGGTGTGAGGTCTGTATGCGGCGCAGACTGCCTGATGGCCAGGATGTCCGCCGTCATTCGGGCCAACTCCCGTGAGTAAATTGTGCCCTGTGAAGCACTTAAGCGCATGGCGGGTGTGATCGTGATGGATCGTGAGGCCAAAACAGTGGACAGATGGCGGGTGTGTGCGATGTGCAGTTTGCAGGGCTGTAGGCAGGGGAACAACTGGACATGAAGACAGCACTGATAGCTGAGAAACGCAGGGCAGATAGAGACGAAGATAATACAACGAAGTCAGAGTATGTACATGAAGAAAGCACGATTAAAAAGAGTGGAAAGGATCCTGTTGAAGGCACTAGAGGGGAGAACAGGGTGTGTGTCGGTGGGGGTAGCCCGGGAAGCGTGGCACCGCCTGGAATCTAGTCAATGTACGTATGGCAAATAACGTAAGCAAGATGGTGCCTTTTTGACATCGAATGTCAAGTAATATACTGATAAGCTTTGTAACGGACCGGTTGAAATTTATGAGCCATACGTTGGCATGGTTGTCCGGGCAGATTCGGCGACGACAAAATGCATGGCGGCTATCTTCGTCCCACCGAAGCGGAAAACATGAGCCTCCGTTCAGCTCACAGGTCTGCAGACAATCCCTGCATATCGAATGCCTGCATATGGCCGCCTCTTCATAACCAATCCGAACAGCTCACAGCTAACCTGTGGGCAGACAAATGCGTCTGTACCGGAGGAGCGCAGTCGCCACCTGCACTTGGTATGGACTTATAAGTGGCTTAGGAACTGCATCAACACCAACCACCGTGACCGGACATCAACTGTCGTCACAATTCACTTGACTAAAGTCTTCAGTATCATGTCAATGCATACGAGCAAAGTATATGAGCATGTACCAAAGTATACGAGCATGTCCTTCAGGGAAACTAGGAAATGGGGTGGGAGGGATGAAATTGCATTGCCAACTCAGGAATATTCCAATAGTGTCAGCCAATGCAATAGAACCTCAAAGTCTGCAAATAGGGGCAGCAGCAACTCAAGGGGACAGAGTTATAGTTCATCTAGTGATAAAAGAACTCCTCAATATGAAAAAGCCAAAGGTGGTTATGGAGCATTCGTTAAGTGTATGATGTTTAATGCTCAGAGTATCCGTTCCAAATTTGATGAGTTCAAGTGTTATGTTGCTGAGGAGGAACCGGATTTTGTTTGCATTACGGAGGCATGGGTCAGTGAAGGGTATTTTGGAGATAACTTACAGGACTATGAGATCCAGGGATACAATATGTTTTCATGCAATAGGGGTCCAGCAATGAAAGGGGGTTGGTGTAATGCTCTATATGAATAGCTTATTCAGTTCTCAAAAAGTAGCAGGTGGGGATAAAAATGTGTCTGTGGAGTCCATTTGGCTTGATGTCACTGTGGGAAAAGGCAACAGCAATACTCTTAGGATAGGAGCTTTCTACCGATCAGGAACCCTGCCACATTCTCAGCAACTGGAGCTTGACAAGGTGATTTGTGAGGAAATCAGTAGAAACTTTAAGAGGAAGTGCCTTATTCTCGGTGACTTTAATCTAAAAGGTTATGAATATGCTGGTGTTGGGAACCCATCATGCAAAATGTTTAGGAAATGCCTTGAAGAGGACCTGTTCTTACACCAGTTTGTATCGGAATCTACCAGGCATGGTTCATTCTTGGACCTTGTATTCTCGGATTTAAGTGACTTGGTTCAAGACTTGACTGTAGGCGAAACTCTGGGAAAAAGTGACCATAACATGATGTTGTTTACAATCATATCAGGAAAATAAAGCAAAATAAGGCAGCAGGACCTGATGAAATTTATGCTAGGGTGTTGCGGGAAACTGAAAAGGAACTGGCATTTCCAATTAGTATAATATTTTGTAGATCAGTTTCACATAATGAAATTCCAACCGATTGGAAAAGGGCAAATGTAGTTCCTATTTTCAAGAAAGGAGAAAGAGGGAAAGTTGAAAACTATAGGCCAATAAGTCTCACATCTCTAGTATGCAAGGTACTCGAATCAATTATCAAGGATAGAATAGTTAGTTATCTGGAAGGTAGCAGATTGATTCAAAATACTCAACATGGGTTTAGAAAAGGACGATCGTGTCTCACAAACCTCTTGGACTTTTTGAACTTCGCCACAGAACAATTTGATCAGGGAAATCAGGTTGATGTAGCATATCTTGACTTTAGTAAGGCCTTTGACAAGGTACCCCATAAACGGTTAATGATACAGCTTCAGTCCCATGGTATTGCAGGTAGCATCTTAAAATGGATAGAGTTGTGGCTTTCAGATAGACAGCAAAGAGTGATGCTAAATGGTACAAAGTCATCATGGCAAAATGTTCTTAGTGGAGTCCCCCAGGGGTCAGTACTAGGGCCATTACTGTTCATTATATTTGTAAATAATATTGAATGTGGCCTAAGCAGTAAAGTTTTGAAATTTGCGGATGATTTGAAGGTCTTTAGAGCACTAACAGGTAAGGATGAGCATATCTCGCTGCAAAAAGACTTAGACGAACTTGTGAAGTGGTCCGAAGAATGGCAAATGAAATTTAACTTTGATAAGTGCAAAATCATGCATGTAGGTAAGCAGCATATGAAGGCTCCATACTTGATGGGTGGCCAAGTGCTATCAGTGACTCAACAGGAGAAGGATTTAGGTGTTATTCTAAACACAAAACTGGGGGCATCAGAACAGACTAAGGAAGCCAGGAAGAAGGCACTGAGAATGCTCGGGGCAATAAATAGGAATGTATCATACAGAAGTGAGGAAGTGATCAGGAAGCTTTACTGTGCATACGTCAGGCCACATTTGGAATACTGCATCCAAGCTTGGTCTCCTAGCTATGAAAAAGATTGTTGGCTTTTGGAGAGAGTACAAAAGAGGGCTACAAAAATGGTTAATGGCATAAGCAACCTGGCATATGAGGAAAGATTGAAGAAATTGAATATGTTTTCACTTAGATATAGAAGGCTGAGAGGAGATCTCATCGAGGTCTTTAAATTTGTCAATGGTCTGGAGAGGGGATACCTTGGGGAAATGTTTGAATTTAACAGAAATGATGCAATTAGAGGTCATAAATTCAAAATTAAAGTTAACCACAGCAGAACAAGGTTAAGGCAAACTTTCTTCACCAACAGGGTAGTGGAACACTGGAACCAGCTGCCAGAAAACATCGTCAGTAGCAGCACATTGAACATCTTTAAAAACAGCATAGACAATCATTATAAGAATATAGGGCTTGCTTTTCAGTATTACAGGGAGGGCTGATTAACAGTTTTGGTGTGCAACTGGTTCAGTGTACAGAGTGCAACCAAGAAGGGCCCTTGTGGCTCATAGTTGCACTAATATTCTATGTCTTTATGTCAAATAGCTCTGTCGGTGTCGCTGTTGAGGCCACTTTGAGATTCGGTCGGGCATATGAGAGTGGTGTGGCAAGCAGGCGACGCCATATAGCCTCACCTGCTAAGTGAGTCACAGAGGTGCTGCCAACTAACTAACTGACCAAGAAAATTCCAATATTGCTACGTATCTTGAATTCAGAGCACTCCGCCGGCTAAAAAATAACCTTTTAAATTGCATAGCTTACTTAGGTTACCCAAGCAAAACAAAGTGAATGTGATGCGTCGGCGTAGATGACAATTTCTGTCTTGTTGCACATGAGCAAACAATGAATTAATATCAACTGGTGTGAAGTACTGGCACAATATTATGGCAGCAAAATTTACATAGTTCAGTAAGACATGCCACAGTATAGTAACATAGTGAACGATTAAATGGTCAGTACAAGCAATACTTTTTGTTACCTATTGGTTTGTTCTTGTTATTGTGGTTTTGTTACATCTCTTGTCTTCTTATTGTACTCCTATTTTCTGTTTCTCTATATTATGTATTTTCTACCGTTTTGTTATTCTTGTTTCAGTTTCAATTACATTTGGAAAATTAAGTGTTCTGTGATAGTTCATTAGCCAACAAATTATCCAATAGTGTTCGTTAAGGGACTCGAGCTGACGTTACTAGTTTGGCTATCTGTTGGCTTTGATCTCGGAATACTCCCTTTAATACTTATGGTTTTAGACCAGGCTTTCCTTGTAAGAACAGAAACTGTTAAAAAGAGCGGGGAGCGATGTGACGAATGTTAATTTGTATCTCACTTGTATGTGCCGACTGACTGCCGCCGGCCACTTCCGCTTCTCGGACACGAGATGAGTTCGTCGCAATGCTTAACAACGACGTCCTATGAATTGACTATCGTATGAATTGACTGAGCGTTTTCGGTGATTTATCTGCGTACTGTTGTTTTATTGCTTCCATTTTGTCTCATCTTTTTGAAGTGTTATCTGTACCGGACTGTAATCTGACGCAAGCCAAGTGTTTATCCAGTTTATTGAATTGGTTTGTTAAATTCAAAAATGCAATTCGCAAATAGAATATAACGACGAAAGGAATATTGACGTAGTAGATGAGGTCACATCGGTTAGGAAGGGCACTGCAGCCCACCTATTCATAGGTAAGGATATAAATTGTGTTTACTTCAATGCAAATCATCACCGTGACCTGACCTGGTCTGAACCGCGACGTTAGAAACCTTTCCCCAGACCTTGAACCCCTGAGCCTAACGCGCCTGCCCTGTGGACCGGCTGTGTACGGCCGTCACGGTGACCACGAGTGACGTCACGACTCCAGGCGTGTCGATCGGAAGATCCACCGGAATTCGCCGGAAGACAGTCGCTGACAAGCAGTGCATGCAGCACGGCTGCCATGCCGGCTTGGCCAATCTGCAGCCCAGGTGTGGAGTGTAAATCGGATGAGAAATGCAGAGAGATTACTGCCTCGCACATCGAATGCTCGCTTCCCATGACAGGATGTCGTCCGCAATCCACCTCGCAATGCATTTAGTCTTTATCGATTAGGTTCTATAGATCATGCAATCTGAGAAGTGCAGATGTAGCATACGCGCTGAGGGAAGGCGCGCAGTTGTACCTTGCCGAGTCCTGATGCCGGCGATTGCCACACATGGATGGATATTAATTATGCGTGTCTTGTTCCAAACATGGCTGGTAGTTAATGCTGCATGTCTTGTACCGAGCATGGCTAGGTGCTGCGCACAAGTGTCTCGGTATTATCTGATACATGGCCGAATGGCACGCGCTCCTCGAGCACGCGCTCGAGGGTGGGCAGGGTGGGCAGGGAGCACGCGCTTCCTTATTAACTCCGCCTCCTCGAGCACGCGCTCGAGGGTGGGCAGGGTGGGCAGGGAGCACGCGCTTCCTTATTAACTCCGCCTCCTCGAGCACGCGCTCGAGGAGGCGGAGTTGCCCACCCTTCCTGTTGTGCCGAAATACCTGATACACGGCCAGGTGTGCTGTAATGCAACATTGTGGACGATGCAAATTGATAAGGGCGTGCTGTGCAAAAATAATTATTCAAATCCATTGGTGAATATAGGAACTGTGGAGGTGCAAAGTCGACCAACCAGGCACCGGCCGATCGGTGCAACTCATTTGGCGCTGAAGGCCAAGCGACCCGTTGGACCCAGTGTCGTAAGTGTTGCAATGTAGGGTTCACTTCAGCCATGCTCTCCCTCCGAATTTTGCATTACTAGTCTCAATAATTTGCGAGATTTAAGAGGGTGGAATCGGCCCTACCCATCCAGTTCGCGCCATGTGAAGGGGCCTCCGATACGCGTGTTGAGTCATATACCCACGCCAGTCACTTGCAACGGGGCTTGCATTGGCTGAGACGTGTCGCCGCTGTTAATACGATGCATCGTAGTTGGTGTCCTGCAAATCAATTCAAGTTTTCACCCACACATGTGTAGTTTCGCTATGTGCATCACGGCTCCTTTCGGAGAATCCCGACTCAAATTACAGTTGGTGAAGTGATTCCTTATTAACCCGTTAAGGAACGGATGCATAATTCGCCAATCAGTTTTTATTATTTTTGATCCATAGTCTTCTAATCGAAAAAGTTCAAAGCTGTGACAAAATTATGAAGTTATCTCCAGCCGTTTTCGAGATATGGCCCCATACCAAAAGGTCCCACTGGCCCTGAGCGATGCGCGCGGTTCGGACGCCCCGCGCGCTCGACCCGGCACGACGGCCGCCGTTTGGCGCTCGGGAAGGGGCAAACAAATGGTCGCTGTTTCGAAGTAACTGCAACCAATATTATCCTTGATCATTATTTCTGTTCTTATCTTTTTAAAGCCAGTCAAACGTGTTTGGTTAGGGAATTTGGTTAATTTGCCATCTGGCATGTTCATCTATAACTACCAGGTACGTCACACTGACAACTTTGTTATCATTCCAGCGGATTGCCAGGATTTCTTCCGGCATTTCAAGCCGGTAGTTAAGCGCACCTCGTTTCTCTTTTTGAGGGACCTTAGTTGGTTTGGTGGGACATTTTCCATCCGGTTTTCCCTCGCAGTACCTGTGGCATGGATATCACGATCCCCGTGTTCCGCGAGCAGCGCTCGATACGTGAATATATTGTCAGATTAGGCCTCGTGGCCTCTTTTGTCTGAAATGGCACTTACTATGGCGAACACCACTCTCGTCTCCGTAGGAATGTCGTGCAGATGAGTGCGCTTTTCCTTTCCACAGCACATCTTCCCCACACAAAGCCCACAGTTTGGAGGCGAAACGGATGGGCTTCGCGTGCATGAATTGATTCAGCCCGTGACATCCACAACAGTGGACGATCATCTTGTCCACAGCGAGTTTTCCTGATCTATGCTCAACCTTCGCAACGACTCGTTCAGCATATCAATCAATTGCTGGACCTTGTAAGCTCAATCCGTGCTGGTCTGCTTCCTTGAGTTGTTCTGCAATTGAAGATACCTTTCTATTTGCATTTGCTTGCTACGTGGCATAGTATTCCGAACTATGTCATCGGCTATATTATCTGACTTTGACCAATAGAGCTTTTCGCTTGGCAGTGTAATATATCCAGAAAAGGCGAGAATCTCGGTGAATATATTCCGGTTGATATCATCTATCGATAAGAGTGGATCATTTTCACGTGTAGAGAGTACCACAGAGTCTCCGTCTGGATGTGTTGAAATATATCCGAAGTCAACAGCTCTTCCATGCTCTTCACTGGTGTACATCCATTTAGTGATGTTTTTACGGGAGGTGCATCGAATTCAATTGTTTGTCCCACCTAGTGTATTCGGGTGAAACATTGGCACGTTTTTATCCTTGCGTCGCCTCTCTGCTGGGATTTCGTCAGCTCCTGACGTTTGACATGGAGGGTCAGCCCATTCGGGTTCATCCATTTCACGATTGATCGGCACTTCTAGGGTGCCAGGAATGTCATGCACTTCTGCTGGTCCAGTGGCATCGTCATTCAGCCCGTCCCCATCACTGAGATGTCAGGTGGCGCGTTTACGACACCCATCTCATCTCCTTCTTCCAAACAGATGTCGCCGACCATTTCGATCTCTTCGCTCGCAGACACACACCGCTTCACTGTACGTAACATAACGCCAAACATGACGATTCCTGCGGGCACCAGCACCAAATCGTTCGCAAACGGAACGACGGGAGCACACTTCCACGCACGCACTGCGTTCCCCTCCCACACGACCAGTCTCCCCTTCGCGGCGGCATGCGTTCGGGACCAGTGAGTCAATTCGGTACCGCCGAACTTTGGCGGCGTCCAGCGCGGTCCGGTTATATATGTCACGCAATTAGTCTTCGCATATATGTTGTGGCGACTGTCACTGACATGGACACTGTCAATAATAAAGCACATCCAGGGATAAATAAACAAAAACAGTAATTAACAAGGTTAACCCCTGATATTTCTGCCAATTTTGGCCTCCACCAAATATCACCCCCACCCTTCCCACAAATTGATAAACGGCTGACACAATACGGTCAAAGTCTTGCCAACGTAGGAATGCCATTAAACCAGTTCTTACCCCTATTTTACTTTGAACACATGGTACCAAAAGGTCACACTGGCCCTGAACGGGTTAGTGTTACCAGGAATCTGATTCTCCGCAATCGCCTGCACTGCGAGGAATATGTGTAGAAAATGAGAACTTTGGCGTCCGCCAAAGCGGTGGTGCAGCAACTTACCGGATTGTTCGTTTAAAATGGATGATCTACACAAGAGGCGGATATTTTCCTGAATACGATTGTCTCAATTTAGTTAGTTCTTCTTATGCTAGTTTTTTCTTCGACGATCTGATTCAAGTTCATTTTTTATAAGCGTTCAAGAACACATTTCCGAATACGTTTAGAATATTTAGATGCCTTCAGAAACACACATTGGAAGTTGACCTCTTGAACCAAAACAAGATTTAATCGGGATTTCTAATCTATTTGTGTGTAATACCCCTTGGAACTCTTGCGCCAGAAAACAATGTTCCAAATAAAACTTCCGGATAGTAAATACCTGTTGAAGTATTCGCTCCATACAGCAATAACATGATAAGTATCTACAGTCAATACAAGCTGAAGCATTTCCTGCCATTGCGCTCTAGATACAACCCGTTCGCCTCTTCAACCAGTTGTGAGAGTTACAAAACACGGTGCATGTTGAAGTCGTTGGCCTCAGGCGATACACCTGTCCAGTGAGAGCCAAAGCCGATACAAGGCTAAGCAATGACTGGTTGCGTTCCGATGTTCCTTTCTGACCTTCTGACGCAGTGACAGTCCGCATGCCCGGTTCTGGCCCGGAACCTCGCCGTCGCGCCAGCACAACTCGTTCGTACGACATCGCGACAGACGTTCGGACCGGTGGCGACCGCACTGTGGGCAAAAACTCACCGTCCGTGGCCGAAAAAGTCGCGGCCCGAGCCGTGTTCCTGCACGTCGCGACCTGCGCACCGCCGCGGCGGCCGGCGCAGTGACAGCCGTGGTAGCGGCGCGTCAGTTCGGCGTCATCGCGAGGCCAGAGGAGGAGCTCTGAAAACGGCCTGTCGTGTTGTGGTCGCACGCATACAGAGCGTCAGCGGCGCCACCGGCACCTGTGTGTTGTGTAGCTGCACGAAGAGGGTGACCACCAAGTGGCGAGGGCTGGCGGGGGATCAGAAGCCTCGCGTCAATTCTTCCTCTTAGATGTCCGCAGACATTGCTGGAAGTCTGCGTTGCAAGTGCTAGAGCCGACAGCTGGAAGCGCAAGTTCATCGATGTGAAAGTCACACCCTGGCTGAAAAACGGTGGTATAAGCCAGTGGCTGAAGGACAATCATAATGCAACGGCAACAGACACAGTAAATTGGCACAAGCAAACCGCAAGAGAGGCCACCGCCAACTCTCGTTTTCAAGGCTAAAGCCGGACCTGATGCCGAACTGTGCTAAGCCCTGGTGAGGTCGAGGTCTCGTGGAGCCGCGTGGGGCACAGTTGAGCCGAGCGGCGGTGCAGCCGGTGACATTGCAGCACATCGCTATCGACACCACCACGCAGATCTACACCGCGCCCGACCGGCGGGACACATGGTGACCGTGAGTAGCGGCACAAGCTGCTCGCGTTGTCGCGGCCCGGCGGCCTTCGGAGCTGCGCGCATTCCTCCCAGCACAACGGACACGTGGCCTCCTGACCAGGACCACGGCGCGCCAACATCAGCATCGTCAGCATTGACTTTCGCTACGTGCTGAACGGCATTATCGATTATCTCGCGTGTTTGTGACATCGCGCCAACACAGATTGGGTTGATTCGACACTTCCGACAGCGACGCCCGAGCCGCCGCGGCACGAGTCGGGCACACTGTCGCCCGAGACAGCGGCCCCTGCGGCCCCCGGCCCGCCAGCCGACAGGATGAGGCTCGTGCGGGACTTCGTGTCGCTGGTCGGCTGCATGAACTACGAGCGCTGCGAGCCGCTGCTGTGGTGGGCCGCCGCGGCCGGCTGCCTGCTGAGCGTGCTGGCCGGGTGCGTGGCGGGGGGTGCTGCGCTGCTGCTGCTGCTGCTGCTGCTGCTGCTGCCGCTGTCGCTGGCTGGACTCGCGCGCCACGCGGCCGCGAGGGCCTGGCCGGCTGTCGCCGCCTGCCTCAGGTGAGACGGCCGTCTCTCGGCCCGGTCCGGGATGTCGTCTCCCGTGCTGGCGCTGGGGACGGGCCGGATGTCACCTCCCATCCTGGTGCGGGGCACCGCTGGCGGATCCAGAATGCTGGTTTTCGATCGGTTGAGGGGGAATTGCAATTGTTATACACTTTCTAGCAACGCTTCGGATTTGAATAGCCAACATTCGCAAGGTTCGTTTCATACATTTTTTCTTCACAAAACGTTTTCAAGTTTCAAGAAAATGCCATTGGATTGTAAATATTCGGAAAAAGACCTTTTGGGGGCATGGTCCCATCCCCACCTCTGTCCTCTAGGTCCACGGAGGACGGGGAATCCATCCGTCGTTTTTGTGAGGTTGCATGCGATATTACCTTCTAGTCTGATGCGAGGGACGCCGAAACCAGACGCTAGGGTGTCACCGGCTGTCCCAGGTGAGCTGACCACCTCACGATCAACCACAAATTGTCGCTATGCAAACAGGTCGTTTAACCTGTTACCGATGTAGCTTTCTCCTGGGTGAAATCATATCGGTCTGATAGGGAGCAGCGGGTAGCTGTGAGAAGTACCCGACGGGAACACATGTCGTTTCTAGCTGTCCAGATGGAATAGTATGATGATGAACGATAAGTTGCATATCAATACCGTGACAATAAGTGTTTTTATCAAACATTCACAGACATTTCCGGATGTTTCGATTGTATTGTCTTCACCAGGGAAACGTCATCATTCTATATTTGCCAATCAGTCTCTTCGACAATTCAATGTCTCACCCCGTTCTATTTTGCCTTTTTTGATAATTATATATCGAACCCGATACGCATGGATAGCTTTGTGCTTGCAGCTTATGTGCATCATGTTGTAGCAAGGGGTAAATGCTAAGTGAGGCCCATGCTGTGCAAGTCAAAAGTGAACTGGAAAACTAAATCAGTGGTCGAGGAATTGAGGGTTAAAACTAAGCCTGGAAGAGCGTAGAGTGCTCGCCGTGACGCTGCGCCGCCCACCCGTGCTGGATGACTGTACTGTACACAGTTGCTGGCGGGCGCCCACCCGTCCTGGGTACCTGTACTGTGTGCAGTTGCTGGCGGGCGCCCACCTGTGCTGGGTGACTGTACTGTGTGCAGTTGCTGGCGGGCGCCCACCTGTGCTGGATGACTGTACTGTACACAGTTGCTGGCGGGCGCCCACCCGTGCTGGATGACTGTACTGTGTGCAGTTGCTGGCGGGCGCCCACCCGTGCTGGGTACCTGTACTGTGTGCAGTTGCTGGCGGGCGCCCACCTGTGCTGGGTGACTGTACTGTGTGCAGTTGCTGGCGGGCGCCCACCCGTGCTGGGTACCTGTACTGTGTGCAGTTGCTGGCGGGCGCCCACCCGTGCTGGGTGACTGTACTGTGCACAGTTGCTGGCGGGCGCTCACCTGTGCTGGGTGACTGCACAGTCACAGTTGCTGGCGGGCACATCGAGAGCGTGACTCCATCGATGTGTCACCTTGAATCAATGTAAGTGACAATCAACTTTTGGTGCCCGGCGATACGTAGCAATATCGAACCGCAATCATGACCTCATGGTTAATTTTACGATCGTTTTAGGCTGTGCGAATGGTTTTTCACTTCGAGTACTGCCCCAAATCTACGGTTGTGGCACCGTTTGCAGCATTTTTTCACCACAACCTCATAGCTCTAAAGCTCTGGCTAATAACTTTCTAATGTGACATGGATGACATCAGCATGACAGCATGACAAGTGCACACAGATGAGATAGAGCGGCCACGCTGCAGACGAGTGATGTGGCGCGAGTTAGAGCGAACACCCTGCAGGTGTGTGATGTGGCGCGAGTTAGAGCGAACACCCTGCAGGTGTGTGATGTGGCGCGAGTTAGAGCGAACACCCTGCAGGTATGTGATGTGGCGCGAGTTAGAGCGAACACCCAAGGTGTGTGATGTGGCGCGAGTTAGAGCCAACACCCTGCAGGTGTGTGATGTGGCGCGAGTTAGAGCGAACACCCTGCAGGTGTGTGATGTGGCGCGAGTTAGAGCGAACACCCTGCAGGTGTGTGATGTGGCGCGAGTTAGAGCGAACACCCTGCAGGTGTGTGATGTGGCGCGAGTTAGAGCGAACACCCTGCAGGTGTGTGATGTGGCGCGAGTTAGAGTGAGCACACAAGTGTGCTCACACACCTAAGTTTAGGTGTGTGATTGAGTGAGTTCCGTTAAAACTATAATGCTCCAAAATTCCGAAATTCTTAAAAGAACTTCTGGACCAGGAACTAGCAGTTAATGTTACGCCGTCGAGTATCACGCAATTTAATAAGCGTGTCGTATGCTGGTGCTCTCCGTTACTATCCGATATGCGGGCCATTAGTCTACGTACGTTTGCATGCGTTTGTAAATGTATCGAGGCATTTGATGAATGTGGTGTATTTCAAAGTGTTATTTTCAAAGTGTTTGTTGTCTCACTGGTATTGGATATTTTCCTCGTCAACAGAGCATGGTGTACGATGTGTGGATTGACTCGGTCTGCCATTGTAGTTCAACCCGTTGGTGATCCGAAAGAAACTAAACTAAATAGCGTCGCAACAATTCGATGGGTGATACCAGGCGAGGGCAATCTCGTTGGAATCACAGTGGCGCCACCGAATAAGGAAATGAGTCAGAAACTTGATTTCATATGAAATGTTCTTCGTTGGGTTCCCTGACTTCCCGCCACAGCATCACAGTTAACCTAATCGATAAAACAGCCCCATTTGTCACAGGACAATGTTGTTTGGTGGAGCTGGGCGAAATACGCCGCAGCACGTTGGGACACTTTCGCAAAATAACTCACTTGGTCGTGCGATGAAGAAAAGCATTGCTGCATAGTATCAATTCCTCACTGTAAAGTGGGCCTGCAGCATCCCACGGCTTAACAGAGCAATTAATTCTAACTACGAGTTTTTTTTAAGCATAAGTGGCATGGCAATCCTTGTCGCACCATCTGGTCTGAGCAGTGGGATTTTCCGCGAGGCGTCCCGTATACTCTGTGTCTCGGGTATCGTCGCGCTAAGAAATTGTCGACTCACGTTCAGCACCGCTGGAATGAAGATCTACAAGTCTTAACTGATGGCGGAGGTGTGCTCAATGGATGAGGAGCTTGGTTTCGTGCGTCTATCGAAGCTTAGTTCTTGGAAATATGCCCGTGGCAGGGTTGCAAAAATTGAGTTCATGATTCCAGCCGCGGGCTGAGGCCATGAACTCAATTTGCTGCACGCTTCCTTTGGCTAAGGCATGCGTGGACTGGAACCGCATGGTGCGCTTTTTCGCTCCATGGCTGGGCCGGGTTAGGACTGGGCTCGAGTGTTTCTAGATTTGTGTTTCGCATTTCTAGTTCATGGTAGCTTGTCAGAGCCTCGAGAAATATATCGTTGGTGGGAAGTGAGCTATAGCTATGAGTATCTGAGATGCGCTTTTCCCGTAGCGGAAAAAATATTCCAAATCGATCGCAATCGGTCAGGACCACCGTAGCATTGGCAAACAAAATCGTGTCCTGCGATAATATGTACTATAACTCAGTTCTCCGCTGGTGAGGAAGCGTCCTCGAAAACAATTGAGACTAGTCAGGAAGAATTTGGAAGTGATAACGAAAAATCAGTTCTCCAGGCTGTGAGGCTTCCTTTTTGCCGACGGGTGAAATGCCACTGCAAAACGTCTCGACGTCATTGACTAGTCAGCACACCAATGCTTTATTTACGAAACACTTTCAAATCAGCAATACTAGCGCGCTGATAACTCAACAAGTGTGACAATTCGCTGCATGGCGACCATCGGACCGCATCTCCTCAGGCGGGAGACCACTACAGGCCGCAGACAAACCGCTACATACATCTACCATCACTCAGGCGCCAAGTTTGGATGTAGAGTCGGCGTTTGACTTGCCCGGCGTCACGCGCCGACTGGGCACGTGACACCGGGCGACGAGCCTGCCATGCAAATGTCCTACACAACCATGGCATTGCAGCGACACCAAAGTGGCCCTGTTTCGGATCTGGTCACGCAGAGCACCATGTACCATTCGACTGAATCAGCGCGCGATAATGGAATAATACCATATGGAAATGTACGATTTCGAACATTGGCTTCCGGCAAGTCTCAACATTTCGCAGTTTGATGCCAGACATCGCTCGTTTTCCGGTTAGCTTCGCGCTACATCAATGCAAAATGAATCACAAAACGTGGCGCATCGCAATCATCGAGGGAGCTGTAAGCTTGGAGGGTTTCGGTTGCGTCTGTGATAGACTTGTCCCACCAAGTGTGCGACGTTAGAACTCACCGAACGATGTGCGGCGGCCATCGTTCAGCGATGCAAACTGGTCGCCACAGCCCAAGGATCGACCCGTCTCACCTTTTCGCGACACACGTGGAGCACTGACAAACTGTGCAGGCGTGTCTGCACCATGGTATTCCTCAGCCACGTTTTGGGACAGCACAGTGCGCTGAAGCTTCTCTCCGCCTCCTTTAACCTCGAAGATATTCTGGAAGATGCCCATTGAATGAAGCGTCGAACATGAAACCAAGTTTTCCAGACTTACTCAATGCGATTTATAGTTCAGATTGAACACACATTGGACTGTTCTCGTGCCCTCCACCGGAATAGGTTTAGCTCCAGCTAGAAGTCATGCTCCCGGTTGAAGCATGAATACGAACGGTAGGACTTTGTCCTTCTGTTGGCTGTTGGTGGTGGTGTGGCTGTAGTGCTATTTGACGCAAATTTGCAATACGGTGGCATTATCCGTTGCCTTTTCAGATCTTGCGCGTAACAGTGCTGATATTCTTTTTATTGAGTGATATATTTGCTTTCTGTCGTTGGTTGGTTGGCTGGTTCGTTATTGGAGTTTTAGCGCGCATCGACCAGGTTTGGTCGTTTAGCGCCCATCTTGCTGTCGTGAGAGTCTGATGAACCTATTGCGCATCAGCTTTTGGAGGATGAATAAAGCATGTTGGAAGCTATGTTTTCCGCCATTCCGATTCCGACCGGGAAGCAGACGCACAGTGGATGGCGATGGTTTGTGCTGCTTCACGAACTCAGAAAGTATTTATTCGATGGGCGGATCCAGTGACTTTAAAAAGCGAGGAAAACGGGTACTAGTCTGGACGGGCGCCATTTTCTTTGACGGGCGCTGCTGCGTGAGTCCCTGCACGCTTTCATTCAGTAGGATATTCGTTGAACGAGGGGGAGGGGCTGCACTTGGTCATGCTGAATGGGCGCCTTCTTCTCTGGGTGGGAAGCCTTGCGCCGAAAAACTCCATACGAGTAACATGGTTTACTCGACGGGTATGCGGCAGTGTCAAGGGTGCATGACGTTGTTTCACGTATAAACAGCAACCACGGCTTTTGTGCCATACTCAGTATGATGAGCAAAGTAAGAAGTAGCCCAACTCATCATCCTAAAGTTAGTATGTAGCCATAGAATTGAAGATGCTTTCCTCATCGAGATCTACAACAAATGTCTGTGAACAAGATGGCGTAGAAGCAAACATAGGTGCATAAATGACAAAGAACAAAGGGTATCGCAAGCCTTCGCATCTGAAATTCTTAGTCTCATCGGCCAAATTTTGTTCTGCGTGGTGTTGCGCAACACTTGCACGACACTACGCCCGATTCGCTGTCCACGCCAAGTATTACATAGGAACATGTTCAAAAGCCTATCCTTTTGAGTGCCCAAGCGTACCAAGACGATCGAAGCATTCGAATTCATGCCGTAGAATGCCCCAGGCCTGTTCTGTCGAAAAGACGTCGCCCAAATTCCTTTGAACTCCATGACTATGGCTGATCCCAAGATTACTGACGAGCCTCCAAGCTTTCGTGATGCGATAACTGGTTCAGCTAATTCATAGAAGCGCCACGATCAGTGACCACTAAAGCTGGCCGAAAAACAGACATTACGGTATTTCAGTTCCTGTATACATAAAATAAAAAACGAGTCAAAGTTGCTCAGTTACTTTTTCCAATTGTCATCCAAATATTCTTCACGAAGCACTCCTAATCTTTGTCCGAAGAAGGAGGTTCTGGCCGACATCTCGGCTCGTGGAAAGTCTCCAATAACACTTCACAGTGTGATCTGGTATTTAAAGTTCGAATTGTCTCATTCAGAGCTACATCTGGTCTTTTCATTTTGAATCTAGTAACTTTCACTGCAATATTTCTCACAAAGTACACTAAGTGTATTCAAAGGAAGTGGCTCTGAAGACATTCCCGCGGTCGGACATTCTGCTCCACAGCTTGCACCACAGCCGGCTCTTGCAATTCGTCCCAGCTGGAACTTGAATAAAGTCGTTGGTTTCCATCCCGGCGGCTCGAATTCAGCAACAGGGAATGATGATTCTGATTTTCGCCGTATGTAATGCAAATTAGCCAAGGTATGAAATCCGAAGTCAATACTTTGCATGTATGCTTGAAGACGCGTGCTGTACAAATACTCAAATCTCTGACTGACATGTACGTATAGATTCCACTCCATTGCGCCTTTAATGTTTCCTGCTGTTAGGCAACGATGAATTCATTTCAATCTACTATGTGCGTACTTAAGGGCGAGGGCGAAGCCCAGCACATCATATACCGGCGTATGTGATACAAAAGTTCATCTGAGTGATCGTGCCCAGCCAAACCTGGCCCAGCCAAACTCTTTTGAATCCTTATACCTTATGTTTCCCTGGCATTTGAAGGTACGATTACTCCGTTTTCACTTAGGCACGCTCTTTTCATTCATAATTCCAGCCGTATGTATTACGATAGGTAGTGCATTTTGAAGCGCATTTCTAAGTAGATAAAACCATTCGCCTAAAATTAAAATACATGAGTTCATGATGGATCTTGGTCGCCTTCGCTCCATCCGGCTTGGGATTATGACGGCCGGCTGGGCATCGGACACGTGTCAGGTCATCACTTCGAAGGTCGTGCGGCACCGGCACACATGTCACGAGTGTCTGCCCTCTGGTGATGTGGTTCGTCGTGTAGGTTGTCAGTTGGGTCGCAAATGGGTACTTAGTGGGATTATTAGAATGTGTTGGAGACCCAATGCCCGAAACAGTGCCAATGGAAAATGGCATGCCTATAGTAAGCACAAGCAACCACCTGCTCCTGCCAGAAATGAAGCATGTGTGTCACGAGCCGATCCAATTTTGGTGTACATTTCGCGGTTGTGATTCATCTGGAGGCGTGCGATGGAACACTGATTCAGTCTGGAAAGACGTGCTTTAGTGCCTCCTAAGCATAGTCAGCTGTACTATGTGGCACAGCATAGACAAGTGCATAACTCAGCCGGTGGAAATCCCACCATATGGCGGTACCACGTTTCCACCTTGCGGGACTCCAGCCTTGTGCCAGATAAATGCCGGACAGCCAAAATCTTGGCAAGTGGATCAATACGTGATAACACGGTCTTATCTGACGTGTTTCTGTTGCTGCTTCTATGTCGCTTTGAAATGCTCACATTTTTCATTGTCAGATCTCTCGCGATATTACGAGTGGTTTGTCGGGATAAATGCATTGGACGAGAAATAAATGAGCACACCGGTCGTGACTTAAGAACATTTTGTTGCATGCGTTGCTCATAGCCTCGTTAAGGCCGTATGGGGTAGAACAACAACAAATAAAGAAACAAGGAAAAAACTGTGGCGATGAGCATAAAACTGAGCAAATCTGGAACACAATAGCAGTGATCATATTGGCATTTCTAATCTTTGTAATGAGAATACCAACCAACCTACTTAAGCAACAAGATGAGTGAGCAATTCCACGACACTAAGACGATAAGCAAGTAGCCCGGCATTGACTGGGGTAGCTGGTCTAATGCCATGCACTATGTGAAAGGTTCACTCAGGTACTATTCGACGGAAGGCACTGCTTCAAATATATGCATGCATACCTATATAGATATGCATATATACTTATACATGCAAATATGCATATATATATATATATACATATATCCATATATGTACATACATAAGAAATTACTAAGTCATACACTTCAGGCATTTTAGAGAAGTATTTAGCGCCAGTGAAGCTTTCAGGAGTGAAAACTATTCAACTGCGGTCACAGGTGACGGTGTAACGTAAGTGTGGCCCACGTTCTTCTAATATTGCATAATTGTACCTGGGGAAAAGGTAGGATACCATCATAGTTCCTGTCGAGCCTATCAAAATCGGTAGTTTTGATGAACTACGAGTCACGGATTAAAATTAAGACAGATCAGCTCAAGGTCACTGGAGTTCACGATACATTGTAAGTCATGTTAGCCAAAAATTCCAAAGCTAGCATCCAGGTGAATGTGCTTGTTTCAGAAAGCCTTCAAGCACTCTCCTGCAATTGCATTGCATGGAAGCCTGAACAAGATCTGAATCATCACACAATGCTTTTCTGCACATGTATTAATCTGATTTGAGGTCGGTCATGGTAGATATGCATCCCTGGCCCGGATAATTTAGCATTAAGTGCAACGTAAAAACCTGCTGCAACCCAATATACAATTAAATGCATCACGACGAAAGGCACACCGCCCTAAAACAAATCAGCGAAGTTGGTTTTCTTGACAGCGCTATGACTCTTCACTTACGATGATCTCGATGCAGATGAATTGGGGACTGGATGCAGCATGCATATGAAGGAAGGTATCAATGAGTTCAGCATCCTAACCAGAAAGGTATGCTATGTCGATGTATGCCCATGGTCGCATTTGTCAGGGTAATGTCGACCAAGCAACTGTATGATGTACCAAGCCATGATGGTGCAGCTCAGCGAACTCGCGCCCGGTAATTTTTCCGAAAGAAAACTCACAAAGAATATAGCCAACGAGCTATGCGAACCAAAACTTCTCGCTGCCGCTGGTAATGTTCGCATGGTCGCGCCAAAGTTGGTTTGGGGATGGGCAGTATTAATCTCCTTACATCGTGGAGGGCTACTACTTGTACGTGCTATGCAATGAGAACCAGCATTTGGTTGTTCTTGTCATTATACACTGTGTGGCAGTTGCTTCAACGATACATATATACTACTGTCGCTACTGCCGACGACCTGCATCGGGTATTTCCATTGATGTATCTGAATTTGTGTCAAATAAGTGTTGCTAGCGAAGTGAAATCTCAAGCATCCCCACATGAATATTGATATATATATATATATATATATATATATATATATATATATATATACATATATTGGAATATTTCGAAAGCAGGTCTTTACGAATACATGCATTGTTAAAGACGACAGCGTTGTTTGTGTTTGTCTTCTTTGTATGGACATTTTCTAGTTTTCAGATTACTTTTCGTTGTTCCTTGGATACATTATGTAATAGGTTACCGAAGAAAGCAATTGTGAAGAGGAGGAAAAATGTTAGGAAGTCACTCATAGGTCGATATAATGCATGATTCGTTACATTGTGTATGTATTTTTGAATTGTTAGGATTGATAGGATACCACACTACATTCAAGCTCACTTTTGATACACCATTATACGGCCAAAGATTTGTAATACAGAGCAAGGTATGTGTATGTCTTGTTTTGTGCGTTGATGATGGATGTGGTGTCTCTGATGTAGATTGTCTCAGCCGCCACCAGCCGCAGTTTGTCATGACAGTGAAAATGATGGAAGTCTGTCTGTCCGTCAGCATGGCTGTCTGTCAGCATCGCTCTGGTGAGCCGGACTCCGTGGTGTTCTCGGAGGTGGTTCTTGGTGCTACCATCCTGGAGATGTATGGTGAGGTGGCGGCTGAGTGTAGTGGTTGTGTGACTGTAGCAGACGTTGCGGGTTACACAGTAACCCGCAACCCCGGTGATACATCTGAAGCGGTATATTGCATCGGCCTGTTTCAGTGTTGTGGGTTTGAAACTGTCATTGCGCATGAAGGAGATGATGCTTTAGGTGTTCTGTAGTGAACGAGGAGACAAATTGTGTGGCCTGGTTGTGACGTATAGTGTTCTTCAGGACTATGTCACGGATGCCCTTCTCATCTTTCTTCCAAGAGGGTGTGATGGTGTTCTTATAGAAGATGATGATGTTGTTAGCAGTTTCACGTGAATCCTGGCCAGATAGATGTGAAAGCTAGCTAGGCATGTTTTGCGTGATTGTGTCGAAAGTGGTGTTGCCGTATCCATCATTGACTAACATTTGACGCACCCTTTATAATTCAAGATGCGCGCGCGACCAAGTAGAACAGCGGGTTATAGCCCGACAAGCTATAACCCACTTGGTCGCGCGTGCGTCTTGCATCTTGCATTACTTGGTCGCGCGTGCATCAGATGTACCACCGGGGACTGTGTAGCCCGTCACGTCTGCTACAGTCACACACCCACTACACTCAGCCGCCACCTCACCATACATCTCCAGGATGGTGGCACCAAGAACCACCTCCGAGAACACCACGGAGTCCGGCTCACCAGAGCGATGCTGACAGACAGCCATGCTGACGGACAGACAGACTTCCATCATTTTATACTGTCATGACAAACGGCGGCTGGTGGCGGCTGAGACAATCTACATCAGAGACACCACACCCATCATCAACGCACAAAACAAGACATACGCACACCTGGATCTGTATGACAAATCTTTTGCCGTATAATGGTGTATCAAAAGTGAGCTCGAAGGATGTATGGTATCCCATCAATTTCGGAATCCTAACCCAGGAAGTGCTTTGAGACATAACGTCTGTGAAATGTGTGATAATTTTTGCTCGCGTATCTGCTTAGTGCTATCCGTGTGGACTGTGATTCGTTTAATTCACTCTTGAAGATGATCAATGTTGATTGAAGCATCGTAACTGGAATGCAACGAATCACGTATTGTATCGTCCTTTGAGTAATTTTTTAAACATATTTACTCCTCTTCACAATTGCTTCCTTTGGTTTCCAATTGCAAAATATATCCTATGAATAACGAAAAGTCATCCGAAAACAAGAAAATGTCCATAACAGAAGATAAACGCAGACAACGCTGTCGTCTTCAGCAAGGCATATATATGTATATATATATATATATATATATATATATATATATATATATATATATATATATATATATATATATATATATATATATATATATATATATACACATATATATGTTTAATACAACGAAGAATGGCTCTTAATTCCTAGTAGTCTTCCTAGTAGTCAAAGAGTGACTACTAGGACACTCTTTGAGTCATCCTGATCCACTTAGGTACTCCGGACATCTCACGATATGGCAGCACGGCCGCACCATTACAGATATGTAAAAAGACGTACCTGGCAGCTTATACATTGCTTACCAAGTAGAAGACCGATCAGCACCATAATAATCAACGTCGAAAAAAAAACAGACCCTTAGATATTCCTCCGCTCGCCCACATAACTCACAGGCCCTTAGATATTCCTCCGCTCGCCCACATAACTGACAGGCTGGATGCGCTTTGCACCATCAATTTATTTTACAGAATAGAAAATTACAGGCACGGGTGTCGTTTCGCCTGGGTATGAATCATCAGTGCCATACCAATACCCATCATTTGCCAGGTAATACTCGCCCGGAGGCTCTTGCATAACGCACCGGTGGAGGAGTTCTCACATCGCTCGTATGATCCCGGAAATTACTGAAGATAGCGGCGAACAATTTGGAGGGTAGACTACATCTCTAGTGAACGCGCTGCAGAATTAATTTCATATCCCCAGACCAACCTCTCCAGGGTCAAATGAAGTCATGATCGACGTGCACGCCGCGCCGAGATCCCACCAAGTCTTCGCTGCACCGCGCCGACCAGACCTGTGTGACCTTGAACCTGCACTCTCGGCGGCCGGCTAGCGGTCAGCTGGCGGCCAATCAGTCGACTTTGCACTCCACAGTCATGGGCGTAACATTAGCCGGGTCTGGTGGGCATGCCCCCTCCCAGTTTTTGGAAGTGGCTAATTTGTCCCGTCCTGTTTTTGGACTTGTTCAGCCTAGTTTCGTTTCAGGGAAAGCTTGGATTGCGTCTTATTTTCTCATACGTGAACATTTAACGACTTTCCATTGCTTTGCCCCTGTTCGCCAGCGAAGTACGGGGACTGAACCTGGCGTTTATCATGCATTTATTATGATTTACAAGACAATGGATAAATCTGCTTCACGGACACATACCTCGTGCATGATGAATCTGGCCCCAAATGGCATGAGTTTGCAAGCACAATTACAAGGACAAAAACAAAGACGTATATTCCGGCCATCCACAATAGATTCGTGGCTATTACAGCCTGCTGTCGAGTTTTAAAACAAAGGTAAATAATAAATAAGGCCTGTCACAGGCGTACATGAAACATTTAACAATTGTTCATACCAGCGGCACAGGAAGAATGAGCATGTACGATGAGAAGTCAGCAAGTATGATGAAAAGTCAGCAAGTATGATGAGAAGTCGGCCAGTACGATTAGAACAGTCTGCCTAGAGACATACACAAATGCTGCCTAAGGCGGCGACTGAACAGGGGGACTGGCAGTCGCTTCATGTCGTGCGACAGCTCATTATGCAAGGCAGGGTCACGAGAACAAACACGAGAACGGGAGAACTGGTAGCTCTTCTTCAGCCTCATCAGACCGGTTGCCAATTGACTCTCCCAGCAGGCGGATAATTGCGAGTGAGTGAAGCGACTCGAACACTACCTTCCCGACCATGGGAAATCAACGGAAGACGGCATTCCAGCCAATTGAGCCATCGGGGCGGCAAATGATCCGCCTTTCAGTTAAAATATTGTCTTCCAGTTAAAATATATAGTTCAAGCGTTGGCATACCCATAGCGCCTGAGGGGGCATTGAGCATGTCGCCCCGATCATGTTGCGTATTTATCTCCCCACCATTGTCTATGGAATTCCGGTTGCTTTTTTGGCTCTCAATCACCTCATCCCCATATACAATGTTGTATGTTATTCGAATATCGCATAACGTCAAAAAGATCATCTTGCATTGCATAAAGTTATTTTTTGGTTAGCCCTCACCCTCCTTGCGAAAATTCTGGCCAAGCCCCTGCGTAAGGTTCCCTATCAATCCGCCAAATTAACGAAAATCTCCTTGTGAAGTTTTCACCTTGTGAAAATCCGCCATTAATCCTTTTATTCTTTTGTAAGATCTGTTATAGCTACAATTTTGAAAATGTAGTTACACTATGCCCGCAGTTCCTATGTTTACCAACGAATCACAAAACAAAATAAATAGCTGGGCACAGGATGGGCGTATCTATTCCTAACCGTCACAAGATTTAACAACAAAATGCCTCATACCCTTAAACAACAAAATCCCTCCCTCATCTCATACCGTTTATGAGATGTCGAAAAATAGGATGGGCGGGCGGATTGCCCCCTCCACTTCCGGTGTTGTGTTAATCAGTATGCTAATTGCCTACACTAATCTACTTCTACTTTTGAACATCATCGAGCGCTGCCCATGCCGCTTCAGGCCCACCAGCCATTCCCACAAAACAACACTCCCAATTTATACTCAATTGCGAAACACCCCCACCTCAAAACTAGCGTCCAGCCTGTGGCGGTTGACAGCCAGCACTGGGCGGCCGCTTGCACAAGAGACTGCCGTTCGGACTGGTGGAGTGGAGCGCCACTGCCGCCACCCGCGGAGGGTGCGGTCGCCGACTGCCGGCCGGCGATCGGCCATGGCCGCCGCCGACCGTGATCCGCTGTGGGTGGCGGCCGCGCCGCTCCGCCTGCACGGTCAATGTCGCCGTCTGGCGCAACCGACACTCTCGGCGGTGGCCGGCGCTCAGCTGACGGCCGCCCTCCGTGACCCGCGCTGTCCGACCGCAGCGGTCACGACTCCCCGATTAGACGGCGGCGGCCACGGGCAGCAGAGCGCCTGTATGTGTATGTGTATGTGTGTGTGTATGTGTGTGTGTGTGTGTGTGTGTGTGCGTGTGTGCGTGTGCGTGTGCGTGTGCGTGTGCGTGTGCGTGTGCGTGTGCGTGTGCGTGTGCGTGTGCGTGTGTGTGTGTGTGTGTGTGTGTGTGTGTGTGTGTGTGTGTGTGTGTGTGTGTATGTGTGTTCAGCTTACATGTATGTGCTTCGACGACTGCTTCTCAAACAAGGATTTCACGATGACGGCGGCGAATGGACGTCAGAAATGCTCGGCGTGATTTCAAGGATATCGAAAATCATTTGTGGGTATTAGCACATGAGGTGCTACAGATGAATATACGACCTTGGTGTTGTTTGATATGTTTCTAATAACAATTATTTACTATTATGAAGGAAGAATAAATAGCGTGAAGGAATATGGCAATTACCTTATCTTGAACACCGCGTAAGCTAGGTGAAGGTTGTACTTATGACAAAAGTTTGCAGGCTTAAAATAATATGTTGAATATTGACTATCGTATTTTCGCCACCAGGTAGCGTTGCAATTGAGGAGGACTCTGTGTTCCTCGTGGGGGACCCTGTGTTCCCTTGGCATTCTCACTAACGCTCTTTTCGTTAGCGAAAATGGCAATGGAAGCATTGTTCCAAGATCATCAGAAGAAAAAAAATCACTAAAATGCAATATTTATAAATAAAGTAGCCGAAGAGCCTATTTATCTGTCGGTGTGCATGGAAATGGCTTTGAACAGCGTCGTGTTTAATTTATCATTGACTGTCCCCTTCGAGAAAAGTATTGGGCAGCAATTCATTTATCCGTGAATACACCATGCGCTTTTCCTACCTCACGCCATGGGTGTTCATGTTAATGACATCCGGTAGTGGCATATGTCCAAGTGCGGAGCATAAAGCAGACAGGGGTAAATGAGAAGGATAAGTGAGGCAAGTGAACCACCTGTATACAACATGGTAAGCGTATGCATCCGTATATGAAGGCAGCTCATGTACTATCGAAGGATGATCAAGGCTTTTGTTGGATAATCTACAATCCTGTGTTTCGGGAATTGCAGAGGAAATGGAACCTTGAAAATGACTAGATTGTGGATTTAATGGTTTTTTTAACGTATGATGGATCTTGCATTATTTTCATGTCTACCGCGACGATTCCTTCCCATATGAGCTCGACATCGCTAATTCAGAAAGTTATTTTTCCTGACCACAGTCCCGGCGAGGGCACAGGTCTTCTGTAGCTGGTTTTACGTGAAGCGGGAATTCATGTACATGGTCCAGCGATTAATCCGTGCACGTGCACGGATTAATTTTGAGCGTAATTGCTGGCCGAATGGGCGACGATTCACGACTGATTTACCATATGCTAATACGCCCGTGCATGGGGCTCCCTTCGAGCACTAAAACTGGGATCGGAGACCATTCTCACTCTGGGTCTTAAAAAATGATGTTTTCGAACACCGTTCCGAACGCTTCAGAAATGTGGTCAAAGTTTTATCCTCATCTGACCCTTAGCCGACATGTAGCAAATCGCACATCATTGGTATCCCAGGATACTGAGCCGTAGCATGCTGAACATTTCAAACTCGTGCATTCTATTGTTCTGTTAGCAAGTAACGAGGAAATGTGAAGTCTCTTGATTTTGCAACAAAAAGAAGACTTCTTAACTCATCTATTAATTAACCCACTAATTCGATCCATACAAACCGATTATCTATAGCGAGATCTTCTCGCATGTCATACGCTAGCTTTTTCATCATAACGCTACAACTTTCCGTTCAGAAATGCTAGGGGATTGTAGTAAAACCCCTGCATTGAAAGAGAGAAGGGTGTGCAAGGGTGAGACCGTTAAAATAGTCATCGCGGAATGAGAAACTACAGATACGGAAGGATTATTTTATCATTCGCCTACCACTTTATGCAGATACTTCCGAAAGTTGGTTCCGTGCATGCCTGACGTTACATCACAGTAGTGTGGGAATTATCAGCTGAGCAGTCACGAAGGCAAGATTGAGGAAGTTTGGAGGCTGCTGTGCCGCCGATTAGTCTCGGACGAACTCGGTAACACTACCGGTTGTGTGATTCGAATCTGCTGATAGCAAAGCTGTTGTTGTTCAAGAGAGTTTCCAGCATCTGCGTTGCAAGTGTCCAATGGTTTTCCCTCGGAGGAAGTGTTGAAGCTAAACCAAAAGTAAAAATTGGCTCAATGTTTCCGGTAGACATGGTGTCATACTTTAACCACGGCTTTCTGGTTTGCGGCATATTCTAGTCCTCATCCTCTTCCCCTAGATATGCTACTGATGAAGTTTTTACCATTTGGTCAAGGCGTGCAAAAATCGAGTCGTCGCACTTGTAGTAACTCACGTAGAATAGCTCAAAATGCAAGGACACCTTTCCTTATTTGTATTCATATCTTATTTTTATACTCGACAGCTTAAACAGATTCCTACCTCACGTTCATCTTCTCTCTTTCATCATGTGATGGGATCACAAAAACAAACATTGCATAAGATGTGCAGCACCTATATATTGAACTCACTAGGACAGTTCATTTTCGTTTTTCTGTCGTGTATTAATGATTAGCATGAATCATGAGCCCCTAGACCGGATTTCAGGTAACTGGATAGATGAAACTCTGAAGGATAAATATATCGGATCAGAACCGTGAAGGCGACAAACGATGGAAGTAAATATAAAAACGTCGTTCCTTTTAATCAGAGAAGCATGTCAACTAAAAACGTCAAGAGGTTCAATCAGACTAAGGTCGTACGGTTCGTGGAGGAGCGCCGTGTCGAGTACGTCACGTGGTTTAACTAGGAGCACGGCGCCACACCAGGCGCGCGGTTCAGTCACGAACACCGTACTAATCCCGGCTCGCGAACTGACGGCGAGGGTTGTCGGTTGGTTATTGGTTTTACGACACATCGATCGTTGGGTTCACTCACATCGATTTGTTTCGCTATCTTTGATATTGGGATCCCCAAATTAGGTACCTCTCAAAGCATGCGAAACTGGTAGTTATGTGTACGTGATTGTTTCAGCATTTGGTTTTAATGACCAAAGCATTTGGTGGTTTTTAGTTTTACGATACATCGATCGTTGATTCGTGTAGCGCCGCCAATCTCTCGCGCCGATTGGTCGCGGGCGCAGAGTAGCGACAGGTGAGACTTGAACCCCCAACCTTTCGATTGTGAGACGTGCAACACACCCCTAGACTACTCGCCCCCACGGCGAGAGTTGTGGCGTGGTCGGCACGCTCGCGCACGACACGTGCTCCGGTGAAGGAGCAGTGTTGTGCGCGACTCGAGTTGCCGCCGGGTAGGTGTCATTTCTCCGTTCGTCCCAGATCATCAGGGCCGGTCAACTGCTGCGTGCAGGTCAGTGGGACGGTCTTAAACCCGGCCGTACGCAGCGGGCCGCGTAAAAACGGCCGACCTTGACACGGGCGTTGTGGCTAACGGCATCGCTCGCTCTCACTGCGTCTGGAGTAGCACAAAAACACACACCACTGACGGGCCACGATGGATCTCATAGGCGTGGCCGTGGTGAGAACTGACAGTGCGGTGGAAAAACGGCGCCCATCTAACAGCCGTCTGTTATCCGGCGGTCCGAACACAGACCAAGCACACAGAACACAGATCACAGACACGTATTGCAGACATGGCTGGAGGTTCCGGGTTGATCAGGGGTCTGGACCCTCTGGTTCGGTTGCCTGCAACTGTTAATGTGTCATTTTCCCTATTCGATCGAAACCATGTCCTGGCAATAAGGACTTGTACCCCCTGGCTTCGTGGGAGATCAACAGCCCTGCTGATAGACCACGGGACACAGACGCACATGCACTACCATCGGATACTTCGGGTCTGTCATGAGTCCGAGTGTCCGGTGGGTGGGTGTGGGTGGTCGGGTGTCCGGAGGGTGGGTGTGGGTGGTCGGGTGTCCGGTGGGTGGGTGTGGGTGGTCGGGTGTCCGGTGGGTTGGTGTAGGTAGTGTGTCCGGTGGGTGGGTGTGGGTAGTCGTGTGTCCGGTGGGTGGGTGTGGGTGGTCGGGTGTCCGGTGGGTGGGTGTGGGTAGTCGGGTGTCCGGAGGGTGGGTGTGGGTGGTCGGGTGTCCGGAGGGTGGGTGTGGGTGGTCGGGTGTCCGGTGGGTGGGTCTGGGTGGTCGGGTGTCTGGAGGGTGGGTGTGGGTGGTTGGGTGTCCGGAGGGTGGGTGTGGGTGGTCGGGTGTCCGATGGGTGGGTGTGGGTGGTCGTGTGTTCGGTGAGTTGGTGTGGGTAGTCGGATGTTCAAATTGATCTTTGGTTGGGCGTCAGGTGTAAATAATAACTTTCAGTGTTTCCTATAAGTGATGTAATAAGTGTGTAAGTGTGGGGTAAGAAGATGTGAAACTATTCACAGAAAAAAAAACATTTGCATATCATTGCATCATGCCATCTTTGTTTTGTGACATACCCAACAACAACACGACGCGAACTTAAAAGTGAAGGGAACTAATGTCAACTGAATGATACATAGTGGATCACTAGGATGCCATTAAAGCTGGCTGGTGTAAGTGCTATGAAGTATTGCACTAGGCCTGCAAATATGCTCTCAGTTCTATGCCATTTTTATTAGACATCCGAATTTGTGCTCGCTGGGGTGGTGCGCCTCCGTGACATTTGTGAGGGAGGACAGCTGAGGTGCCGAGCCCCCGTGACATGTGAGGGAGGACCGCTGAGGTGGTGAGCCCCCGTGACATGTGAGGGAAGACCATTGCGGTGGCGAGTCACCGTGAAATGTGCGGTAGGACCGCCGAGGTAAGCCACTGTGACGTGCGGTAGGACCGCCGAGGTACCGTGCCATGTGTGGGAGGGCCAGCGAGCTGGTGCGGCTCTCTGGCTTCCTCACGGCCCCACGAGCCGCAGGTGTGCTGTCGAGCACGTCCCAGGGTCGCATCGCGGTGGCCGGGACGCCCGCCACGACGCCGGCACAAAAAGACAGCCAACCGTGTTGACAACAAGCGTACGCGACGCCCAGTGGCGCCGCTGCGAGCGGCACGATGACCAGACAATGACTCGCCCGAGCCGTGACGCCGTGACGCCGTGACGCCGTGACGCAAAGGCGCCGGGGCAGGCGCTCACGGCCGGTCATTGCGTCCGTGACGCATTGTCTGCCGGCCGCCGGCCGTGACGATCTGGTCACGGTCGCTTAGCCGGCGGCAACTAGTTCACGGCTTTGGAAGGCTGCTGCTGAACAGGCGCCGCACCGGCTGCTCTTATGTAACTCCTCCGAGCGCTCCCCGACCCGCATGCTAGCCTTAACATGGCGCTGACTCGACAGAGATGCACCTGCTCGGTGTTTAGTGCCGTAAACCACTTCAAGCCGGGTTCATGTATCCCTGTATTAATCATCAGATGGTTATGTAATAGCGCTTGCAGATGATTTTCCGACGGGGCGGGTGGATGGGGGAGGGCAAGGAAGCAGCTGAGCACAAGCCGGGAAATACAGAAATACTCAGGAATTCAAGTGATAGAATGACATTTTGTGGCCCATTTTAACTTTAGCAAGCACGGGCATGGTGGATTCTTGGCGGTAATAGATAGTATTCGAACATGAATTAAGCTTAGTTGAAACCAAGTTCTGATATCTAAATAGAAACTGGAACTTAAAACACTTCGGCGTAACATATGGAAAACTTTAAGTACACGAGAAGCTCCAGTGGCATATAACAGCACCACAGGACATTTTCAGAGATCTTTGGACAAATCCACGATGTCAATCTTTAAGACCTTCATTATTCACACCCCGCTTTGTACTTGCATCCTATATTTGAGTTAAGTACGGAGTAAACTCAAGATTACATCATCATTATGAGCAGATTTATCGGGGATTCTTTACACTGAGCCATCGTCTTGTGGGGTTATTTTTAGCTTCGGCGAAACCATTATACAGGGCATGGCCGAAAGTTACTTTGCTTCTTCGAGCTGAAGGCTGTATCCAAAGAACAAAAATGAGCACTTATCTGACTTATAAATAGGTTGCCAAATTCGCATTCGGGACCATGAGAACTTTCAGCTCAGATCCAAGACCATCCGACATTTGATTGATCACCCGAGTTCGGCCAAGGCCATCGACCTCTCATTCGTATAATTGCGAGTAGTAAGCCTATAAATGACCGTTTGATCTTCATGATTTTTTTTCTAATTTGATAACATCCCAGACTAATTCAAGGACACGTTGTCGTCATCCCGAACAAGAGACTCACCTGCCTCGTGTAGATGGCAACAATGAAAGTGCGTGTTACACGTGACGTAAATCGAAAAAACACATGTTTATTTATGCTTGTTTTTGTGTTTATGCGTGTTTGTATGCAAATAAAAGTAAACTTACTTATGTGTGTTTTCTCTGTTTGCATTATTTTAAAAGCGATAAGCATTGTACTTTATGCGTATATTCATGCGTTTATTCATTTTGAACAAAATGGCACACTACCAGATCGTTCAGCTCCAAAACCTCTGGCTCACAAAATTATGTGCGCCTCCTCTTGGTATCGTCGACCTCATCCCGTGAAATCCATTTTCATGTGGCCCTTCGTGCTCAAGTTCGAGAAGTGCTGGTGATGTGAGGATGGGGTGGATTATATCTTCTTCTTTTTTCCTTTTTCACCTTTGTCCGAATTGTACCGGCGCTTTATTTCCGACTATGGTTAAACAGTTAGCTCACACACACACACACACACACACACACACACACACACACACACACACACACACACACACACACACACACACACACACACACACACACACACACACACACACACACACACACACACACACACACACACACACACACACACACACACACACACACACACACACACACACACACACACACACACACACACACACACACACACACACACACACACACACACGCACACAGATGGACACACTTATAAATCGAAATAAGCATTTGGCACAAGCGGTTGCCACCTATTCGTGAACTTCTCCATTGCTTCGTTCTTGAATGCAGCACATTTTTCGATTTCATGCATTGCCCTTATTTTTCCCATAAATTCCGTCAGTGGCACTCCTCCATTTACCCGTGTTTTCTTACCTATTATGTACTGTTTCGCAAGCAACAACACAAAGTTCACAATGTCACTTGCACCTATGCATCCAAACAGTATGTACTCTACGCATACGGGGTGGATTATATCTAAAGTAGGTGGAGCGCAGTAGACTAGAGGGAAGTCTTCATAAGACCTATTTAATGGATTATTACATTTTATGTGAGCATTGGTGATCAAATTGTCAAGTTTTGGTGAGTGAAATCCGTTTCGGATGGACTAAAATTATCCAGGGGTACATTAGTCCATTATGTTGTTTCACGGATTTTGAAAACTTTTATTTCAAAACCTCTGTGGATTTGGAACATTTTTTCCACGAAAAAAAAGTGCATCAAGCCAAATTTCATTCCATACAATGCTGCTACCTGTTCAATTGTCTCAGCTTCACGTTCTTGTTTCGAGGAGGCAATGCTATGCCTCTGGATCCGCTAGTGTCTGTGAGTATCATAGTTCCAGAATTCCTTGATTCGGACAAGCCCCCCCCCCTCCCTCGCACCCTGGCGAAGGTGGTCCGGTATACCGCACCGGTTGCAGACAAGCGGGGAAGGATGTCGCTGGTGCAAGGGACCCTAGTCTCATCCTATTCCCGGCTGACGGTTTTCTCCGGTGCCGTCATAGATGGTCAGTGGGATTTCCGAGTACCGTCTCGGGTGACCATGACTTGGGGGACCTTACTCTGATCTTGACCCCGGCTGACGGTACCATCCGGTGCCAGTGTATAAATGGTCAGTGGTATTTCCGACTACCGCCTCGAGCTACAATGGCTTGGAGTGCAGCAGTACCAATACCCCTGCCGCATACATTGACGACTGGGGATGCTTTACATACCGGTCTGTAGAGGAAGCGGTGCTTCTAAAATGAGACAAGTTGTCTGCAACATGGTTATTCCTCAGCCGAAAATCGCTCCGGCATTTCCGTTTTCCTACGAGTAACCTTTATTATGCTGCTATCGCGCGGTTATGGGCATCATCCACGCTCATTCACCGTAATTGAAGGCCAGGGCGTTGTGAAATGTGTATGGTCCGAATGTCCCGGACAATTTGCATTGCACCTGTGCACGTGGGGTGAAGACAATCCGACTAAGTGCCAGCACTGGCAAGTTCTTCGGTGGCGGAACTGATCCCTGCGGCCCTCTTAGAAAACCGTGCTTCTGTGCTGTACTGCGCCTTTAGCTTCATTGCATCCACTTCGATTGCAAGGCTGTCGGATAACTTGCAAGCAACGCAGAGCATACGGATGCTGTTTAACGGACGGTAGCGGTTTGTTTCAAGTGCACTTTTGCAAGCCGGTGTGTAGAGCATTAGTCCACATAATAACGGCGCCATTAGGGTGGTGGAAACAGCCTTACCATATCCAGTTTGTGATGATATCTATGTAATTAATATCCCGTTGAACAGTTAACCGTTATTATTGTGGCTCTAGATCACGTGATGCGTTAGCCGCCATTATTGTTGTGCCAAATCTGGTGAAGGATTAGCCGTCATCATGATTATTCTAGATCTGGTGGGGAATTAATCGTCATTATTGTGACTAGATTTGGTGAGAAATTACCGTCATTAATGTGGTTCTAGATCTGGTGTGAAATTAGGCTTCATTATTGTGGCTCTAGATCTGGTGAGGAATTAGCCATCATTAATGTAGTTCTGTCATTAATTTCGCAATCATTGATCATTAATCTGGTGAGGAATTAGCCGTCATTGTTGTGGTTCTAGATCTGGTGAGGAACTGGTCGTTATTGTTGTGGCTCTAGATCTGGTAATGAATTAGCCGTCATTGTTGTGGTTTTGGGTCTAGTGAGGAAATACCAGTCATTATTGTGGCTCTAGATCTGGTGAGGAATTTGCCGTTAATGTAGTGGTTCTAGATCTAGTGATGATTTTGCCGTCATGATTGTGATTTTAGATTTGGTGAGGAATTGGTCGTCAATGTTGTGGTTCTAGGTCTGGTGACGAATTAGCGGTCATTATTGTGGTTCTGGACCTGGTGAGGGATTAATCGTCATTATTCTGGTACTGGATTTGGTAAAGAACTAGCCGTCATTACGGGTCATGCACGCTGGCAATCCCTGGTAAGACTTGCCACTTGCTCTGCTTGCTAAAAGTTGTGTCGGTATGCATATGATTAAGGTCCATTGAATTCGGTTGCCGTGCATATATTTTGGGATGACAATTCTTAACCAACCTAACATTTTGCTATATTTTAATTGAGGTATGCCTAGTATGCACCACCAACGTCTCCTCTTCTTGTATTTCTGTTGAGAGCAAGATATCAGGAAGGGCAGCAAAGTCCCTACATACCTCAATACAATGTGACCCCGGAGACAGAAGCACTTGGCGCCTGATCTGTGTTCGAACTATGAAGCGCATCTATTGGCATGTCTGTGAAATAGATCAGTTGGGGAAATAAACCTGTCGGAAATGTGGCCTGGCGGGAAGTCAGAAGTCAGTCCTCTAGCTGGGAATGTGGGGAATCAAATGTCAGTCCCCAAATTGGGAGTTCTTCTTTTCGAATCAGAAGTTTGTAGTTTGTACTGCTCCAGCAAGAAATATAATCGAACCATCCTGTATTCCTTGTGTGAATCCGCGATTAATTATTTGGGGATGGAGCAGCGTTTAAAACTATATTGTGTGTGCTAGATGACAGCATATAGACAGCATAAATAGCGCCCCATTGGACCAGTGGAATACACATTCGGGACCAAGGCAATTCCAAAATTTATGTCCACACGAAGTCGATCGTGCGAAGTTCAGTGCGACAGGAATTCCGGAATTCCAGAAATCCTAGTGATCAGCGACAGCAAAGGTATAGTGGAGCATAACTTGGCGACCCACTGTCCCTGCATGAGCGTCTGCGTCCGGTCGTAAGAGATCAGCGGTCGTCCTACTGGCATGCCGTGGGTGTCACCGCTGCGTCCGCATACCGGGCGTACCTGTCTGTGGAAAAAACCGAGGTCGTGCCCTGGCGGTGCAGATGCTTCTCCCATTTGCACACGGGGAAGTCCCTGCACTGCACGGCCACTGCAGGTCACCTTGCATGGCGGTCAGCAGAGCTGCACCTCGCACATCGTCAGCCGTGCACAGCCGCCAAGGTCAGCTGGGCTATCAACGGGTGGAAGTGAACTGATACGATTTTATTTCGATATGGATCGGTGAGTCGCATTCTGGAACGTTCCCCGGATCGAATGCCGTCCAGTTGATTTGTTTGGCATTGTATTGTCCGAAATTTTACTTGCACCGATTGCAATCTTGCCTCACCCACCGCTGCCCATCTAACCGAAGTACAGCCCTCCCCACACCACTCGCATTTGCGTGAATGTACGCCATAAACATTCATGCAGCTGGCTTGCCTGGCCGACCTGAAGCGCCGCCAGAAAGAAATGCTCTCCGTTGCCACAAAAACATTGGATCGCTATTGTGGTGCGACAAAACAATAGCGATCCAAATTCTTAGGATTTAAGTCCCAGATTTTCAATCCTGCAATATAATTTATTCAGTTCATTGAATGCCTCTAAAACCGATGGGCTTTTTGTTTCTCAAAACCGCAGGGATTCATTCGATGCAGCGACTGGGGTGCCTCTTTGCAGACTGCAAGGATGACAATGCAACGGCCGGGGTGCCTCCCTGCAGGGTGTGAGGGTGCCTCTGCTAAAGTCGGGATGCTTCTTTCTGCACACCACAGTGGTGCTCCTACAATGGGTGGAATGATCTTAATCTTCCAGGAGCATGGCCCCCGTTTCCCATCCTGGCTTCGTCACTGATGACAGTGCAGTTAGGTCGTTGTTGAGGTTTACCAGCCTGCAACCGTGTGGATGATGTCGGCTGTTGTTGTTAAGCTTAGAGAACCGATTGAATGTAAAATTTGGTTAAAAATTCCGTTTGACACTGAAATATGAGTTGGCAAATGCTGAATAAGGATGACGGCACGCCTGAAAGTGATTTTTCATAAAAACGGTGCTGTGGAAGAGCCATAGGCGCAAGGGGTTTATGTTGATATGTTTTATGGGTGTACATACGCCCACAAGACAGCTTCCTGCACCCACACACACACGCACACGCACATGCACACGCACATGCACACGCACACGCACACGCACACGCACACACACACACACACGCATACACACACACACACACACACACACACACACACACACACACACACACACACACACACACACACACACACACACACACACACACACACACACACACACACACACACACACAGACACATCCCACGATACGCGGTCCTGAGCACTGCACAGGCTCGGATAGCCGTTACGATAGGCTGCTCGCACGGCAACTGTCGTAGCGGCCCAGTTCGGAACTGGAAGTGTGCCGGTTGAAACTGATGTACCTGTCTGACGGATGCAAATGTATGCGGGCATGCGAGTTGGTGCAGCGTAGACGCGCCGCAGAGGGTCACTGACCCGACGAGTTGACCCGACACTGACACTGAGACGACGGCCGACTCTTGGCGTCGGACGCATGTTTCCGTCAATCTGGCGGTGACATGGCTCCTGGTACGGGCCGTCGCCCGGCCTAGATCTGGTCACCAGACCGGACCATATCCCGCAGCTATGTCGGACACAGTTTGGTTCCGTCGCAGCGCGCGCAGCGCTGCGACACCTCGACCAAAAACGGAGCTCTGCAGCACGTTGCTGGCTAGCATGATTGATGGTGCATCCTTTGTGAATTCATTCCTGGGGGATGGGCAGTCGCGTCATGTAGGCCACCGAGCTATTATCCTTATCTCTGAAGGCATGCTTTCTGCACCTCTGTAAAAATCGTAATTGTTGTCCGTTTCTACCACAGTTGATGCGTCCGAATGATCACGATGACGTGCACTTGAAAGTGCATGCGTCCGATGACGTGCACTTTTAGTCCGCGCTATCACCCACCGATAACTGGCTGAATGTCGATTACGCGCATGGACTGCAATTGATCGGAAACGACCTTTTCACAACATAAATATATTCGTTAAGTTATTTGACAACTTAAATTATAATCCATGGCACCTTTTGCCCTTCGCAACTCCACATTAATCCTTGGGGTGCTTAAGTCATTTTATGTACGGTGTGATTTTATAAAAATTATTGGAGTGGGTCAAATGTCCGAAGGTAACATAATATGACGCATGTGTTAGGAACTCCTAGAAAACATCCACGGACCATACACACACGGAAGGTGTGATCATGTGTTGATCATACTCGTTCATATGGCGTGTTACTTGACCGCGGCAAATGTCGAGTGTATGAAATATGAATGCTATTCCAATTATTGGAGATAATTTTCATACACTATAACGGTGTAAGTTACTGTGCGATACATTTTATCGCAACTTACTTCGCTACGTCATACGGGAAAATAGGTAACACTTTTCTGAATTCCAGCACATGTCGAAATCCGTGGTGATGAGCTGACCGATCCAGGCTGCAAGGCGTGCGGCACAGGCAAATCGTCACGTGCTCTCCCTTCCTACTAGTGACCACTACACAACTAATCTCATCATTTCTTCTCAGGCGGTGACATGACAGATGGGCTCAGTGTAGATAAACAAACTGAAGGAAATCTAAACACGTGTTGCGTTGTGGCCCTCGTCCTTCAGACAGACGAAGACGGTACGAGGAAGTCCTCTGCCGTCTTAGAATTGGGCACACATTAGCTGCACAAGGGTCGCGGATACTCGGTTGAAATGATTGCCGTTAGCTGGCCTCTATTAATTGGACTTTTGGATGGCAAAGGGCGCCAGCCGGGCGCTTGCCCGTCTGGCCGCGTAAACTCAGTGCCTCTGCTCAGAGCAGTGTGACGGTGCACGCTGGTCGACAACTCATCAGCGGCTCCTGACCTCTGGGGCCCCACGAACCACGTGCCACGTGCCATGTGATCCACCACAGATGGCGGAAGTCGCGAAAGGCCGGTCATCGGCACATCGACCCTGGTTCAGCAGCTTAATGTGTCGTGCCGGCGGCAATGTGATGTGATTAATGCGATGTGCGCCCGGAAAGTTGGAGCACACACAGTTGGAGCACCTTGGTTACCTAACTGGATACTGAAGGCACTACTAGACGCTAACTTAGATGTACTGTGTGCGGATGCAAATTGCTAGTACAATAAGCTGCTGTGCATCCCATGCCGGGGACGAGTAGTCTAGAGGTAAGTTTCTCGTCTCACAATCGAAAGATTGTGGGTTCGAGTCTCACCGGTCACTACTCTTCGCCCACGACCAATCGGCGCGAGGGATTGGCGACGCTGCATGACTCAACGATCGACGTGTCGTAAAACCAATGACCACCACCACCGCATCCCATGCCATTATATTTGACCATGATTTTGGAAAGTTTAATGCTACCTATGTTATAGTTGGGGGTGCTATATAGATATGCCTAGATGTACTCCTTCAGCCACTTACATGCATTGGCAATATGAGGTGGTTGAAATGTCAAAGACAAAAAGACTATGCTGAAATTGCTTAGTGTCCATATGCAAGTGGCATCTTTGCCAAAATATGTTTCGTAAGACTTAGGAAGACGTGGGCATGGCTCAAGCATCTTCGATGGGCTTCAACATTTTACTGGTGGAGTATGGACCCAAGAAAAGTATGCGGCACGACGCACATGCTCTTGAGGTCCGACCTCAGTCGATCACTCACCAGCTTAATACCGCCAATGTCGACCTTAGATGACCCCTCTCTTACTTTGTTCTGTCCTTCCGGATTAAAACGTTAGACGACCATTTCTGACTTCATATGTCCCTTTTTCAACTTTCCATACCCCCTCTCCATCCTCATATGGCCACTCTCCTACTCTGACAGCCCTCTTCCACTTTGGACCTCTCCCGACCTTTCGATGGCTCTTTCAGATTTCAGATCTCTCTTTCAGATCTCTCCGAATTCAGTCTGTTCTCCAGTTCACTTACTCTCAAGGCGTGTAGTTAACACTCTCTCCACACTGCGCGAGTTACGACAACACTCTGCAACTCTTCAAATGTATGCCATCCAAATCTGACTTCGACATTCAAATTCGCCATCTCCGCGATTTATATGACCCTGTATGAAAGTTGAGATTACTTATGAAACGAGTTTGGTCATCGATACCATTATGAGATTCGTAGAGCAGAACTGGTAGTGTTTCTCACCGTTTGACCGTCTTACTATTAATCCTAATGCGCCACATGTGAACAAAACAAAGTTTCAGTATATTGTTTTTCGCTCCCAACCCTATGATCGGTCTTTTGCTCCTGCCTGCTCACATACCAAACTTAGTTTTTGTCATTTTTGGCCAACCCTGGAGTTTTTCTAACCCTGACCGTGGCTGCTACGTGATCACGTGCTCTGGGGTGTACAACACCTGTGCAGCCCAGTCTGACATCACGTGTGTGCCTTGTGTGCCTGCAGGCCTGATGACCCGACCCTGCTGCGGCCGCTCGGCTTCTTGGAGAACGGCGTCGCCACGGCTCACACGTACGGCTCGTCCAACATCGTGTACGCGCTGCGGATGCACGGCCGCCGACCGATCTGCGGCGAGGACGTGCACCGGGCGCTGGTCATCATCCAGGGGTACGGTACAGACGACCTGCCAGTCCCTGTCCCTGTCCCTCTCCCCGCACCGGGCGCTGGTCATCATCCAGGGGTACGGTACAGACGACCTGGCAGTCCCTGTCCCTGTCCCTCTCCCCCGCGCCGGGCGCTGGTCATCATCCAGGGGTACGGCACAGACGACCTGACAGTCCCTGTCCCTGTCTCTCTCCCGCGCCGGGCGCTGGTCATCATCCAGGGGTACGGTACAGACGACCTGGCAGTCCCTGTCCCTGTCTCTGTCCCTGTCCCTGTCCCGGCGCCGGGCGCTGGTCATCATCCAGGGGTACGGCACAGACGACCTGGCAGTCCCTGTCCCTGTCTCTGTCCCTGTCCCTGTCCCGGCGCCGGGCGCTGGTCATCATCCAGGGGTACGGTACAGACGACCTGGCAGTCCCTGTCCCTGTCTCTGTCCCTGTCCCTGTCCCGGCGCCGGGCGCTGGTCATCATCCAGGGTACGGTACAGACGACCTGGCAGTCCCTGTCCCTGTCCCCTCCCCGCCGGGCGCTGGTCATCATCCAGGGGTACGGCACAGACGCCCTGCCAGTCCCTGTCCCTGTCCCTGTCCCTGTCCCTGTCCCGGCGCCGGGCGCTGGTCATCATCCAGGGGTACGGCACAGACGACCTGGCAGTCCCTGTCCCTGTCTCTGTCCCTGTCCCTGTCCCGGCGCCGGGCGCTGGTCATCATCCAGGGGTACGGTACAGACGACCTGGCAGTCCCTGTCCCTGTCCCTCTCCCCGCGCCGGGCGCTGGTCATCATCCAGGGGTACGGTACAGACGACCTGGCAGTCCCTGTCCCTGTCTCTGTCCCTGTCCCTGTCCCGGCGCCGGGCGCTGGTCATCATCCAGGGGTACGGTACAGACGACCTGGCAGTCCCTGTCCCTGTCTCTGTCCCTGTCCCTGTCCCGGCGCCGGGCGCTGGTCATCATCCAGGGGTACGGCACAGACGACCTGCCAGTCCCTGTTCCTGTCCTTGTCCCTGTCCCTGTCCCTGTCCCTGTCCCTGCCCCTGTCCCTGTCCCTGTCCCTGTCCCTGTCCCTGTCCCTGTCCCTGTCCCTGTCCCTGTCCCTGTCCCTGTCCCTGTCCCTGTCCCTGTCCCTGTCCCTGTCCCTGTCCCTGTCCCTGTCCCTGTCCCTGTCCCTGTCCCTGTCCCTGTCCCTGTCCCTGTCCCTGTCCCTGTCCCTGTCCCTGTCCCTGTCCCTGTCCCTGTCCCTGTCCCTGTCCCCGCTCCAGGTACTAGTCATCATCCAGGGGTACGGTACAGACGACCTGGCAGTCCCTGTCCCTGTCCCTCTCCCCGCGCCGGGCACTGGTCATCATCCAGGGGTACGGCACAGACGCTCTGCCTGTCCCTGTCCCTGTCCCTCTCCCCGCGCCGGGCACTGGTCATCATCCAGGGGTACGGCGCAGACGCTCTGCCTGTCCCTGTCCCTGTCCCTCTCCCCGCACCGGGCGCTGGTCATCATCCAGGGGTACGGCACAGACGCTCTGCCTGTCCCTGTCCCTGTCCCTCTCCCCGCACCGGGCGCTGGTCATCATCCAGGGGTACGGTACAGACGACCTGGCAGTCCCTGTCCCTGTCCCTGTCCCTGTCCCTGTCCCTGTCCCTGTCCCTG
>JAOTOL010001608.1:1300000-1452500 GCA_034440575.1 Imbricaverruca yamaguchii | reverse complement strand
CGTACACTTGAACAGCATGACATAGCCTAACGTGACCTGACAGTGTCTAGCCCAAACCTGACCCAGCCCGGTCATGTCTGTCCGCGCTCAACTGAACGCAGACAAGCCCAATCAAATGTACACAAATTCAGCCTGATCGTGGCATTCAGTCTAACTTAATTCCAATCCAGTCGGAACTGATCTGGAAGCAGTACTCTCAGCTCAACCCTACCTACGAGCTCACACTCAAGCTCACCAACCCATCCCACCGCGTCCAGATCCATGCCAAACACCACCAAACCAAGCAAGCCCATGGAAACTACACCAACCCAGCCCAAGGCATTGAGTATGTTCACCCAGGTAGTGTAACCAGTCCAGCCTAACCTCGTTCCGACTATCCCTTGATATCACATTCTGTATCCCGCAATATATGTTTGCTTAGCATGCGAACTTACAGGGGCAGTGGAAACGTTGGTGGATATTGCAGGAGCCACTAATACTCTTTCCCGAGTCGCTGATTCTTAAAACCACAGAAGGTAGGACATGGGAGCCTGTCTCCTTTACGTTCATTATTAGGATAAGCTTACTGATCCCACTTGATCTTTTTGGTGTAAAAACAAACTCTATCACAAACAAATTGCTTGAATCTATATTTTTCCATCAGATGTCCACCATTAAAACGTTTACAGTAGGAAGTTTACAATTTCCGCATTGCAACAACCACATTGTGCCTACCTTCAATGAAACGCAGCCATGTTTTGTTGTACCTACCTGCCACATTGCCAGGAGTGTTGTTTTATATGTTTTTTTTAGAGTGCATGTGTTACCCCACAATAATCGTTGATAGCTTTGTTACCCCACAATAATTTAAGCGTTTAGCATGGGATTCTATAGAGCGTGCCCCCAATCCATTTGTGCCCGCCCAATGCCTTCCTTACCCCCCCCCCCATAATTATCAGAAACCAACACCCACGCACATTGCATGTGCATACCACTCGGAGTGGCGAACAACATATACTATGGCAATATAAGTGGCGCTACCTCTGTAATCAGCACCACCTAGAGCGCGTCGTCTTCGGTCGAGCTGACAGAGCGGCATACACTATGGCAATGTAGGTGACGCTGCCTCTGTAATCAGCACCACCTACATCGCGTCGTCTTCGGTCGAGCTGACAGAGCGGCATACACTATGGCAATATAAGTGGCGCTGCCTCTGTAATCAGCGCCACCTAGAGCGCGTCGTCTTCGGTCGAGCTGACAGAGCGGCATACACTATGGCAATGTAGGTGGCGCTGCCTCTGTAATCAGCACCACCTACATCGCGTCGTCTCCCGTCGTGCTGACGCTACACTGGGTGCTGCGCAACCTGCGTCAGTGGCAGACCAGGATGGCCAACAGGATGGCAGACCAGGACAGTCAGCAGTTTCATGTAGTTCTAGTCGTCGAAGTTCGGACGTTTCCCGCAGTGGGGTCTTCATGGTGGAAAATCCACAATCTGCGATAGGCCTCGCCAGTCCGCCTTTCCTACAGTCTGGTCCGTTAGGTGTGTGACTCGCCTCGTCACAGATGAGTGTATTTAGCGCGATAGCGTCGATCATGCTTGATGGCTACGTGAGTATTCACACAGGTTGAACTATGTGTCTTAAGTCCCCCCCCCCCTCCCCGGTCTTCGGTCGGTTCCCTCTAATAATTGAAGGTTTTGGCATGAGAGCATACAGGTGAAGCCCCGTCCCCAACTTCTTCTAAAGCTCCACCCCCGACTGCCGCTGCTGATCGCCTGTCCGCCGCCGGCAGCCGGATCCAGAACCTGCGCCTCTGCATCCGCGAGGCGTTCGGCCGGCGCCACTTCGCCGAGATGCGCGAGCCGCGCGTGCTGTTCGGCGTGCGCGAGGCGGACGACTGGATGCAGGAGTACGAGGCGCAGCTGCAGGCCGTCTTCGACACGCAGCACGGCCCGCTGTGGTCGGCCGTGCTGCTCACGCTGCCCGGCGTCAACAACGCCAACAGCGAGGCGCACGACGCCAACCGGCCCGACGACGCGCAGCCCTACCCGTTCGTCGGCATGCTGGTGCTCACCTTCTGCCACGCCATCAGCGACGGCTCGTCCAACGCGCTCTTCTGCCACCACTTCCTGGCCGTGCTCAACCAGGTGATCGACGGCGCCGTCGAGCCGTCCACCGTGGACATCAAGCTGCGCGCGCCGGTGGAGGGCATGCCGCTGCGGCCGAAGCGCTACCGGGCCGCCGACATGCTCGACCTGGCCGCCAGCCTGTGGGACCTGGCGTTCTCGCCGCGCAACCTCTACCTGGCCGCGTACCCGCCGCCGCGCGGCCGCAAGGAGATCCGCATGCGCACGCACTCGATGCTGCTGGACGAGGCGCAGACGAGCCGCGTGCTGGCGCGCTGCAAGCGCGAGGCGGTCACCGTGCACGCCGCGTTCACGGTGGCCGCCTCGCTGGCCATGCACGAGCTGATTCGCGAGCGGCAGCCGCACGTGCACGCCATGAGCGTGCGCAGCGGCCACGTGGTGAACTTCCGCCGCTACCTGCCGGCCGACCAGCAGGACGCCTACGGCTGCTACATGGGCTTCTTCGAGGCGCGCGTGCCGGCGGCCGCCGACGGGCGCGCGCGGTTCTGGCAGCTGGCGCGCGACGCGGCCGCCGGCATCAAGCGCCGACTGGACGTCGAGATGCAGCCGGTCACCTACTGCCGGCTGATGCAGACCCTGATCAACACGGAGCGCTGGGTGCACCGGCAGCACACCAAGGAGATGCCGCACGTGTCGCACTACTTCGGCACCTCCAACATGGGCAACCTGGACCGGCTGTTCGACGCCACCGGCAAGCACGTGGAGGTGACGCAGCTGGTGCGCACCACCAACATCGGCCACGACCTGGGCATGGTGTTCGCGCACATGTTCCACACGCTGCGCGGCCGACTGATGTACAACCTCGACTACCTGGTGGCGGCGATCGCCCAGCCGCAGGCGCAGCGCTACGCCGAGAAGACGCTGGAGATCCTCACCAGTGCCGTCGAGTGAAGGCGCCGCTGCAACAGTGCAGCGGCCCTGCTTCCAGACGCACCTGCAGTCGCCGAGCTGCTGAGCTGCAGTCGCCGAGCTGCTGAGCTGCAGTCGCCGAGCTGCTGAGCTGCAGTCGCCGAGCTGCTGAGATGCAGTCGCCGAGCTGCTGAGCTGCAGTCGCCGAGCTGCTGAGTTGCAGTCGCCGAGCTGCTGAGCTGCAGTCGCCGAGCTGCTGAGCTGCAGTCGCCGAGCTGTTGAGCTGCAGTCGCCGAGCTGCTGAGCTGCAGTCGCCGAGCTGCTGAGCTGCAGTCGCTAATCTGCTCAATCTATGATCGTCAGGCGTGTGGGGTCACAGACGACAAACGGCGGAAGAAGCTGCCAAGTTAACTCGCGGTCCCCAGTTGGCGCCATCGTTTGCGCGCTACCCGAAGTGTCGGCGCGACAGAGACTCGGTGCATCCGCCAGCTAACTGGGACAGTGCAGCGGATGCAAAACGGATGCGTCTGCTTTGTAACGAGTAACAGCTATGCTGTGTGATTCCCATACAGTTTGCAACATGACAGCTGGCACCGAAACGGACAATGCGGGAGATTCATGTCGCAACATTGTGGAAGGGGGCCGTGATGCACAAGAAGACGCATTGAAATGACCGTCTTTTACGAGAATTCCGCCATTTTCACTCATTTTGTTCCGTTGGAGCCCGCGTCTTTTCGGGTCGAGAGACAATATTTTTAGCTCGTTTAAGCTGTATAACTGCCTATTTGTATGTTTTTGTTGACGACTAGCATGCCATGACTGGTGTCGGTTGAATTGTGTGGACCACTTCTCTGTCTCATTTGCATGTTGCACGTCATTACGATCGTTAGCCTCGTGATTACTTTTACATCGTCTATGAATGGTGTCATGTCAGCAGTTCTGGAGCTGTTCCATCAGAATGGACAGATTACAGGGTTGTACGCTATACTCTTGCCAACTGATCATTTTGGTACCCATGATGTATTATTACTGCTGATTATCAACACTTTTCCTGTGCTGCCTGCACGGAACGTCATTTTAGGGCTGCATTTTAGTCCTAAAACTCCATGAAGACACTGTAACCAATCAGACATAACACTGGTGCATACTACCACCAGCACATACTACCTATAGCACAGACTATAGTCGGCGCCAATGGTAGTATGCACCGACCATGGTCCAAGCTATAGCTTGAACGCGAGGAACTTGCAACATACCAAAAGCGAGGCTACTTTTGTAAGATATCGAAGTTTAACTTCCCTCTCTGCAGCCAAAATCCTGGCCTCAAAACCAGGAAATGAGGGCTCAATATCACGTAGGTAATAAGGTAGTGTTAAGAACTAAGGCCTCCTGGATGCTGGAAAACGTTCTCATGAAGAAGAAAGAAGTTTGAGACCAAGGACCAGCACCAGCACCAGAACATACCATCTCTAAATAATATCCTGCAACAGAGCGGTGACTGCGTGCTGGCAAAAATATATTGGATCACTGTCCGCTTTGTCCGCTTTGTCCGCTCCAAATGCGTCCGCTTTGTAACGCTGGTAGAACGTGTTCTCGGCTGCTGAATCTGCTGTACACATGGCTTTGTACGTGGAGGCGACTCGTGCCCACAGAGCTGGACTCCGTTCGGACGTTGGTTGTCGTAGCTAGTAGGTGGCAAGCGACGACGTTGTTCGGTTGTTCTGTTGTGTGCCGGTGTGTGCAGGCTGGCTGCTGACGGACACGACACGACACGGCAGACTACGCGACACGACACGACACGACACGGCAGACGACACACGACACACGACACACGACACACGACACACGACACACGACACACGACACACGACACACGACACACGACACACGACACACGACACACGACACACGACACACTACACACTACACACTACACACTACACACGACACACGACACACGACACACGACACACGACACACGACACACGACACACGGCACGACACGACACGACACGACACGGCAGACGACACGACACACGACACACGACACAGGACACGACACGACACGACACGACACACGACACACGACACACGACACACGACACACGACACACGACACACGACACACGACACACGACACACGACACACGACACACGACACACGACACACGACACACGACACACGACACACGACACACGACACACGACACACGACACACGACACACGACACACGACACGACACACGACACACGACACACGACACACGACACACGACACACGACACACGACACACGACACACGACACACGACACGACACACGACACACGACACGACACGACACACGACACGACACGACACGACACGACACGACACGACACGACACGACACGACACGACACGACACGACACGACACGACACGACACGACACGACACGACACGACACGGCACGACACGGCACGGCAAACGACACGGCACGGCAAACGACACGACATGGCAGACGACAGACGACACGTCACGGCACGACAGGCTAGCTGCTGACGGACACGACACGACGTGGTGTGTCACTCTGGATAGCCTGCACTTGTATGCGAGGTAGCTGATGGTCTGTCTTTGCCAAGCCCGACCACGGTCCTGGTCGTAGTTAAACGGCAAGCATTATTTAAGTCCGACGAAATAAACTAAGCAAATAAAATGACAACTGTTTTTATCGGCTTCGTAGTCGCAAAATGCTGAGGTGCAGCTGCTGACAGCTGTACCTCAGCTGTCAGCCGGCAGCTGACAGCTGACGGTAGGACATTGCAGATAAGATCCGACCTTTTTTGCATTAAATCCACATGCGGTTAGATGGTTCCATATGAAGCACACGTCTCAGATATGCACCAAGCTTAACAAGGCATATGCGTAGCCATGCCTGTCGTACTGCAAACGTTCACTTTACGGTCTCCCGCCGAATTTGCTGGCCTGATCAAAAGCAAGGAGAAACGCGGTCAACTGGCTTCCCTGGAAGTTTCCACTCTTTTTAGTAACGTGCCAATAGAACGGACAATCTGGATAATGACAAATTTTTTTTCATATCGAAACAGCGCTTGCATCACCCGCCATATCGGAGCCCATTACATGCAGCATTCTACGCTTTTGCACTACACTATGAAACCACCCTTTAGATGTCCGAGTGGTGTGCCTTACTCAGATAAATGGCATTGCCATTGGATTACCGTTAGGCATGCTCGTTACGCAGGCCTTCATGGCCCATGTTGAGCAGGTAGTGTTGCAAGCACCTGGCGTAGAGTCCCGTACTCTACTGTAGATATGTTGATGATATTTTGCTAGATGTGCGGGACATACAGCTCTTGTCAGAGCTCAAGTCAATGCTAGAAGTTTCGGGCCTAGCCGTCACTATGAAGTTTAGATTGAAGACAGGATAAGTGTTTTAGATGTGTCCATCGCCGGCAGTTGTGGATTTTTGCAACTAGGGTCCATTATAAGCCCACAGACGTCGGACGTTGCCTTAACGGTAAAAGCCACTGCCCTGATAGATGTAAAGACAGCATCGTCAGCGTGCATGTGAACAGGGCGATTAGACACTATAGTACCTGGCAACTAACGCACACATAACTATGCAGAGTAAAACAAATGCTCGTCAACAACAACTATCCGATGCTCGCCATCGACAAGCATACCAGAGACGCCGCCACTAAGCACGTCACAGCATAGCCCCGTCCCCTAACATAGGACACCATATACAAGCTGTTCTACAAAAATGTTATGTCCCCTGCTTATCTGACCGATGAGAAGGTACTTCGAAACATTGTGAAGAGTCACACAGAGTCAAGTGTCAGCCTATTGTCCCCGACGATGAACTAAGACTAGTCATTTTCTGTAAGAACCCCACCACTCATTCCCTCGTTATGAAAAACAATCCAGCTAGTGATAAATCACCGCTGAAACAGTCAAATTTAATGTATCAACACAAATGCACAATTGGAGACTGTTCGCTCCGTTCAGATAGGAATTATATTGGAATGATAATAACTTCACTCAACAGGCGTATCACTATGCACTTGCAGAGCGGTGGCCCACAAACGCATGCGAACATACACCACGACACAAGCGTCACGAGACAACAAATGGTTGACAATACCACTATCATCGCCAGATCACACGAGCCAAGACGTCTTCACATACTAAAGGCCATGTATATACGCGAAAGAGACCCACCCGGCTATAAACCGGCAGGTTAATGCGCGAGGTACTCTATTGCTGTATGGCGGATCACCCCTGGGGCCAAGATGATCGATTGTGACCCTAAGTTCAAAATAGGGAGCGTTTTTGGCGTGCCTTGTGAATAACGACAAACATTGTGGTTGTTTTTCTGCTGTGATGTCACCCAAATATGCTTCACACGCGCATCTTTCACTGTGTTTGGAAATGAACTAACCGATATGCACTGTGGTAACCTAATTATTGCGAGTGAACGCTTACGCATACTAGGCGATACCCGCATTCGAATTCCATATAAGTAACTTCGACTCTTGTACCTTCACTTTCACTGGTGTTCTTTAATCCAGATATCTTTACTCATTATGAGCTTGGCACAATTCTGAGTCACCACGAATGCGAACACAAAACCATTATAAGAAGAATCGAAGCCACATCAAAGAAACTAATCTACAGCAAAGCGGCAGTGACCTTTAGCTAGCAATACATATTACAGAATCTGCTTCTACACGACTACACACACACGCACGCACGCACGCACGCACGCACGCACTCACGCACGCACGCACGCACGCACGCACGCACGCACGCACGCACACACACACACACACACACACACACGTATATATATATATATATATATATATATATATATATATATATATATATATATATATACAAATGTACACCTCGCGCTAAGCTCCGTCGGATTCAAAGCCAAGTATGACCTTGGAATAATGCTGGTCTTGACACTGTGTGACCTTGGTATGGCCTTGCCACCAATCCGGCGAACGTTGGTAGGATCCTTCAAAGGGTGCCTACCGTGCATCTTCTTTGAGCTAGTTCGTCCAACTCCGCGCGGTTTGTGGTGCTAAAATCCGGGTTGACTGGTTTGCGTCCGAGTGAATGTGGAGGAGCTGAAAGCTGCTCCTGGGCCCGGCCTGTGCGTGTCTGACGTGTGTCGACACGGGGTGGCGCCAGCCAACCTCCTCGAGGCCACTGTGAAAAGCGAGTTGCAACAGGATTGCATGATAAATGTGATCCGGTCCCGGGATTTTGCAAATTGTGCGATCGAAAATCAATGCTTTTCCATACGCTGCAAAATTTTTGAGCCGAGGTATATTGCGGAGCTGATGTACGTTGGTACTACAGCTGCAATACATATTTTTTGCCCGTGCCGTGCCACCCGTCCATTCACATTCTAAAACACGAAGTTCATTCTTCAAGTGGCATATTTTTCGATATCGTACAAATGCTAACATGCAAATTTCATAATGTTTTTTTTTGTTTGTTTATGCTTCTTTTGGGGCCCAATCATGCGATTGAGCGAGGGTTGAGGAACCATTAAGAGGGTTCAGTTTTCAATTGTGAAAACATTGGGAAACGCGTTGGGAGTGCTTCCCTTTCAGTAATCTGAATTGATATGATATATGACAGATGCCTTGTAGTTGGTTGGTTGGTTATTGAAGTTTAGGGGCGCATCGACTACATCGGTCATACAGCGCCCATAACGTCGTCAGTGAAACAGTGAAATGCAAGCAACATCGTCAATCAGACATAGAAAAGTAAGCATCATCAGTCACAGTGAAATGGGAATAATATCATCAGAGAAACAGTGAAATTCACGAAACATCATTAGTGAAACAGTGAAATTCACGAAACATCATCAGTGAAACAGTAAGATGGAAGAAACATCAGTAAAACAGTGAAGCAGCAAGAGCAAGCGAAGACCAGCCAGTGACATGTCACTGGGAGAAATATAGGACGAAATACGACGGAGCTAAGATCTGCCCGAGTAAACAGCATAAAAACGCACTTGCGAGAGAAACTCGAATATCCGTCCTGTATGAACGATGTGTGATACATCACCCAGAAGACCCGTCATCGTTAGCGTGGATACATCTTGTCCAAAGAATCGTCGTTGCGTTGAGAATAGGGGGCACGCCAGAAGAACGTGCCTCACTGACAGTGGCCTGTTACACCGAGTGCATATCGGTCTGTCCTCGTTTCGTAGCAGGTAGCCTTGGGTAGCATAAGTGTGGCCTATTCGTATCCTGGCGAGTAGCACTTCGTACCTACGGGATGTTCTTGATGATGATTTCCAACACCCCGGAGTTGGCTGATGGCTCTTAGTTTGTTTTCACCGGTCGAGTCCCATACTTGTTGCCACTTGTCCTGGAAGAATGCGTTGATTGTCTGGCTGAAGTGTGTCGCGGGGAGAGGAAGCGAATGGGTCTCTGCGCAGGACATTTTGCTGCTTGGTCAGCCAGCTCATTCCCCCGTATTCCAACATGACTTGGTATCCAGCAGAGGGTCACATTTTTTCCCGCCTCGCTTAAGCATAGTCATGCCACCTGTCGCTACTCTTCGCCCGCGACCAATCGGCGTGGGAGATTGGCGACGCTACATGACTCAACGTCGATGTGTCGTAAAACTAATAACCAACCAAATCATAGTCATGCGCAATAAAACATCCTGCACGACAGGGTCATGAGAATAAAACTGTTTCAACGCTAGAAGGCTACTCAGAGAGTCCGAGAATATTACGTGATTGACTTCGTTCTCTATTTCGATGAAACACATGGCCTTTGTGATGGCTAGAAGTTCAGCCGTGTAAACCGTTGCGTGAGGAGGCAGCGTGAACGATCTGATCGTGGCGCCACTCACAAAGGCACACCCCACGCCATCATCAGTTTTCGAACCGTCGGTGTAGGTGAGAGTGCATGAACGATAGGGGTGAATGTGTTCAAGACTCTTCATCCGAAACACTTCTGTGGCAATGTCGTCCTTACGAGTGTCTGTCAGCGTCGTGTCCACCGACGGCTGGATCAGTTCCCAAGGGGGAACGGGCAGTGGCTCAGTCCTTCTAATGCTACGCATTTGAAGACCGCTTTCCTCTGCCAACTTCCGCAACTTCGCGCAGAAAGGAGGTAGTGTATTGCCACGTCCTCCACAGAACATCGCACGCGTACGGTGGTCAAACAAAGCCTGGTATGCTGGATACCTTGTAGAAATCACTTAAGGCAAGTGCCCACATAGCCAAACAGGCGAATAAAACTGATGTGTTCATCGGCATGAAGATACCAACTGGATGCCACACCAGTGTTGGGTATGCTTGACGCATCTGCTATGCAAAGCAAAAACTAGGTATGCAACATACTTTGGCAAAAGTAAAGCATAACAGGAATGCCTCGCTTATGTAATATTTGTTCTCCTATGTCAATATATTTTTTGTTGAACCACAATATATTAGAATTTAGTTGCAACATGGACTATGGGTACGAATTAGGTAAAATTAGCATTGTCTGGATTGGAAGATATTAGTTTCGCTTATTGCGAGCGATGGCGAAGCCCAGGTGAAATTACTGCCGTGTACAGCGATATGACAGAAGTTCACTTGGCGTTGTTGCCAGATTTGCGCCGATTGACAAGCGCTCCGTGGGCCGGCGATGCCGTGACTGTGGGACATCCAGACCCCACCAGACACAACAACGGACGCACCGAGCAACTAAGGTCACGACCACGCTCGAGGTCAAACGCCAATAGAAACTCTAATTGGCCCAAGAAGCCAACCGGGTCGGTGACATGTGCCACGTCCGAAGCCTGCCCAGACAGCCTGCCATCAGCCCACTGCAGCCACACTACAACACACACCGGCACCTCTACATGTACTGATGCCACACGTGCCACACGTCTGAAGCCTGCCCAGACAGCCTGCCATCAGCCCACTGCAGCCACACTACAACACACACCAGCACCTCTACCTCTACTGATGCCACACCTGCCACGTCTGAAGCTTGCCCAGACAGCCTGCCATCAGCCCACTGCAGCCACACTACAACACACACCGGCACCTCTACATGTACTGTTCCGATCTCCGGTCTGCCTCAAACTTCTGATCTGCAAGCTACTGCAATGGACGGCTGTCCCTAGATCGCTGTTTCTTCAAGAGCCGTGGACTCATATCAGGCAAACTCAGGTCAGTCTGGCGGTGCCGCTACACCTTCCACCCGGCCTACCCTTCAACAATCCAACCCCTCTCACTCCAGTGCCTCTGTACGGTCTTTTGTATACTATACTTAGCGCTCTCTTCAAGCACCAATTCCGGTATTTCCTTCTGCTTTCTTGAAGTATTCTGCCTCGCATATATGCACTATAGGGCTTTCTGCATGCCCCTTCTCTTTCCTGCGCTTAGGGAGTGCACTGTGTCAACCTATCCTTCACTCACCATTAAACCTCTTACCCGGAGCGCAGCCAGGATAGTATTAACCCTTTCCGGTCAGATCCTCACACCTCGTCTCTGGGGGGGGGGGGGTGCGCGGATAGTAACCCCCTCTAAAATCAAAACTAAGCGTCGCACGAAAACGAAAGAGGTGTCATCGGAAAGTGCTCGAGAGTAGGGCCCGGGTCCACCCCTGAAAACAATTTGTACCAAAAAGTGATGTCACAAGGGGGGTTATATTTTCACGAATTTCCACGACCTACGTTATGTTTTGGCTCTGGGGAGTTCATTTTGAGGGATATTTGAAGAAAAAAGATTGTTTGGAATAAAAAGGAAGGCAAAATCGACCAGGGCAGAACAAAAAAAATGACCCCAAAAACAAGTGTATTCTTTTGAAATTTTAAAATTTTCAGTATTCAATTTTTCTTTAATTTTTATTTTCGAATTCATAGAGCAAACCGATAAACGTTGTTGGAAGTCAACTTGCCCCGATCAAAAATGTTTACTTTACCCAGAATCTTCGATTTGAACTCTAATAGGCAAATATGCTAAATGTATAAGTAGTCAAAAACGGAAAAAGAATGACAAATTCCTCTCGTACGTTTTGTTGCATCCCTAAAGGTAAGCAAACGCTGGAAGTTTTAAAATATATATATCCGTTAAAGCGTGACGACTGGTTGAACTTTTTTTGCAGGTGACCCCATTTGACCTAGATTAACTCGTTGATCCTAGACGACCTGACTTCAAAAGTGTGACATAACACGCCGAATTGATGCGGGAAAAGGCATGCCAAATTTCGGCGCGCTGCCGCGCGCCGTTCGTTCCCTATCCATGAAAAACCTGTGGGGGGCGGTTGAAGACCCCCTCCCGGTACGGCGCGGGTTAAGGGTGCCCGACTAAAACAATGTAGTAAAACAAATTCCGCCTTCGGCGCGTGAGGCTCGCCGAAAATATCCGGTATTAAATGGTAAAAATATAAAATTCATGCTTGATAGTGCATTTTTGGGGGGTATGTTTTATCCACACACCAACCGGCAATTACTTCCCCTGCCGCCGTGATGACTGAGAGCCAATGGGCTCCTTGGATCCCCGCGCAGTGGACAGAAATGTATATGTTTTGAGGGGCAAGCACCTCACTAGTAATTACAACTTTTAGGATTGGACCCCACCGAGTATGCTCTCCCCATACCATTTGGGGCCGCCCATCGCTTTAATGCATTGTGCCCTCTCCCCGATAATGTTCAGAAATGAATGACCTTGGCCGTGAATCACCGGCTACTCAGGAAGGGGATGCACGACAAATTATATAGGGGCCGCTCCCGATTCAACCTACCAATGGCACGGATGCAAACATCGTGCCAATAATCAAACACATCAAAAACACATCCATCACCATCACCATCAGCGGTGCTGCGTCGGGTGTGATGAAGACCACGCCTTCTGCGACAAGGCCTGCCCTCGGTGGGGAGCGGAGACAGAACTCCTTCGTCTCGTCCACCTCGAGGCCTGAGCCCTACCCCGGGCAAAGCTATTGGTCAACAACCAGCACCCGGCGTGGCCCGGATGCCGCACAGAGCTGTGTGCACCAATGCCCAGACATGTAGAGCACACGGCTCAACCACAACACACACAGTGCATCCATAGGGCACACATAAAGCAGCCCAAGTGCGAAACACGGTGGCGAAATACGAAATACGCTTCGGAAAATAGCAGAAGCTCGACAAAGGCTATCCGAGATCACTCCACTAGGCTGACCTTTGATCACCAAGCATGATAAGGTGAAACTCTGATTCAATCCGACTGTCTTCTACGCCGACGTTTCAAAGGCGGTCTGGTGTAGGCTGCGCCTTTGTGAGGGGCGAAATGGATAAAATGTATGCTTTACCTGTTGATTATTGTCTTTACAGCAGCCATTCGCAACATGGAAGACGCTGCGTTTATTTATCGACACCACTACGCAAATGTATTGATCGTCTCTGACTTGCGAGCTCGCTCCGAGCTCTCACCCACCCACACCACTCAGCTTCCGTAACATCACGTATTTTAAATAGACTGACCGCACTTGTACAAGAGCAATGCCGTACAAGTGTTGGTAGCCGCGCGAGTACCAAGCCCTGCCGGAGTTCATGGACATGAAAACTACGACGCCGCTGCACGGCAGCATCAGAACTCCCTGCACTAGCCTCACGAGGCTGAACTCAACAACAATTTCAACGTTAAGTATAGAACCCTATTCTGCGCACACACAGCTTCCTTGCTTTATTGAACACCGCTATTAATTATATCGAGCATTCCAATTGCCCTGTTTCTAATTGGGTGACGAAATTGTTTTTATGTCCCTTCAATCTTATGCGTTTAAACATTTTTTTTTCTTCTTCAATGGTACCCAGTTCACCGCTTCCAATTGCATATCTAAATCATCAATATCATGCATTGTCAACGCAGGCCACTTGGGCCTGTACACTGTGTCGTGCCTCCTGTCGGAAGGTTCCGACCCTGTCGTGTATCCTGTCGGACGGTCCCGACACTGTGTCGTGCCTCCTGTCGGACGGTCCAGACACTGTCATTCCTCTTGTCGGACGGCCCCGACACTGTGTCGTGCCTCCTGTCGGTTGGTCCAGACACTGTTATTCCTCTTGTCGGACGGCCCCGACACTGTGTCGTGCCTCCTGCCGGACGGTCCCAGCACTGTGTCGTGCCTCCTGTTAGACGGTCCCGACACCGTCGCTCCTCCTGTCGGACGGTCCCGACACTCGTGCCTCCTGTCGGACGGTCCCGGCACTGTCGTGCCTCCTGTCGGACGGTCCAGACACTGTCATTCCTCTTGTCGGACGGCCCTGACACTGTCGTGCCTCCTGTCGGATGGTCCCGACACTCGTGCCTCCTGTCGGACGGTCCCGGCACTGTAGTGTCTCCTGTCGGACGGTCCCGATACTGTCCTGCCTCCTGTCGGACGGTCCCGACACTCGTGCCTCTTGTCGGACGGTCCCGACAGTGTCGTGCCTCCTGTCGGACGGTCCCGACACTGTCGTGCCTCCTGTCAGACGGTCCCGGCACTGTCGTGCCTCCTGTTAGAGGGTGCAGTAGAGCTGTGTCTGTGTCTCCACATGTTTGACTCCTGTCCACAATCGTGGCAGAGCTGGAGTCGTTGCCTGTTCTGTCTGAACTCCATGTCGCCAAGCCACGGGCAAGATGAACGGTCTTCATCCACAAGAAAAGGTCTAATGCGCCAATCTTCTGGAAGACCGTAGCACCAACTCCTTCTTCAAACTGACCAGTCTGCTATCAGTGAAGATATCAGACGTCAGCGAGTCGCGCTGCTGCAAGGGCAAGCTGTCCTTATAGCAGCGTGGAAGCTGTCAAGCTGTCAAGCGAGGCAAGCTGTCCCCCAGACTGTCCATAAAAGCCACTGCACGTGGAGGGTATGCATTGTGAAATGCATTTTTGTTTTTAAAGCTGCCGCTCACACACCCCGAACGTCTCAAGAGCGCTGTGGGCTGGTTCCCGGCATTAAGCTGCTTGTGAATTAGATATAGCTGCGGCCTGAATAGCGCTCTCAATATTATTCGCCCCGGTGATGCGTGAGCAGCTTCTCCTCCGCCTTTCTGCACCACATCGTGTTAAATAGAACTGTAAATAGCGGAATTCGTACGGGGATCCTCTGTGACGTGTGACGGCCTATGTGAGCTGGTGCCGCTAGTGCAGTGCAATAAGTTTTCCGTTAGGTGCGAGATGTCGAAGGGAGTACAGTAGGTTGCAGAAATTTCCCGTGAAAACCATGTCGCTTAACACAATCCATACTTTCTTAAAGCAAAACTTCAACCCAACAGCGTGCTCATACATGCACGCTTTCTGTCCGTTGTTTTTGTGTACCTGACGTAGGGATAACTATTTTGTGATAACTATGCAAAATACCAATACTTCTTAACTGATATTATACAACTACATCATAGGCAATCCTACGTGGAATTGCGGTGTGTTCGTGCATCACAATTCGCAACGATGAGGATAAACATGATACATATCAACAACTCAGTTAGAAATTATACACGAAGACTTCATAGGGACTAATTATGAAGCATGTTGTCGATACGCAGTTGGGAGGGATGCCGATTCAATGCTCAGAAGTGGTATATTCCACCATATTTTACGAATAATGTATCACTGCGCTAGTGGTAATATTAGCAACACTCCTACCATTAGAACATTCTGGTCTTACCTTTGTCACCATGCCTATTGTGCCTGGCACCACTGGTGCGCATCTCCGGCTAAGCGCGTTTGCCACTAAATGAATATTACTGAAAGCACGCGTAAACGAACATGAGGTATATTTACAATGACACGTCACCAGAGACAACCTTTGCCATAACCATAGCCAAGGAAGCACGGGACAACTTGGCCACATGACAACCAGCTGGCCTGAACGTCATCAGACATTGCTGGAAAATCACTCCAGACACTCGATCTTGATCTGCTCCTCCGTTGAGCCAACGTCGGCCGATATCGGGAGGTCGGCGGTGCTGTCGGTACCGCTCGTGTCGAGGTGGGCCGTCTCCTCTATCTTGGCGGGCGTCGCCAATGCTGTCTTGCACTCGCAGGCCATCATGTGCGCGGCTGCAAGAGGCGACGCAACAGTGAAGCACGCCACTGTGGCCGGGACACACGCACCACAGAAGCACGCCACTGTTACGTCATTGTGACCGGGGCACACGCACCACAGAAGCACGCCACTGTTACGTCACTGTGGACGGGGCACACGCACCACAGAAGCACGCCACTGTTACGTCATTGTGACCGGGGCACACGCACCACAGAAGCACGCCACTGTTACGTCACTGTGACCGGGGCACACGCATCACTGAAGTACGGCACTGTACCAGCCGGTAACCGTCAATGTCCTCGAACTCTCTTTCGTGGTAGGGTGAGGAATTTCGTGTGAAGGAGTTAAAGTCCACACTGTTAGTGAAAGCATTGACATGACATGTTAGTTAGTTATTTGGGTTTTAGGGCGCTTCGACCAGTTTTGATCATTCGCGCCCAGACATGACATGTTGAAATTCTAGTTAGTTATTTGGGATTTCGGGTGTTTCGACTGCCCTGGTCATGTTACATGTTGAAATTATGTATTGGTATTGAAACGTAGTAACGAAATGAAGCTGTGAAAATGGTAGTTCTTGTGGTGTCGGTGGAACAGACTTGCGACAGACAGACGAGACAGACGACACATCAGATTCCCGTGCAAATTAGACCTGTCCAAAAGAGGGTGATGTGAGTAGAGCACGAATAAAACGGCGTGGATCCCGTATATCCATCAGTTCACATAGCATGTACCCCAATAATCCATGTGTGCACACACCATGGATTACTGATCAACGTCAGAAACCGTTGTATCGCCAGTTAGCATTGAGGACGATCCTGCAGGGTTTATTGAATACAACGATGCACTCTCAAATGTGACATTAGGCATACATTTTTACATTCATAACTGGTCAATATTTTACATTAGTAAAAATGAGCCAACGTCAGGAACTCTGAGTCATGTTAATAATCACGTGTGGATAACTGTTATAGAGCGCAGCGTTCAGTTCATACCACCATACTGTTAAAATAGTTAGCTGCATTTCCGTTCATAGAACAAATATTTCAAATATCCGCGAAGTGATCATATGCAACTGGACATTGAAGTTCGTACGATACATCTACACTCCCTCCACGTATCACTAAATATTGTGACCGACATCACAAATATCAGTTCGGGGGGGCAACATCCGAAACTCAAGTTCGATGTGGCAGTACTAGCCTATAACTCGAATAAGCAACTGACATTGGTGGATATTCTCCGTCATTATCATCCTCCGTCTATCCAGTGATTATGTGCACCACTCTGTTGGCCGCATCGGCCGTCCCACGTGGGATGGCATGCCCACTACGCAGTAAATTGTTCTCCATACCGAGGAGCATGCGAATGATCTCGCGCTACAAAGGTGGTTAGCTTGCTGGTTTCACGAGTACGTATATTGCCGAAAAGTGCCTTCATCAATCGTACCACGGAGATCACCATTGAACAGGGTCACTGTCACTTTCTATTTCAGACTGCTATTCGCTTCCGGGTGACGACCAGAGCAAAACCAGCCGTAGCGAGTGCGAGGTACAATTAAGTATTTGAACACAATGCCGGCGGAAAAACCGACGCTATACTCACGCATTTACATGTCCATATATATGCACTAATCACATGTTCAGATATGAGGTTGAATCCTAATTCTGCACCGGACTTCAAGCTGGCCGGATGCAAGTGCGCGTGCAGCCAACATACGCCCGGTCGGCAGTGAGAAGACTGCGACGGAGTACTCACCCAGTCGGTTGCCACTGGTGGTGCTGTAGCCGCAGCGGCAGTACAAAGGTTGGTCCAGATGGATGGGGGAGCCCATCGAGAACACGGGAGCCACTCCGGGCGAATGAAACACACGCCGGTGCACCGGGTAGATTTTCTCGCAGGAGGTGGTGTAGCGACACCTCTTGCAGGCATACACGCCGCTGCCAAGAGACATGGCTACGGTCAAACACAGGAACAGGACGAATTAGCACGTGAATCAAATCAAGCAGGGACAGGGCGGATTATCACGAGGTCAGATCAGACAGGGACGGGACGGATTATTACGGGGTACGGTCAGATACAGGGACGGGACTGACTGTTACGGAGGTCAGGTCTGAGACGGACAGGACGAATTAGAACTGGTTATGGTCAGATACCGTCACGTCGTTGAGATGGTGATAGGAACGCCAGTTGCTTAGAGCTTTCCCGTGTTCGTAAAATGAGTGTGCGGGGGCCGGCCTCATTAGAAACGGATCGATCTGTTTGGCCCTCATGAGACGAGCCGGGGTGTTTTTTGTTGTCGTTCTGGATGCCGGTAAAACAAGATGTGATTGCTTGTTTTCCACACCTCGTGACGCCCCACCACGTTGAGGCCCAACTGGGGGACGCCTGAGTCTTGCGGACGGAAGGACGTCAGGCACCCGAGGAGCTATACGGGGCAGGCAGCGCCATCACCCGGCCGGAAGAGAGACTCACCACCCCGACCGAGATTCACCGCCGCCCACCCCTGGCCCCTGCCGGCCAGGCCAGCAAACACTGAGTCTGAGCACAGACCTCCGGCCCGGGGCGACAAGTCGCTCGATCCGTATGAGCCCCACGGACACGCCCACTCCTCCTGGACATCGGTACCAAACAGACGTGTGCTCCCCCGTCACAACCAGCACTGTGCAACGGGGGACCTCACCCTCCAAGACTTCGTCAACCTCGGCGGGCGGGCTGAGGGGGCGCGACTACCCGATAAAACTGAGCCGGAGGTGTGTGTGTGTGTGTGATTGTGGTTTTAGGGCGCATCGACCATGGTTGGTCATTTAGCGCCCAGTGAGCCGGAGGACAAGACCGGGAGTTATCCTACCTGAACATAGTACATATAGTCGGTGCTGCAGGGCCAGGCGAAAGACGAGTTGTTTTTAGTCATTCATTTTAGTCTGTCCCCTCACCGGTAAGATGGAAGCCGGTTTATTGCGACACGCAATCCCCCCTCCCCTACACCACGTGAAGGTGGTACCCCATCTGGAGGTTAAAGTCGATGTTGCAAAGTTATACAAGCGGCCACTCGCAATCACTGCTTGGGTGGCCTACCTGCCTACCCTACTCAATTGTGTAGGTACCTACACGGCTACTGGTCTCCGCTACATGATTTAATATTCACGACCAGCTGACATTCACAACGAATAATAGTAATCGTACCCACCACAGACACGCTAAATAAGACCGCATACACCAAGATCAACTATTACACGTCGTTGTTCATTTACTACAATTATTGCCGTGAAGGGATACGCTTAGATATACAACGTTCGAACGTCTGGAGACATGCCTCAAACGCTTCGGTAAATACTACTTTCATGCTGGACACCAACGGCCAGCAGATCAAATCCATTTCATGGTTCACAAGTCAGAAAGCGTAGGGATGGGGGCGGGGATGCGGTCAGGCATAAGGAAGGCGATGTCCGGCCGGACGGAGAGAGGCAAGAGCCTGATCAAAGGGGGAGGAGGCGGGGTCTGGTCAGATGGGCAGACGGACCCGGCCAGGATTTGTGGCTGATGTGGACTGCAGACCATGGCCATGCCACTGACCTTGGCTGGTATATGCTGCCGTACATGCAGGTTAGTAGTTGGCAACCAGCCAACCAATCAACAGCGCAACAGCTTCGACTTCGAGCAGCGCACTTAGTTCACAACTCACGTGAGGTGCCCGGGGTGTGTGAGCGGAAGCTTGCACTCCCAGCAGCGCAGCTCGCTGAGATCCGGCAGCTTCACCATCTGCAGACTGGCCAGCTTGAAGAAGGCATAGTTGCGGCAGTCCACCAGGCTGATGCGCTCGGCCTTTTCCCTGCCGCTGGGGCGGGATGCGCCGCGCGCCCGGCGTTTGGTGCCGCGAGGCTCCGACGGCACGGGTGAGGACTCGGCCACGTCGTTGGACTGCGAACGGGGGCGTTGGTCTTCATAGGAGGACAGGCACGGTAACACAGTATCGGCATGAAACGCCACTATCAGGCCGGTCACACTGAAGAAAAAGGACAGCGAGTCACCGTCCGTGTAACACCAAGTCAGATACAGTGGATAAAACCATCGCCCGAAGATACTTCAGAATTGTGACACGCTTCTAACCATTTTCAGCTTTGACCTTCAATTAAGTCGATAGACTGCTAAAAGCTGAGGGTGCCATAGACCGGCAGTGATAGCGATTAAAAAAGAGCTAATGTACGACAACATGCACGCAAGTCAGTGTAACAATTAAACATCCACATTCGCCTCAAAGCACGCGTAGATGCGCGATGATTACAATGAAGGAGACCCACAACACGTGGCTGGTGGACTTTGAGTCTGTTACGCCTGAGACAATCACACCTTATCATGCTGAAATTATTTTGTACCCTCTTCTGGTTTTCACCAGGTGAAAAACGATTGATGTGGCAGTAAAATGTCATCAGATATTAAAAATGCTGATCATAAGTCCACTCTCACAAAAGCATGCCTACCTGGATGGTTCTTTAGTCATTCACTACCATTCGTCATACACATCGTCTTGCACGACCATATCATTGCGTCTTCGCTCCATAATAGACATGGTTCAAGCTGGGACGAACAGCATATTAATAGCATGGTAAAAGACAGTCCAACTGACAACATGGCATCCCCCATATATTTGCAAATCGTCCTCATTTCGTTTCAAACTTTCCCTCTTTCTTGCACTTCCTGGCTATAAACCCCTCGATACTTCTCAGTTTGATAACTCGGTGTCCTTAAAAAGGGGTGCCATTATAAAGACACCACAAATAGAATGTAATTAAAGACACCAGTGTTAGAATTGGCACGGCCAATTCTAGCACTGCCATAAGTCGACGAAAGGCTCAGCAAAAATAAAACCAGTCAACATATCTTCAAATGTAAACTTGCGTTTCGCCTGGGCGAGCACCACCACCAGTTAGTTTGTACATTAGGTCAGATATCTTCCAACCCTTGTGCCCCAGGGAAACCGGGCGTTGCCCCGGGTGTTCAGCCGAAGTGGCTGGCAAGCATCACCTACCCGGGCCGGACTCGTTGCAACATTTACACCGAAAGCGGCCAACAGATCAACTACATTGGCAAAACAGCTCGCCCAGTTCCTTTGAGTTCCAATGAGCAGTTACGCGGTGAAGAAAAAAACTATGTTTGACAGGATGGGATCGTTTTAGGAAAGCCCACAGCAGTGACAGTATAACTTCTGCCAACATACCATTCGTCTTGGAGATCATTAAGCATGTAAAGAACACCCTGAGTCCAGAATTACTGAGTCGATGCACATTTGCGAGCTTAGACCTGAAGCTAAATAGTAACTATTTGTCTTGGCGTTCGGTGAGGTGAACGAGTGTAGTGTCCCTGGCCAGCTGATACCCACCCAGTCAGCCGACTCGGACGTCGGCTCCGTGCCCGCCGCCTCCGGCTGCTCGCCTGGCGCTAGTTGGCCAGCCGCGACGGCCGAGGCAGCTCCGGCTGGCTGACCGGCGGACGCGTGGGACGCGAACTCGGGCTGGCTGTCGGGCCGAGTCGCCAGCGTCTGTGCGGGCAGCGACAGTCAGGCCTGTGTCGCCGGGTCACCGCTCAGAGCAATAGGTAGCTGATGAGTGCTCGTGGCATCAAACGAGTTTGCCGGATCACTGGCGAGGTGACCGAGCCACTGGTGAGGTGACAGGACCACTGATGACATGACCGGGTAACTGATGAGTCACCGCGTCACTGGTGAGGTCACTAGGCTACTGATAAGGTAGCCAGGTTATTAGTTAGCGAGACAGGTCTAAATGTGTCGGGCAGCAATATGAAGAAAACAAAAGAACAGCAGAGAACAGGAAGGCGCAAAGCAACCTCCCAACTACCGATTCCGCCAAGCCCACGGCGCCGGCTGTGTAGAATTGCGAGGACGAAATACAAACGACTGGTTTATTTGGGATTAGTTATGCACATGTACCATATCATCGCTAGTAAACCGGGACAAGTTTGTCCTACAAGGGCACTGGGCACTGAGTATGCACGCCTTTTCCCATCCTCCCATCTAAGCTGTTGAGTTTTACGGCACGTCGACTGCCCTGGTCAAATCCGGTCGACAATGTCTCGCGCCGTTTGATCGCGGGCGAACACCAGTGACGAGTGCGGCTCGAACCGACGACATTCGGCTGAGAAGCCAGCAGCCTACCCAGGCTACTCACCCCTGACAAGCACATGCTATGGAACGATACATTCATCGACACCTTGGTTGATTACTGATTTTACGACACATCGACCGTTGAGTCATATAGCGTCGCCAATTTCCCACCCTAATTGGTCGCGGGCGAAGAGTAGCGGCAGGTGAGACTCGAACCCACAACCTTTCGATTGTGAGACGAGCAACTTACTCCTAAACTACTCGTCCCCTTTCATCGGTATCTCAACTGGCTCCGGCATTGAAGCACAATTTTGCTAATTGGTCGCATCGTGCGCCGCCCGTGTGGCTAACCTGCTTGCGGGGCTGCCTCTGCAGATCCATGGATGGACTAAGCAGCACCTTCTTGAGCATATCGGCCAGCGATCCCTCTGTGCCCGAGAAGAATGTCAGCACGTGGTGATACCAAATGACAACTGATCGGACAGTCTGACGTTCCACAACATCGTTTACCGGCAGCGCACAGTGTCCCACGTCTCCTCCCCTCGCACACGCACGCACCTGACACTACACGTGTGTACCGAAGGTATGACCTGAACCAGTACAGGCGCTGCGCAGGAGACAGCCTAGACCAGCACAGGAGCCACACAGGAGACACGGCCTACACCAGTACAGGAACCGCACAGGAGACACGGCCTACATCAGTACAGGTGCTACACACGAGACACGACCTAAACCAGTACAGGCGCCGCACAGGAGACACGGACTATACCAGTGCGGGTACCATACAGGAGACAGGCTGTACCAGTACAGGAGCCACACGGGAGACACGGTCCCGGAGACGGACTGAGCTGTGACAGTCACCGCCCACTAACCGCACTGCTGTGTGACGACGCTCAGGTGGGCGATGAGATTGGAGAAGGTGCTGTTGGGATCACGGCCGTACTTCTCGCGCCACGTGATCTCGGCGATGAACTGACAGATGGTGAGAGGCTTCAGATAGACCAGCGACGACTGCTAACAGGTGTAAGGACCGTCAGTCAGCAGCAGTGATAAATTATTCGCGAAATAGGGTGGAATATACCACTTTCTGAACACTCAATCGACATCCTTCTCCAAGAAGTATCGGCATCCTGCTCTTGAATATGAACTATTCATGTCTCCTTTCTAACAGTATCTCGTTTATGAAATACAGCTCTTCCTAAATTATAAACCTCAAAACAAATGATAAAGGTCCAGTCATAATTACCTACGCCATCAACTCTAATTTTAGTTTGAAAGACTTCAAAAACATTTTAAATTAGACTACTTACATGTCAAATTTCGACATCCTGCTATGCTCGTTTCAACATCTCACACCTAACGAAAAACCAATATTTTAACCCTGGTCAGCAGGCATCGTCTCCGCCAGACTCGCCCAGTCATCAGTGAGATTTAGCATAATTAGAAACCCAGCGGTAGATGGGTCAAACGCGCGGCTGTTTTGGATATAACTTGGGAGAATAGACTCAGATAGGACTCTGTGTGTATCCACCACGTCCACTTCAACCAAGTTTGCAATCCCCTCCCCCGATTATCCACCTTCACACTCATAGCAACAGTCCTCGCCTTGGCCGACCAACATGACCGCACCTGGAACATACGGGGCATGTTGCGGCGCAGGTAGTGCATGATGTTGCCGGCAGTGTCCTTGTTGGCGGCCGGTGCGTTCTCCACGTTGCGGAAGCAGTTGCGGAAGGGCAGCGGGCTGATGCTGTGGTCGAGCAGCAAGTTGGACTCGTGGTGCACCCAGTCCTGGACGGCGCCCACCACGGCGCGGATGCGGTTCTTGATGCGCGGCTCGAAGCCCACTAGCCGGATCTCGCCGGTGGTCTCGTCCTTGACGCCGAGCACTTCCACCTGCGGAAAACCAGTGGTGGATGACGGATGCAACCGAATCACACAGCATGCCAAAAACTCTACACATATGGGACAACCATACACATAGCGCGGCAGCAACTTCTGGACCGACGGCATCTGTGCTCTCTTGGTGCGTGAAGACATTCACCCATTGCGCCTATATTTTGTGGCGCTGCAGACATTTTAGAACCAAGTAAAACATCTTTCTACAATTTGGCTCAATGCATTAAAATTGTCAATATACGCTTCACATTTTGTAGAGGTAGTTTCGGTGCTACCGGAGTGACCGAGAACAGGGAAGAAAGCCGTCCCACCGTACTGCATGAAACGGGAGAACATGCTGTTTCTATCTCAGCGATTTCACCCGCTGTGACTCCGTAATGTTGTTCGGAGGTCCGAGTGTAAGATGTTCACTAGTATTGATGCGAGACCCATAGAGCTCACGCACGCACCCCCAAATTTCCAAAAGCTCTAGATCAGGAAGTCCATTGGTGACAAGGGGAGGTCAGTAGAGACCCGGGAAAGCTCAAATGCCCATTTGGAAACCCATCATGTCTGGAAGCCTCAGATCAAGAAGCCTACTAGACGTAGCAGGAGGGTCATAGAGCTCACGAGAGCTCCCAAAGCCCAGCAGGAGGGCCCTTATGTTGTTCGAAGGCCCCAGCTCAGAAGCTTTGATAGGAGCATCTCAACCAGAACTTGCAGGGAGACTGCCTCTGAGCTTAAGTATCCCCAACCCTACTCCAAGGACAAAGGAATATCGCATGGAGAATCGCTTTTCGTCCTTATTCGCCAGACGAGATCAGCTGCGTCGCCCTGTGCACAAGGACCCCCATTGTGGCAGGAACGCCTTCAATATCGGACCTTGTGGACCAGGAGTCAAATTCAGCCAAAATCGGCTCCAGTTTTGTTGAAATGGCGCTGATGTGTCAAATATATGCAGCATAAACTTAAATGAAATATGGCAAATTATCCAATAAGCATAGTTTCCACACTTTATCAGGCCACTTCTGTCTCAGTCTTCGCATACGGTTTATGCCTCATGCAACCGTTCAGTGAGGCATTTCTCATCGGACCATGCTGACTCCATGGTCGCCCTTTCTCGGAGCCACCAGGCACCATGTCATGAAGACGTAACCACGCGAACGGCCGCTGACTGGATGGCCCTAATTGGTGTGGACTGAATCAACATCGGGCAAGCTTCACTGTGCGACCTCTTAGAACAAATGAAATTATCGCACTTCCAAGAAAATAGTGTGGTGAAGGTACCTAATAATGGAGATTAAAACATGTCTAGTTCTCATTGTAGGGATCACGACAAACAAAAAGCTACTAGGGGTTAAAAGCAACCAGGCGTGACAGTCGCACCAGCCCGGCTCCCCCAGATGAACACTTAATACATGGACGGAGGTAGACTCGCTTTGGCTTCGCTTTTGCTTGTAAATATGCCTGTAAATATAAAATATACATGTGCTACAGGCTGACGTCACACAGTCAGTTTATCACCTCACAATTTCGACGTTCTTACATCACACGTTGTGCAAACATGAACTAAGCATGCGAGAGAAGGATTAGAGCCGAGTGTGTGGAGTCACTTGCCCGAATATCGCGCCTCTGCCCACCAGCCATGACCTCGACACCGACCTTGACATTCTTGTTGAGGCCGTCCAGGCCGGAGGTGCCGAGCGAGACGAGTCCGACCTGGACGGTGCTGCCGGCGCAGCCCAATTTGGAGGCCGGCTCCTCCGTTTTGAGCATGCACACGGCCCGGAACAGGCCGAACACCCTGTCCACGAAGTGCGGCCGCAGCTTGAGCCAGTGCGTCACGTTGTGCAGCGGCGTCTGGCACGACCAGTGGTACATGAGCTTCAGCACCACCGCCGGCATCGACGGCAACTGCAGCTTGTTGGAGTCGAACAGCGAGCCGTGGTGCACTGACAGGAACTTGGGTCGACAGCACGTCTTCACCCACACGTAGCCTGCCGAGACGGCGGCGCGTCAGTGGCACCCACAGCGACGAGCGGCGCCGTCGGTGTCGCTGCGACAGGCAGAGGCAGGCGCCGTCCGAACGCTGGCCGCCGAGTCACAGGGGATGGCGCAGCACGAACTGCTGCAGTGCGGTCACAGCACCAACAAAACCGTGACGCCGTTGTCCGTCGCCGGATGTACTAACTCCAGTCGGCTGCAACCATAGGCAGTTTTTCGCCGGCTTTGGCCAGTGAGAAAAACTGCGGTGCTTAACTACTAGAATAACGATTGATGAAGAAACGAACTTGGGCGGCTGAGAACAAAAATTATGTAAGTCATTGTGAGCGATGATAAATGATCTCAGCTATATTTTCACCAACCTCAGAAATGCCCTTGGATAACTTGGCTAAGAGTCAGAACACAGCAATGCAGGCAGCTAGCCGAGCGCGCCAAGCGAGTGGGCCGGGAGAGTGGGTCGGGAGAGTGGGCCGGGAGAGTGGGCCGGGAGAGTGGGCCGGGAGAGTGGGCCGGGAGAGTGGGCCGGGAGAGTGGGCCGGGAGAGTGGGCCGGGAGAGTGGGCCGGGAGAGTGGGCCGGGAGAGTGGGCCGGGTGAGAGCGCAAGGCGACCGGGCCGGGTGAGCGGGCCAGGCGACCGGGCCGGGTGAGCGGGCCAGGTGAGCGGGCCGGGTGAGCGGGCCAGGTGAGCGGGCCGGGTGAGCGGGCCAGGTGAGCGGGCCGGGCGTGAGTCGCGGCTCACCTCCCGACTGCGCCAGTTTGTCCGAGTCGGTGAACATGCCGAGCCGCAGCTGGCGCGGCTGGCCGCTCCACGTCACCGGATGGATCGGACAGAACTGGACGGCGCGCACCAGTCGCATCTGGATCAGCCACTCGGTGAACTGACTTGGCGTGTTCTGCAGCAGCTTCTTGACGCGCGCGTCTGCGAACGTCACCCGTCACCGCCCACATCCGCGTGCAACGTGTGCAACACATTGGTGGACCCAGGCAACTGCCGCGTAAACGACCATGGCACCATGCTGAGCCACGTGCCATGTCTGTGAACACGGCAGCGTGCTGAGCCACGGGCCACGTTTAGGAACATGACAGCCGCCACCACGGCAGACATGCAGATAGTTCTGACATGGCACATTATGAATCTGATCCAATCGCCATTGCCAGGTCGATGGTGCACCGGCTTGCCAGGGTTGGTTGATTGTTTGGATCTTGGTGCGATGGTGTAATTCATACAGCTGATGCCTCATTGTGATCATAAAACTACCCGGAACCCAGCAAGGTCCAGGCAGATCTCGACAGCAATGCCATGAAATTATTTTCTGTAGAGTATGGAATCAGACGAGGGCATAACAATTATTGTGGGCGCAAAACCCACTAAGATGGTGAAGATGAAAGTATGTTGAACTATAAGAACAGCATATCTTAACAAGGTTTCAAAGTAATTCCATAGCAATAGTGCGTGAGTGATGGACGGCGACTGTTATGGTGATTTGATAATTATGATGTTCAGCTTCTCCAACACAAATTGTGGGCTCCAGGACACTGTTGAGAGCCCTCCGACACGACTGCGGTCACAGTGCTAGCCACAAACCGAGCTGGGCGCGTCGCGCTGCGTAGCTGCCTTTGGAGATGGTGAACGCGTTGGGCGTGCGCACAATCACATGCAGTGCCGGGAACGCCCTGACTTGCATGTCGGCGTCGTCGGCGGTCGGCACCGACGAGTCAGAGTTATCTGCCGAACCGCCCGCCTCTTGCTGTTGAGAAGAGGCGACACTCGACTTTCCTTCCCCAGTATCTGCATCACAGAGCAGAGCTTCAGCAAGTTAGGGCGTCACGCTGACAATTAGACAGACAACAGCGGCAGTTAGGTGGACGTCTACACCACTAAGTCAAACACACGGAATAAAAGGCAACTGTTGCTATGTTGTAGACAACAATGGAACATGCTCGCTAAGCAATGCCATCAAAACGAATCATATTTTGCTCCTGATCCTGTTGCATAGTAGACATGCAAATCCAGTGGTGGGTGATATATGTTGCATAGCCTACCTTTGTCGGACTGGACTGGAGCGGGTTTCTCCGTAGAAGTCGGGGCGTCAGGGGCAGGGGCCGAGGCAGGGGCAGGAGAGGGGCCTTCCGCCGCAGGTGTCGCCGGGAAGGCAGCAGCAGGTTGAGACACCATAGGTACTTTCCGGGAGTTTGCAGGCAGCGATGTGGGCAGCGAGATCCTCTGGGGCGGCGGAATCTCTGACGTCAAGTTCTGCCGACGCACAGGTCAGACCAGGTCAACACTCCCGTCTGCCCATCACGTACAGGACACGTATCGTCATCTGACCGATCAGGTATATTGTATCCTCAATACGACCGATATTGTATCACCCCACCCCAACCTGGTCTAAGGGCGGGTGCGGGGCGTGGGATGGCCGAGTGGTTAAAGGTGTCGGGCTATGGGTACCAAAGGTCCCGGGTTCGACTCTAGCGCCACTCAGGACATTTCCCAATCCCGCGGCCCACCGGCGAAACAGTGTGGGCGGCGCCACTAGCCGTGGATGTGCATAAAGTGTGTCGTGAACCAACCAATAAACAAACAAACTAAGGGCGGGTGCGTGCACTTTTGCCAGAGCTCTTCTCCCGAGTCCATGTCGGTGCAGCCAGGCTGGACGCCAGGGCTGTCGCTGCGCTGCTCACCGCCGCATTGAATGCGCTGTTGTCGATGAGAGGGGTCGACGAGCGCGGCAATGGGGCCAGAGTGAGCGTCGGCGCCGGCCGCGGTGGAGGTGGAGGTGGCGAAGGCGCTGCTGCCGGCCGCGGATCGTCGTCATCGTCGATCGTCTCTATCGGCGGTGACGACGGTGGCGCCTCCGCCGGAGGCAGGCTGTCCAGCAGACCTGTGGATACACAGACCGCGTCACACTGCCCTGATGGTGGTCCAGCAGACCTGTGGATACAGACTACGTCACACTGTGCTGACTCAAGCAGACCTGTTGATACAAACTGTATCACACTGTCCTGACAGGTGTCCAGCAGACCTGTGGATACAGACTACGTCACACTGTGCTGACAGGAGTCAAGCAGACCTGTGGGTACACAGACTGGGTCACACAGTCCTGACAGGTGTCCAGCAGACCTGTGGGTACACAGACCGCGTCACACAGTCCTGACAGGTGTCCAGTGGACATGTGGACACACAGACTGTGGCAGTGTTTCAACAAGCGTCCAGCAGACCTGCGGATACAGACTACGTCACACTGTCCTGGCATTAAACCGGCAGACCTGCGGATATAGGCTGCATCACAGTGTCCCAGCAGGTGCTCAGTAAGCCTTTGGATATAACGACCATGACATAACCTGGGATACTTGCCCGGAGCGGATCACGCCATAACCTGGGATATTTGAAGATCACTCAGCCAATCTCTCCCAGTGCTGGAAAAAAAAAACAAGGCAATTCCTGGATATTCATAGACATTATGAGCATTATGTAGTTCAAGAGAATCAGAACACATATTGCACTGTAACTGCAAGGCAAGGAGACATTTCCTGAGTGAACCTCAGCTATCATGGTCATGCTTCACAAGCAAAGTCACGAACCTTCCAAAGTATGAATCTACAACATGCCAAATAGCAGACAGTAGGTTCAGCTTCACGAAAGTAATGATCATGGTTTTGCAAGATTGCAACAATCGTTGCTTTTACTTCTCCACTAAACATCTCCACTCAGTGGCCATGATTGCATAGACGCCCAGGTTTGATCGTCTATGAAACGGAAATCTACGAATGTACAACAAAATGTCATAGATCCATACTTCCATACTTTTTAGCTTTGTGAAGCAGGTCCCAGGTGTCAAGTATGTACAGCAACAGGTATGCATAGTGTGTACATACAAACCAGGCCACACCTCCCTGATGGCGGTGGTGCCTATTTATAGATAAGAATACCAGAATGGCACTGACTCGATCAACACAAATAGATGCAAAAAAGTTGACAAACAATCACACAACCACAAACAGGGGCACCACAAATATAATTGCATGCTGCTTACATGAACAAAAATAGGTAAAACATGACATGCACAATATTGATTAGCTGAATAATCAATGTGCTTACGATTTGCCTTCCTGACAGCATCTTCATATGCCTGTTTTGCAGCCTTTAGGACACTTGTTTGTACTTCTGACAGCTCCTCCACCGAACATTCCATGATAAGTGGAAGGGAATCTGTCATCGTGTCACTGATGGGCATGGTCGCTGCCTCGTCCTGTCATGAGAAAAGGCACAGCATGTAGCTAGACCAGTTAATGGCAACACAACTCTTCATCACCTTTCACATTACATAATTGAATTAATTGCATTCCTACATGCCACAATAAAAAATTAAAATTCTATATTACCTGGAAATGCACAGTTATGAACTATACTGTTCTTTCTTTTTTTTTTTTTTTTTTTTTTTTTTTTTTTATTAAATAAAATTTTATTTTTTTTTTTTTTTTTTTTGTTTTAAAATTAGGTTATTTTAATTAAAGTTGTTTTTTTTTTTTTTTTTCTCTTGAAAATTTTTCCTTTTTTTTTTTCCCTTTTTTCGTTTTTCAAAACCACCTTTTTTTTTCATCCTCCCAGCTATTAGAAATGTAATGTTAGGACCCTGATTTGTTATGTGTGAGATGTCAAAACGAGCACGTTGGAATGTCAATATTTGTCATGCAATTAGTCATTTGGCATGTTTTTGATGTCCTTCAGACTCAAATTTGAGTAAATAGTGTAGAGCATGGACTGCAAGGACAGCAATAACTGTACCTTTATCACTTGCTTTGATATTTATCATTCAGAGAGCTATATTTGGGACAGGGAGAATGATACCCATCCTATAAACTGGTATTGCATGCCATATCACATTACAGGTAATCCCTTTACCTGAAAACGCATTATGAAACGTTCATATATAACTATTCCTTATCAAGAGCAGGAACATGATACTTATAAACAAGAATTGTTAGAAATGAGACATGAAGAATTCATAAGCACAAGGAGATAAGACAAAGACATAAAAGATCAGTGCAACTATGAGCCACAAGGGCCCTTCTTGGTCGCACTCTAGACGCCCAACCAGTTGCCCAAAAACAAATACATATGGGCAAATTTTGCTACAGAGCTAGTTGGGTCCGATGACAAGAGATCAGACAGATTTCGAGCGCGTTGCCAGCGTGGGAAGCGCGCGTTTTTTATTGGTGGGCGTCACACGATAATCAGAGCCACGGGATAGCTTTACGGCTTTGCTTGCGGTGTCGCGTTTGAAATCGCCGCCGGGTCGCGCCGCCGCCGCGGCGATTGGTGTAAAGGAAATGTGATCGGAGCGTGTGAACAAAAGGGTTCTGAGCGTGTAATCTGCATTTCAATAGCACACAGAGCGACGAGCTATCAGCGAAGCCTCGAGTGTTGTTCTATATGAGCATTGAACTCAGATGTATCGTTTGTGGTAATGGAATGCGTTGTTTCCGTACCTATCCACCACAATAAAGACTCGGTCTTGAATATCGTGCCTTTCTATCATGTCTCTCGCGAAAAGTCTCGGACTATTCGGAAATCTATTAGTGCTGGACGCGGCGCATATATCACAAGCATTTGTGCGACCATTTTCACTAAAGCAGCCATGTATTATCCCACAGTAAATTATATAACGAACATCAATGTGGTATAAAACCAAACGTGCAAAATCATAACAACGAAATGCTCTCATTGAGACGTTTTAAATGATGAAACATGACCTACATATGCCAGAAAACGGCCTTGACCGCGATCAACCTAGGTCAAGGTCAAATATTGACCTAACTATTAAATGTCATCACAGGTGTATTTAGTCATATCAAGCAAAATCAGCTTCCAAGTCATATGGTCAAAAATTATGTACTGATAAATTGCAATACATTTTACCCAAGTTTGGTGACCTCTGGTGACCTATCTGTTGACCTGACCTTAAATCACACCACACATTGTCAATAGCACATTTCAAGGACTATGGAATAGTGTTCGCTGTTTGTTTCTATCTGTACAGGTTCTGAGATGTGTCAATATCTGAGCTCCACACAATCTGGTCGAATCTGATCTATGATGGCCCACTGACCTGAATATTGACCTGAGCGAGAAATAACCTACTTTTGATAGAGCTTGTCACCAGCTATCTGACTCCATCTTCCATTTGTCACTAGCTAGCATAGTTCTAGAGATCGTCGGGGGGCAGACATCTGCCCCATCCGGACCGGCGAAGTTGGAGTAGACCGCCGGACGTGCAAGTGTTAACAAACATGCTAAGGTGTATAGCATATCAGAAAATTAACCAGAAACATACACACAAGCTTCAGCCATGAAATAAAACAACTCCGGTAGTATATTCAACATTATTGCACTTAAAGGTATATACCTAAATGACAGGCTTCCTGCACATTTTACATCCATAAAGCAAACAGGGAAAACCCATCACATTTTTGTTCTTAAAGTTCCCAACAAAAATTGTGATTTCTTCCTTGAAAACAAACACAGATTAGGCTAGGTTAGGCCATGTTCTTGTATTTGAATACAAAACTTGCTTGCCAACACTTTTATCCTGAGCTTTTTCTGACATGGAAGGTTAGGAGGCAGGTAGGTCGGAGTAGGTTATGTTACCCTTTTTCTCTATTTAAGCATTATTTTATGTCATATTACTAACTCCATACACCTTTTTATTGGTATAATTTCACTTGTCAACCAGAGTGTGAAACTTACTTTCTGGGTTTGGAGTCGGAGTGCAAACAGATTTCTTCAGGAGTACATGTTCGTGGGCATTTTAATGCATGGAATCTATTTACTGGTAACTCATGGGAAAATCATATGTACCTAGTCAGCACCTACAAAATATGCATAAGTAATCAGTGTAAAATAATTGAAAATGTGGCCTGAAGATAATGGAATTGTGCTACTTCATCCTTGTCTTAGGTTTTTACCATTTTGCCACATGATGTGTGGGCAGTCATTATAAACACGACAGCTAAATAATGTAAAATGCATGTGACAGAAGTGGAATATGTGTATTACAACAGCATTCTGCTTTTTTAATCCTTAAGTGGGGATCCTTTATTTTCTTCCAATCTTTCACTATTCCCAAGCAACTTCTTTCTTCATCCACACAGTTAATGGTGAAGTAATTTTAGGACACTGTAAGTAATACACATCATTTTTGGTCACATCAAGTCATAAAAACAAAGAAGTGAGCAATGGATGGCACTAGAAGACAGGGAGTTGTGATGATCAGTTCAGCTTTGTGTCTCATAACTCACAGGAGCAATGCACTTTCCTTTCACTGTTGGTCTCAGTACAAGGCTAGCCAAATGAAAAACAAGCACAAATAATTTACTTCACCTTCTGCTCAGAACACACACGCACCTACCTATGCAATTCCATGTGCAACAGACCCAACACCAATACCTCACATGCAACAGTCTGGAGCGATAGCAGTCGGGTGTGATAGCAGTGCATGAAGCAAAGGATCACTCAAGGTCTCATGTTTGCAGTATGACTGTTAAGAATGTGTTCCAAGTTGCTAATGGTTATGTCACATTTAAAAAATACCTTGCACCTATTGGTTGAGAGTTTTCAGAACAGAAAATTCCAATGAAGCAAATTCTGATTGGCAGCCTTGGTGACTCAGGAAGACATCTCTTAAAACTGGCAATTTTTCCCACTATAGGGTGGATCAAAAGCAGGTTTCTGGAGACATATCACCCAAATTTGTGGCAACCAGAGGCCACTGTTCAGTATGCAGGCACACAGTTTGGCACATTGTTGTCAGCATTTGCATTGGTTGTGGTTTGGTGTGGTGTGTTCGGATGTTGTCTGTGTTCTTGATTGTTGGTTTATTTGGTAATCATGAGTAGAATAACATGTATGGTGGATGTTTCCTTCAATCTCATATTCACTTTTAGTGGTATTTTTGTTCCTTCTGCATGTTTGTGTCAGAGTAAACGTGGAGCCCATTCTATCCAGTATGAACCCAGAGTGCAAAAATGTTTCAACAGATGAAATCTCTAAAGGAGTGCCTTAATTTCCACCCTGTTGTCTACTGAAAAACATGCATTTGTAGAGGAAATCAGTTGCCACACAGTGGTAACCACATTCATAAGCATTTGATTGGGAAAAATGCACAACTTTTTTTTTTAATGTTTGAAAGTCCAAATGCAATAAATTAGCATTTGGGGAACAGCACACATAATGTCCAAATCACAAATATCCACTTTTTGCCATTCAAAATTCAGCACACATTTACAAAATAATTGTCAGTTCTAGTCATTGTTTGCCAGCTGGCAGAGAATTTCCATTGAAGTCAATTGTTCAATTGGGATGGCTGAATAATTTCGGTATTCTGTAAACACCAGATAATTTGTTCAGTAGGTAGGTACCCACCTGCCTACTTACCTACCTAGGCAGGTACTACCTACAGAATGCACCATCAGTGGTACCATTACAAGCAGGGTGGGAAACTTGCTTTCTGGGTTTGGAGTCAGAGTGCAAACAGATTTCTTCCGGAGTACATTTTCATGCACACTATTTTTCATGCATGGAATCTATTTGCCGGTAACCGACGAGAAAAGCATATGTACCTAGTCAGTGTCTACGTAATATGCATAAGTAATACACATCATTTTTGGTCACATCAAAGCACTGAAACAAAGAAGTGAGCAATGGATGGCACCACAAGACAGGGAGTTGTGATCAGCTCAGCTTTGTCTCTCATAACTCACAGGAGCAATGTGCCCTCCTTTCACTGTTGGTCTCAGCACAATGCTAGGCAAAATGAAAAACACAGATAATCCACGCTTCACCCTCAGCTCAGAGCACACACCTACCTACATACTCACCCAATTCCTTGCACGATACGGACCCAACACCACTACCTCACACGCAGTCGGAATCGATGGCAATGAGCAAATGATCAGTCAAGGTCTTGTGTTTGCAGCATGGCACTGTTAAGTGTTCAAAACACGTGTTCAAAGTTGCTAATGGTTGCGTCATTTAAAAAACACCCTGCATTGATTGGTTGAAAAAATATCTTTCGTAACAGAAAATGCTAACGCAGCAAATTCCGATCGGCAGTCTCCGCTGTACTCCGGAAGCATCTCTTAAAACAGACTCTTCCCACTATAGGGTGGCTCGAAAGCAGGTTTCTGGAGACGCAATGGCCAGAGCAACCAGAGGCCACTATATTCAGCGCAAGCTCAACTTTAAAACAAACTAAAAACACAAGATGTGTTTATGTAGAAGAGAAGCTTGCTATAAGCCCCCTATTTTTATTACATCATGGTCATTATTTGCATTTGGTGGTGCATTCAATCTCCCTGGTGGATATTTTTGTTCAAGGCTGCTGTGCCCTGTGAGCCATTTGCCATACTTTGCAGCAGTGTTGGATTTTCACTTCTCAGTCTTGGATTCAGAGTGTATAATTTTTTGGCTTGCCAAAGTATGGAGTGTATAATATTGAGAGGCACTATGTTATGGGGTGTATAATTTCCCAGTTTGCCAAATTATGGGGTGTATGTTGAAGCACCAAGTAACGGAGTATATACATTTTATATATAACGAAGTGTATAAATTTTGAAAAATGCAGTGATGTCTCCTGGAATGAAGAACAAAAACCCAGGGGCCTCGGTAGCCTAGGTGGTGGAGCGTGGGACTCGAATCTCACGGCCGGCGGCATTTGCAGTCCACCCACGACCAATCGGTGTGATATAGGGTGGCGGCGCTCTGCGACCTTGCGGTTGAATGCGTCGTAAAATAACCCGATAATTCTTCTTCCTCAAGAATAAAATGCCTTCAAGCCATTTGTTAGGTTCCTATCCTTGTGTCTCACAGACAACCAGATGGGGTCCACCACACATCGTCGTCTGAAGTCATCCACCACGTTACGTGAATGACTTATAAGGCAACTTCCTGAGCAATGGTAGAGAAAATGAACACAAAAGTATACTTAATCGATGTCAGCCAAGTTTATATATCAATACCTGCCACTCCTAGCATAGGTACCAACACCGCATAACTAATACAAATTCACAACATACCTCGAGAGCAGGACGTTCGTGCACCGCTGGGTCTAAAATGGGAGGGTCTAAAATGTTACTTCGGGATATGGGTTTCGGGATATATAATGGTTGAAGGAAAGTTATACTAAAACAATCCGTCTAAAATCTTTTATTCTCTCCACGATGAAATTTTCTTTTTTTCAAATGAGAAAGCTGAAAAAAAATATTGAAGTCAATCCTTATTAATATTAGAATGTATTTCAATGCACTTTTTAGTTCATGTCTGGAATGTTTAGTAGAAGCAAGGAATGATTTAGAAGGATGAAAAGCGACTAGACGGGCGGGCAAATTGCTGCTGTAAAACAGACTATCGTCACGGACGAGCGGAAATTAGCGTCTCATTTCGCGCCATGATTGCTATGAAATACCAAAAAATAAAAATAAGTTAGAGAAAATTGCCAAGAGAATTACAGGGAACTTTTTTCTCAATTAATAATAATCAGGACTGTGGGAAGAAATTAATCATTGGATCAGAATGAGGCTTATAAGAGTGTAGAGAATTAGGTCAACACACGTAAATCTGAATTTGTCCGGAGTGGGGAAACCTCGCGGTCGGAGTGGCATGAATGCAACTATTCCCGCTTGTTGATGAAATTCAGAAACAATATAAGTCATGAAATCGAAAGAAGGTGAAATTTCTGGTTCTATGGGTCTTCATTTTGGAGCAATGTGTGAGCAGGTTTTAGGAACGTTTTGGTACCATTCAGGCAATTTTCATGTGGAAAATCCTTCCGATATCTTTTATGTACATCGCTCCTGACTGCTTAATAATATAAATATGAACAGTTTTATCCATCCCAATTGATGCAGAACATATCATTCTCCAAGGAACCAAGAAGAAATGCATTATCCATGGCTTTTCGTGGCAATGGTTCAAATAGCTCCGGCCGGAATGGGAGATGGAGAGCGGTGAACTCATTGAATCCAAGAACGCGGTCGGGCTGGTGAAGGTGAATTCCTATATTTGGTTAGCGAAGCGTAGTCGTTTTTTTTTATTCAACGAAGGATTTTCTTTAAAGTTTTTCGCTGCCATCTGGAAGGAATTGACTGCGTGTTTGGCTCGAGGTATTAGAGGTTGTATTATCTGACTATGTAGGTACCTACCTACTTACCTATATCAAATATCTTCGCGGTAATTCGAGTTATTGATTTGGATAAACCAAAGCTGTAAGCTTGTGTTGTGTGACGGGAAATCTTCAGATAATACAAGGAGCAGGACATGATAATATTAATTGCTGCGATGTTTTGCCGACAAGCGTAGAAATGAACAAAACTGATTGCTTTGCTTTTGTCTGGAAAATTTTGTTTTCACTTTCACTTTAATTTTGAAGCGTGAATGTTTTTCTTTCAAAATGGGGGCTGGGCCTCTTCAGTGCACATTGACTGCAGATATTATAGATATGCATGCATTCAAGCATTATTTGTGCTTTCATGAAATGTTCAGGAATTATTAGGTGCATCCTGTCCATATTCTCCATTGAATACCATTATACTCTTAACATTTCTGGTCTGACTTTCTGAATGGACAAATTTGCAGTTTAAGGTGATTTGATTTCTTGAAATTTATTTTTGTGCAATGATTATGAATATGTTCATAATGTAGCTACTTACATGATGTGACTGCACATTTTTTTGGCAAGTGCAGTTGGGTAGCAAAATGACACCAAAAAAGTGGCTCAGGTTTGGTTGGGAAATATACCATGAAATGTGATGTTATAAATGAAGAAAAAGCTGCAGCCTAACTGGATGCAAGAAAATCTTTTTTTAATAATTTTTTTATAAGCAATTAATTAAAAGTATTAAAATGAATTAAGAAATGAAAAGTAAGTGGCCTATGCTAACTAAACAGCCTATGCTAGCCCAAGTGTTTTTTAAAATTCAAACTTTTATATTTCTGAATGATTCCGAAAGGAATTTGATGAATGGATAACTTACAAAAAAAAATCTAGTATAATTTAGCCATACCTAATACCTTTGTATGCTTCATGGAGGCAAACTGTGTGTAAAACATGTGTGGAAAAGTAATAGTGCCCATGACAATTCCTATGCTGTAGCAAAACATGGCTCATATCCACCAGTATTTTGGAGATTTGGGGGAAGTGCTACACTTTGTGGCTTACCAGTTGTGTGGATGCCACTATAGCTCTTGGTGTTCATCCATACATTCTTCTGAGCACATCTGGACTGTTCTGAGGTTTGTCCACAAATGGAGAATGTACACATGAATGCACTGGTGGCTGTTTATTAATTCACCTGCACCTCACCATAAATCACACATGCACAAATGGAATGTTATGGAATGATATGGAAGATGGAATGCTGTGAAATATGGAATGTTCAGTGGCATTAAGATCATATTCAGACTGCAGTGATCCATATTTTGCCATCCATTGACATATGTTGTACTTGTGCATGCTAGCAAACTGATATTCTTCAAATCTGGCTGGCATCTCATTTTCGGCTTTACTCCTGCCTCCTCTTGGAATGTGCCTACAGATGACTCGAAATAACAAATGTGTATTATCCTCAATTATACTGGAAACTTCATGTGGTAGGGGACCCAGTATGACTGAATTTTCCTCTCCACCCAAGTTATCACTATTGTATAATGACATCTAGCTGTCTTGCTAGTTAAGTATGTCTTCATCCAGCAATGCAAGGAGTGTATTTTTTCCGGAGTGTATAATTCTTTGGATTGCAAAAGTTCCAAAAAGGGCCACTTTTCCAACGCTGCTTTGCAGTCTTGATGTTTAGTGGCATTCCTTGGTTTGCCACCAGCCTTTCCAATTTGAAATTGTGATGGTGAAAAGTGATGGTGTGTCATGTCAGATGGGGCCAGCTGAAGGTATGCTCATTTTCATGGTGATACGGAATGTGCCACCAGCAGACATATGCGGCCAGCCTTGTTATGGTCTCGGTCAGGGCTAAGTCCAGGGTTGGGATTCTGTGTGCACGAAATGCATACCTGTCAGCACAATTCAAAGTGTCCAGTCTGCCAGTCCAAATACAGTGACCTGTATCCGTTTCGCAGAATGTGGAGCATATTTAGTCACAAAGCCTAATCATATTTTATGCTTTCAGCATCTGCCGCATCAGACGCTGAAAGCACAAAATACCTTGCAGCATCAGCATCTGTGGGCGTGCAAGTGGCGCCAACTGGGTGGTCGAGATTAGCTGCTGCCCGACAAACACCTTCCGACCACAGTGGGACATCAAGTGGTGGTGGGACAGCAGTGTCATTTTGTGCACCACTGAAGAGAGGGCTCACTGGATGGATTATAGCCTTTGACAGTCCACTTCGTGATAAACGTGTACTAGCATGTCGTTGGGAGGCGCTATGACATTTGATGTTCTTCATGTGCTGCGACTGCCTGGACACAGGCCTAGGATATGTTGGAAGTTCGTAGTTCCAACTGCAGGATCAATGATGGCTTGTGCTGCACACTTTTAATAGTTTTGGGTATACATGTCTTTCATTGAAAGCATCGAAGCAGGCGTGAAAATTTTCTCTTTTCCCTTAAGAGTCGTCTGATTTTCTCTTTTCTGAGATTATTACAAGTTAATGCAAGTAGGCACTCGTAAGAACCAAATTAATTTTAAATCCAGAAATTTTAAATCCAGATTGCTGTTGTGAGACTTTTCGACAAATTCGCAGCTTGATCCCAATGTTTATGTTACAGAGGAGGGCAAGGTAAGACGCCTGTCACCGAACATTTTATTACTTTATTTGATTCGATTCCAGGCTTGTTATTATTGTCTGCCGTTGAATTGTGGATCCGGAACAGGGATGTGGAATTTGTTTTTGGGTGTGGAGAGTGGAGGATATGCAGGAACATCTTAAAGCATTTCTGTCCGGGGGACACATTTTGCTGAACATTTCGATGACGGGTGGCGGGATAGTGGCATTTGGCGGATTGAAGTTTGTACGGATGTGCCATCGCGATGCGCCACTTTTCTCGGTTATATGAAAATTGTCGTTCGCTAATCAGGACCCGGCCTGGGATCATTAAGTGCACACCCGCCTCCGGATCCGCCAGTGAAATATGAGTGTGCTGGGATGTGTTCTGTTTGCTTCTTTTACCTTTTGTGTCTGTAAACGCTTGCATCTTGTGGGATATATTTTGGCGAAGAGGAATATATTTGTTCTGCATCTGTTACACTCGTCGCATTTCGTTGGAGACCGAGCAACGTCCTTCTCTTTAAAAAAATATTGAATTTCCGCGTTCTCGTCCTCCAGAGGTAAGCGATGATTTTTTTTAATAACCGATAGAGGCATATCACGTTCACCTGATCAAACTTGTGGTTCAATCTAGCATTGAAAGATTTGCCTATGCTACCCGAGGAAACGTCTATTGGTGGGGTGAGGTGAGTTGGAATACGCTTCTAATTTTTCACCATAAGCACTCGGGAGTCTTCAACATTGCGGCGGTCATAATTCAATTGATACGGGTTTCCTTTCAAATGTACGTAAGACAACGCCAATGGAGCTTGTACCACCAGCTTTGCGAGATCCTAGAGGTGGCGCTGCAATTACATTTGAGTGTATCTTTGTACGTTATTGGGAGGATGCTTGCCCCTTCTCCAATATTTGTTTTGTCCTCCAACAATTTCAACTTTTAGCATGTGACTTTCGTGCAAGTTAAATTCAATTGCACAGTTATGAAGGTTATCTTCTGCCATTGCCTAGTTCTACGCTACTTTCCCGTATAATTTTCCCACATTGTTCTGGTTTTGAAGTAATCTTCTTTTTAAGATTTGTTTTTATCCAAAATTTGTTCTGACAAGACATGCCTTCATCAAACTGCATCAAGCTACCCGAGAACGAATACAGAGAGGCCCTAGGGGACGACCGCCCTCCTCCATCCCCTTAGGAACCGGGAAAGTGTCCCCAACAGAGATGGTCGCTCCTCCAGGTGACAAAGGCACCTCTGTGGAGGTTGAGTGCACCCCCCCCCCCCTCCCCCCAGTCCCACTGGACGATTGTTTAGCTCAAGGTACCTCTCTGGGTGAAAAATGTTCCCTTAAAAATACGCCCGCACCCCGCAACGAACTCTAGACTCTTCAGTGCAGCTAACAGATTGTGTCTATCGTATCTGTATCCGTGCCCTATATTGTTTCAGATGATTTTGAATCTAAAGTATATTATAGTAACCATAGATGGCGCCAGGTCCACGCTGACAGCGTTCGACGCTGTTTTCAAGGATTAGAGTTCTCAGTATTTGTTGGTATATTGCCATATTGAAAAACAATTATAAATATATGGTGAAAGTTCTCAATTTTATATATGGAAAAGTCGTCGTGATTCAAATAGATGCCGATTATATTCGCAATTAATTTTCTCGAACGAAAACTCTATCCAGATTGGAGATACAGAGAAGACATATTAATGTGATATGCTAAGTTTGGCGGTAACCTCCAGAAAGATGTGTATTGCGATATTAGTAGTCTACAATTACATATGTGTTCCACAAACAACTTTACACAACACAAGTATTTTGTGTATTTAATTGTAAATTTAAGAATTTAAAAAAAAAATTACAGACCGCTGCGCGAATTGTGATTGCATTATGCTTGACTTAGGTCACTAACATAAAATTCAAATATACAGAGTTGCACCCCTGGTTACCTCATGACATAACATGAGTTTCAAATTGATGGGTCAAACTGTGCTAGTGGCAGCACCCTGAACATTTTTCAAGGTAGGTTCACTTGACCTGACCTAGTGACATGACCTTGGGGTCCAGATTTTCTGGAAAGTTGCACAAAGGATGAGGAAATAGGCAGGTGAAAAACGGCGGAGCTGCGCGACGCCATTTTCACTTTGTTTTCAAAACCCACTTCTGGGGCGGGCTAAATCCCTCCCCTCCCCCCCCCCCCCCCGCCCCCAGCACAGCGCAAGTAAGATGCAGGTGCAAAAGCTGCTGAATAGAATATGGGAATGGGATAGATGCTGAATATGATTCCTAGGTGCTATCCTCATAAGCAATGCAAATAGTAACTCACCAAATGTACTGTTGCTGATAGTGCTTCGGATGAAGGCCTCCGATGGTCCCGCTTTGCAGCAGTCAATCTGGCCCGCTCCTTGTGACGCCCTTGGCACTCAAACTTGTGAGGAACTTTGCCTTTCTTGAGGAGAAGTCGTCCAGCCATCAGCTTGAAGCGAGTGAAGTTTGCAGTATCATCCTCCAGCTGCAAAAACATGACAGCATCGTTAAATCTGACAAGATATCATGCATGTGTGTATGCAGCTCACGCCATAATCATAGTGATTGCCCACCGTTTATGGTATAAATCTGATCAAAGATTGACTTAGTACAAATCTGTCATAGAATAACTGCAGCAAGCTGATTAGTTCTTACAGGAAGTGAACCTAACTAATATATTGACAGTCAATTGACAAAAAAAAATAAGAGAAATTGACATAATTTGTTCACAGGAAATCATGGTCAGAGCACAGAGGACATTGTTAGGCACTTAGCTTGGGCAGTAAAATGGCTTGAATTTGATAGTCCAGGCCTCATACCCACACCAATGATAATTCCAAGATTGGATTAGGGTAGGTACTACTCAGATCCCTGAGTAGTACCTACCCTAATCCAATCTTGATAATACTTTTGATACCAAAACTGCCCTTGCGTTTTGGCAGTCTTTGGTATCAAATTCACTGAAAATCCACCCCTAGTAGAAGTGGCCTCCATCCCATGTTCACAAAAGAATGGTAATGGTAGAGCAGGCACCACATGAGTTGCATGATGATGGTTAGGCTGTGTTAGGTTAGACCTGGCAAATCATGTGATGCCTGCTTGACCAATAGGGGAAGGTGGGGTAATACTGACACCATAAGAATTTTTAGTTCATAACTCAGCTATTTATTTCAGTTGGATAGTCATTGTTATACCATTCAATAGCTTTAGGACCAGACTTTCTGGTAAACTCCATTTTGATGGATAAATTAAATTTAGATACCATTTGTAGCACATTGAAGAAAAAAATTAAAGTGCACAAAAATCAGTGGGTAATGCCAAACATCCCATGCTGCATCAATCAACCATTTTAAATGACAGAGCAATGCTGCATATCTTCTTTCAAATTCATTTCTGGTTTGAGAAGCAGCTCCCATATTCTTATGCAACCATTTATGCTTGACCGCAATCAGTACAAAGGGCTTCCATTCAAATATTTATTGATGGCCCCCTTTTTGACTCACCATGCTAGAATTGGCACGGAAGGTATGTTTCACAACTTAAATTGTTGAAAGAACTGATATAAGGAATGTAAATCACCACCCAGAAACACTGAAAAATAAAGCAATTTCTGGCAATGCTTGTCACAAGGCACAGATGAAAGGGCAATGCTGGATGTGTGTCTGTCATTACCAGATTGAAGATCTCCCAGCAAGCAAATGCAGTGTGAGGAGAATGCCAACTGCTCTCAGTCTTTAGTTCACAGGCTAAAGCTAGATTTGGGGACAACATTTCACATTTAAGAACTTCTGGGCCCATAGCATCAATCAAAAGATATAGGTAAATGAATAACAAAGACAGGAAAACAATCTTTTGGTTATGAATACCAAATAAGGCAGCTGATCTGGATGATCGATTGTCACATGAGCTGGATGATGGCCAAATATTTCATAAACAGCATCAGCTAATCAACGGTGGTCATAGTTTTCTCTACAGGATGGTGTTTGGCATTGCCCACTGTCTGGCACTGCCCTGCCTTCCCCTACTGTACATTGAGAGCATTGACTACGGGCAAAGGTGGATCCAAGGGGTAGTGAAATGAATCCATTGACAGATATTGCATACACACACATTAAAAGAGACGAAAGGTGGTCTCGCTGAGACCCAGCACCCAAAATAGGAGTTTTAGTTCCCCTCATAGTCTGAGCAGTGGGCAAAAATTGTACAAATTGAATTTCTCCAGTTTTCCCATTTTCAGGCAGAGGTTGAACTTACCTCAAAATGATCTTCACAGCAGAACCAGGGAGCAGAAGACACCAAACTGTCCTTATCATCACGCCTCGCCATTTGGGCCCATTTACGTCGGGCTTCAACAGCACGGGGTACTGGTAGAAATATTTTGTTAGGCGTGAGAGAGGTAGAATTAGTGCACTGAGGCACAAAACACCACTTATAAGCTACAGTTGAGCTCATTTTCACGGACTTTTACGCACAAATTCCGACCTCACACCAGCACGCTATTTCCCCACCCTCGTCAGGGGCAAATAACCTTGCAAATAATAACCTTGGCCGCAATCTCGGCAGTCGTACTATCGAGTGACGTCCGTCCTTTGTCCGCCAATCATATTATTTGAATTATGTGACGTCATTTATATATTTTTAACTATTTTTGTACTTTTTAGCTGATATAAATCACAAATAACACGCACATACTGAATTATAATGTAAAGCACATATGCCCAACATAATTTTTACCCGGCTCACAAAAAAAAGTGTAGCAGACCCCACTGAACAGGAAAACCTAACTTAACCTAACCTAACCCAACATAACATAATCTACTCTCATCTAAACTAATATAAACCTGTATATTTCAATTTGAAAACACACCGCAATATTTATTGTGACGTCACCTGTACGTCATGGTCCCGAACCGTGCAGCCTGTTCGGTTTCTTTCGGAGTTATTTTGGAATGATTGTGGCGTGCCCAGTAGCGCAACCAGAGAGAGGGCCAAGTGGCCATGCCCCCTCCCCCCTCCACGATTTTTTTTTGGGGGGCCCGCTCCGAGCCCTGGCTAGGGGCCCGCGAAGCGGATCTGTGGCTCGAATGAGGGACTGTTTGAAGCAACCAAAATCTGGGGGCCCGTTTTAACCAGGGCCCGCCTCGAACCGGGGCCCATTTTGATTCAGGGTCCCGCATTGAACCAATAGCCCGCTTTGAACCAGGGGCCCCTTTCGAACCGGGCCCAATTTGATCCAGGGGCTCGCATTGAACCAATATCCCGCTTAGATCCAGGGGCCCGCTTTTACCTGGGCCCGCCTCTTACCGGGGCCCATTTTGATTCAGGGGCCCGCATTGAACCAATAGCCCGCTTAGAACCACGGGCGCGCTTCAACCTGGGCCCTGCCTTGAACCAGGGGCACTCTGGAACCAGGGGCCCGCTTCGAACCTGGCCCACTTTGATCAAGGGGCCAGCATTGAACCAATAGCCCGCTTAGAATCAGGGGCCCGCTTTTACCTGGAACCCGCCTTGAACCGGGACCCATTTTGATTCAGGAGCCTGCATTGAACCAATAGCCTGCTTAGAACCCAGGGCCCGCATTGAACCAATAGCCTTCTTAGAACCCAGGGCCCGCTTCAACCTGGGGCCCTGTCTTGAACTAGAGGCTCTCTGGAGCCAGAGGCCCGCTTCGAACCGGGCCTGCTTAGATCCAGGGCCCGCCTTGAACCGGGGCACATTTTGATTAATGGGCCCGTATTGAACCAATAGGCCGATTAGAACCAAGAACCCGCATCAACCTGTGGCCCTGTCTTGAAACAGGGGCTCCCTGGAACCAGGGGCCCGCTTCGAACCGGGCCCACTTTGATCCATTAAACAACCCTCTTTAATGTATGTAATTTAACACTTTGATCAGCATTAAACTACCCAACATGCACCCAAATTTCGCTCAAACCTAAAAAAATGTGTAGGTAGGTTACCTAGATGTTTATTTGGAGGGGAAAACTTGCTTGGTTTGTGCTCTTGATTAGGTACATCAATATTTGGTGCCACAATTTATGCACTCCCTGAAGGGCTGTTCTTCTATTCTCATGCACATATTTCTGGCCTTTTCAGTGGTTTATTTTGCTTACAGGAAATATTTATTGTGTGGTTTCTGACAGCACTTACAGCTCAATGTATCAACCATTGAAAACAGTGGTAAATTATTCTTACAGTGATGAATTAGTATAGGAATCACATAATAATCTTTGATAACTACTGGTGAAAAACAAACTCCCAAAGATAGATGCATATGGATCTCAAGGACGAAGGAACGTACACTGAGAGAAGACTAGCTTTCTGATACAGTAGTATGTACCTCTACATAACAATACAGTTACATATATATTACATTTGAACATTACGTATGTAGTACCATAGATATCCATAATAAGGTTAATGAGATATTCTAGCACCAGTGAGTTATTATTGATGCCTTTCAGCAGTATCTTTCCATTTTTAAAATGGTGCCCCAAGCAGCTCTGATAAAAGCAGGAAGCATCATTTCTGAATACTATGCATTGGACATGAGTTTTACGTGGCTGGAAAATCCCGATAGATTCTGTTTGAGGGATGAGTATCTCATGGTATTGAATTTGAACAGCCTTTTGCTATTATCAAAATGGTGAGCGATTCTCTTTCCATCCATATCCTTTTGATTTGTTTTTAGGTGTTTTTTACTGGTCATAGGTAATTCAAAAGTTGCAGCTTTTTTTATAAACACCCTGTATAACTTTTCAGGTTACTTGCCCCCAGAGGCGTCGCCACCGGTGGGGGGGGGGTGGCAGCGGGGGAAATTGCCCCCACCCCCCACCCCCTGACGTGAGACTGGGGGGCGCCCCACTGAAATTTGAGCAGGCCACCGTTATTCGGCATTTTCAGCCGAAATCAATTGGCTGCGTCGCTGACGCCATGCGAATCAAACTTCTGTCATTCATGCAATAATACAGTGGCAACAACAATTTCAATGCTAGACGAGCTCGGAAGCAACTTTAATAACAGCTCAATTTGTTGGTGGAATGAAAAATTGCCACGTAATACCACACATCTTTTTAAATAAATGTGTTCTGTTTTTAACTAAAGGAAATGTTTTATTTTAAAATATGATTTCTTTATTCGCGACGTGTAACCTGAAATATCACGCATTTTGCAGTACAGCACGACATAAATACGGCAATAAAAGTTGTTTATCAATCAGACTTTAACACGAGGAACATACATTTCGGGAAGACGAGACTGCCAAGATTGAGGAAGGCCCTATCTCCCACTGCCGATTGTTTCTCGGTTGTGTACTCTGTGGTGGAGGTGAGTTTGCATTTTGGGCGCATCGACCGCGTTCGTCATTTTGTGCACATGAATATATATATATTCCGGCGCCCAACAGAGTACGTATTAAAACGATATATCGAGGAAGCACAACGCAAGACATATATTAGGAGAAGCAAACACATGAAGCAGAAAAAGAACCATGGATTATTTTACGACGCAATTAACTGCTAGGTCATATAGCGTCGCCAACTTTTCAAACCGATTGGCCGCGGGTGGACTCGGTAATTCCGCTGGTTGTGGGACTCGAACCTATAATTTTGCGGTCAGAAGCCCAACACGCTGCCGACTAAGCTACCGCGGCTCCACCAAACGCGTGATATAAGAGGCTGTCGGTAGCAGGTGCAGATAAGCCACGTTACTTAATGAGATTACATTACATCAATACATGATTACATTCCATCATTGATGAACTGGCAAAGAAGCCACACAGGCTGGGACCTCTGGTGTAGGTAGGGTTAGATGCGGTCAGTTTGGGTAAATTTTGTAGGTTATGAATGTTGGACAATGCGGTTTTGTAGGACAGAATCACCTATAGCGTTTTAGACGTGTTGATATCTTTGACATCTCGTGTGCAAGGTTGTACCGCTTCCTAGGGATCTGCTCAGGTCAGCTAGCTCCTTTGTATGAGTTAAGCGCGTTGGTGGGCCGTGTGGCCGCCACTGCATGTTGTTATTTTGATGTTGTTGGCGTACGTCTTCCTCGGATAGCCGACAGTATGAGTTGTATGTGTAGGTGCATCGCCACGGTGGTACGGCTCGTGCTCCAAGCGCTGAGTTGATGCGTTCGAGCGTCAAAAGTTGGCCAGGTCGCTGATTCGCCCGTGAACTGCTCCATTATACGCCATTCTCATTGTGGCTTCCGGCGCGAGCGACAACGCTCTTCACAACTGGACAGTTCTTTAATGAGATTGCTTAAATGTTATAGTTGTGTATTTCCTATCGGCGCGCGACGTGTTGTACTCTGCAAGTGTCATAAGTGCCATATCCACAATCGAAATTTACCCTTACCCGCGGGTAAATACCCCGAGCGACAATGGGAAAAAGTAACAATTACCATTGCCCTCTGGGTATTTAGCTTTACCTTGGATGGTGAATACGAGGACAGTAGTGGGTACAAATATTAAAAGCTAAAATGCCCTGAAACGCTCGGACACATCATCTTTTAAAACAAAGTAGACTAGGTTGTGGGAAGCATTGAAAATGTTTGCAGTTTTTAATATTTTCTTCATGAAATAGGCCTCTGATCGTAGTTATGAAAGATCCGAAGCAACGCACAAAGCATCTCCAGCTGCGCTGCACGATGTTATTAGCTGTGTTTTGCGGTGTACTGGCGGCTTGTCAGAAGGAGGAATTAATTCAGAATGAGGGCTTAAGTCAGAATGAGGATTCGGTGTTAAAGGTGTGTTCGGTGTTGCATGTATACATACATCATATTATTTCTCTAGGAGGAAGGGGCACGTAAAGGAAAAGTGTTCTTTATTTTTGCGAAGTTTTACAGACATAGGGGCCCGCTCAAAAGTAAGTGCATGTTTTCCGCAGACTTTTTGAAAACATGAGGGGCCCGCTTGCGAGGGGGTCCGCTCTCCAACTCTGCCCCCCCCCCCGAACTGAAATCCTGGTTGCGCCACACGGTGTGCCATCTATGTGGCAGAGGCGGAAATGAAGCATCTTCGAGGTAAATTGGTGTTGAATCAAGTGCGTGTAGTGGTGAATTTCCCTTTAGTCACGTCCGAGAAGCGCCAGGTTAGGGATGGATGAATAATGGCACAAAAATCAGTAGTATGGCATAAATGGCGAATTACGGAAGTTATCGCTATGATAACCAGGGTGGGAATTTAGGCACTTCTTTAAGGAATTCATCTCTTAAAACATTTTTGCACTCCGGGGTCATACTGGATAGAATGAATTCAACATGTACTCCGACACAAACATGCAGAAGGAACAAAAATACCACTAAACACGAATACAAGATTGAAGAAAACATCCACCAACCATGTAATGCTACTTACGATTACCAAATAAACTAGCCACTTCGTACCTTCACACACAGACGACATACGAACGCACACCACACCGAACCACAACCAACGGAAATGCCAAGAACAGCGCGCCAAACCTCGCGCCTGCGCATTGAACAGTGGCCTCCGGTCGCTACAAATTCGGCCGATGCGTCCCCGGAAACCTGCTTTCGAGCCACCCTATAGTGGAAAAAAACTGAGTTTAAGGGAAGTCTTCTGGAGTCCCGGAGGCCGCCTATCGTAATTTGCTTATTTAGCATTTTCTGTTCTGAAAACTGTCTTTCAGCCAATCGATGCAAGGTATTTTTAAATGACGTCATAACAATTAGCAACTTTGAACACATGGTTACCAGTGTCATACCGCAAACACAAGACCTTGACTGATCATTTGCTTTCCGCACCGCCATAGTTTCCTACTGTCGCGTGTGAAGTAGCGGTGTTGGGTCCGTATCACGAAGTGAATTCGCTGCATAGGTAGGTAGGCAGGGTGGGAATTAAGGCACTTCTTAAGAGATTTCCTCTCTTAAAACATGTTTGCACTCCGGATTCATACTGGATAGAATGGGCTCCACATGTACTCCGACACAAACATGCAGAAGGAACAAAAGTACCACTAAAAATATAATACAAGATTGAGGAAAATATCCACCAAACATGTTATCCTACTTACAGTTACCAAATAACTATACACTTTTCGTACCATCAAGCACACAGACAGCAACCGAACACACACCACACGAAAAAACAACCAGCGAAAATGCCGACGACAACGCGCCAAACTTCGCGCCTGCGCACTGAATATAGTGGCCTCCGGTCGCTACGAATTCGGCCGGTGCGTCTCCAGAAACCTGCTTTCGAGCCACCCTATAGTGGAAAAAAACTGACCGTTTTAAGAGACCCTTCCGGAGTGCCGGATGCCGCCGATCGGAATTTGCTGCGTTAGCATTTTCTGTTACGAAAACTGTTATTCAACCAATCAATGCAAGGTATTTTTGAAATGACGTCATAACCATTAGCAACTTTGAACACATGTTTTGAACACTTAACAGTGCCATGCTGCAAACACAAGACCTTGACTGCTCCTTTGCGCACCGCCGTCGCTTCCGACTGCGTGTGAGGTAGTGGTGTTGGATCCGTATCGCGGAGGGAATTGGCTGCGTATGTAGGTAGGTGTGCGCTCTGAGCTGAGGGAGAAGCGTGAATTATTTGTGTTTTTCATTTTGCCTAGCATTGTGCTGAGACCAACAGTGAAAGGAAGGCGCATTGCTCCTGTGAGTTATGCGAGACAAAGCTGAACTGATCACAGCTCCCTGTCCTGCGGTGCCATCCATTGCCCACTTCTTTGTTTATATGCTTTGATGTTACCAAAAATGATGATGTGTATTACTTGAGTCCAACAGTGAAAGGAAAGCGGATTGCTCCTGCAAGTTATGCGAGACAAAAAGCTGAGCTGATCATCATGACTCCTTGTCTTGCAGTGCCATCCATCGTTCACTTCACAGTTGTTTGTTCACAGTTGATGTGCCCCTAAACCCAAATAATCAATCAATTATTGTTCACTCCTTTGTTTCTATGCTTTGATGTGACCAAAAATAACTATGTGTATTGCTTATGCATATTACATAGGTGCTGATTAGGTACATATGATTTTCCCATCGGTTACTGGTGAATAGATACATGCATCATAAAAGAATATGTCCATGAAAATGTACTCTGGAAGAAATATGTTCGCACTCTGACTCCAAACCCAGAAAGTAAGTTCCCACAATGATGATAACCCAAGAAATATGCATTTCCATAGAAAATGAGTGGTCTATCTTTCAAATCATGCTCATAAGCATCCTGTTCCAGTGAGGAAGTGAGGAAGTCAAAATTAAAGTTAAATTAAATTTAACCACAGCAGAACAAGGTTAAGACAGACTTTCTTCACCAACAGGGTAGTAGAACACTGGAACCAGCTGCCAGAAAACATTGTCAGTAGCAGCACATTGAACATCTTTAAAAACAGCATAGACAATCATTATAAGAAAAGAGGGCTTGCTTTTCAGTATTACAGGGAGGGCTGATTGACAGATTTGGTGGGCAACTGATTGAGTGTACAGAGTGCTACCAAGAAGGGCCCTTGTGGCTCATAGTTGCACTAATCTTTTATGTCTTTATGTCTATGTTCCAGAAAAATAAAAAAAATTCCCAAAACACCTTTTTAGACAAAAATACCATACTTACCAATATTTTGTGGTTATATGGTATGGAGGATATCTTTCTTCAAGCCTCATGCATCATAACTCAGTTTGCACACCTTGCAGTGAATGTTGAGGGGACAGAGGTGGCCAAGTGGGTAAGGTGTTGGCTCTGGGTAAGTACCAAAGGTCCAGGTTTCAACACTTGCACCACTCATGACAATCTTGTGGCCCGCCAGCAAAAAAGTGCAGTGCCATTTGCAATGAATGTGCATAAGGTGTATTATTACCCAGCCAGCATCCCCAAGTGGGTCCCAAATGGGCACCCATGTGGGCCCCACATTAGCAACCCACATGGGCCATATGGATTTGGCATGGGATTAATCTGGGTCCCAGATGGGCAGGCCCATATATGCTAGATGTGGGCAAGCCCATATATGGGCCAGATGTGGGGTTCATGTGGACATGCCCATATATGGACCAGTCATAGATTCAATATAGGAAAATCAATATTATGTTTCTTCAGTACAGTCAGGTCTGAAAGTGCTGCATGTCAACAGTTATGTTTTGTTGGCTAATTGGCAATATCCTCTTTCAGGCTTGCTTTGGATATTCCTGATGCATTTTCACCACTATCTTCACTGGAAAGGCCATTATTTCCAGGTTCCATTGACTGATCAGGTACTTCGCATTGTAGCATGCTGCTCAAATTTTCTTCTTCACAACTTCCATTCTGATCATGCACTTCATGCAGCACCCAACTCCCAAAACAAGGCCTGGCTCAAGACTATTCCCTCCATGCAACTGGGCAGAAGGGACTGAGCTGATAGTGTGAGCTGTGTGAAAATCTCATTGATTTGTGTCACTGGCTCGTTTACTTACATTGCATGATTGTTTAGCTCCTTATAAAATCGAAGTTTCTGGTGCATTAAATATTGTATTTTGATACCTAAATATTTGTCAAGGGCTGAAAGCATTAAGTCATAATTATATTATTATGCAACCAAAAAATTAGTGAAAAAAGTGCTGGATGTGGTGTCCAAGACTCCCTGTGGACCAATTTAATTGCTGAATAATATGCCATATTATCTTCATGATTGGAAGCAAAATATATGAATTTTAATACATTTTTCTAGGGCATGAACCATAGAAAGTAACCTACTGTCCCCAATGCTAACAAGGTTTGTTACATTAAGCTTATTGGAGAATATCGCTTTGCCCAGTTACCCCACATGTGGCCCACATGCAACCCATCATGTTGTTGAACTCATTTTCATAATCAACATTCATTTTTTTAACATCTGATGAAGAATAACCAAAAATAGGGCTATTGCTACCTAACCTGCAGGTAAAAAATTGAGTACAATATCTGGGCATCCCATCTGGGACCCAGATGGAGCCCAGCTAGCTGCCCACTTACAGCCCATATATGGGCTATCCCAGATAGCCCACATAGATCCCATATGGGTCACATTTGGGAATGCTGCCTGGGTAATCACCCAATAAACAAACAAACAAATGTTGAATGTTGAGCAATTTTACTTTATCACAGAAGCTCAATGTCAAATAGTTGCCTTAAGAAATTTGCCCTCAGATGAGAAAAAGAAGAAAGGATTTTCTAGACTTGGCAGTGAAACTGCCAAGTCATGGGGGCTAGCAAAGAATGCCAATAAATGTGCAGTTCTGAAAGCATACAGTGGCTCATATGACTCTAAAAAATCTTGGTCCTAACAAATTATTACCTGGATGGATTTCATGTGCACTTTGTTGAGGTCCATACTGACTTAGGCATCACAGTAGATAAAAACTTACAATTCCATCAACACATACAAACTTGCTGCTGGTCATGAACCTTCATGGTTTGCAGGAGTCTTAACCCTGTTGTTCTCCATCCTTGCTCCTGTCTGATTTATGCCCAAAACTAGAGGTAGGAATGGAAGGTTAGGGGGTGGCCACACATAAGTGCTTACATGGGGCTTGGTCCCTAACCATCAGCATTCTGGTGGACATGATAGGACACAGCATCCACTGTTGCCTACATCCCTTATGTTTGACTAGCACCTAATATTTTAGTTCCTGCACATATTACTTATTTTTGCCTCAGGGCACTTCAACCAGAGTTGTTCATTCACACCAGTAGTTATTACACATGTTGTGAGCCTTGTGATGCTATATTTTCTGAGTTACATGTTGCAAATTTGTGTGACTTACACTTTAGGATGCGCACCAATTTTAGTTGTACTTTACTTCTAGTGGCATCTCTTGCTAATAATGCAATTTGCCCACAGACTATGTTTTTAGTTTGCCAAGTAATATTGAGGCGCCAGGGATGTCGGAATGGCTCCTTTTCTTCTATTCTCACCCTTGGCAACAATCTTCAGTGTGAAAATAAAGATGGCAGGCTATTGGTCGAAGAGGAGAAGAAACCAATTGCAATTCAAGAAAATGGAAACAATGGACGCACACTCCGGGATACAAGAACTGCCGATTTGGATGACCACATGGGGCAAGATGAATATTATCCTAACAGATCGCCATGGAAAACAAGTAAATGGAATGTCTTAAATGGTACCAGTGACACCTTTAACAGTAGAAGAGAAACAGACAAACGGCATTACCAACGGCATGGAGATCATGTGAAGAGATCCGGGCACAGGCAGAATGAGAAAGCACATGGTCAGAGCAGCTGGAATGACCACTCAGATCAAGAGCCATACGACCAGAGACGTCACCAGTCTGAACAGGGAATCAATGGAGCCTATCGCCAGACCGCGCAAGATTTTGAAGAGGAACCTTTCGATAAAAAGGATCAGCAACACGTTGCACGATATCCGCCATGGGGAATGAATAAAATGTGGGAAGAGACAGACAGAGAGAGTGACGCGGTGTATGATACAAAGGGTAGCAGCAAATGGCATTCCAGAGAACCATGGAAAAATGGCAATAGAAGTGAGAAATATGCAAGGGCAAACAACACCTCATTCAATGAACGACGCTCTGAAAAGCAGGATGGCCATGGTTGGGACGATTCGGCAAATGAGCGCTGGTCCGCCAAGTCGAGACAGAAACGCGCAACCTGGCAGCATCACCCTTCCGAACGGAGCACGAGACCCGACACACGTTACCCGAGTCCAAATCGCGACCGCGGCCACCAGCCGCCGGCCGACTACGTGCAGCGAGGCGGGCCGACCTGGGCTGCCCCGTCCACGGCGCAGCAGCGCCACGGCCACCACCCGCCGGCGAAGCGGCAGCGCAAGAAGAAGGCCGGCTTCATCGAGTCGGAGGCGGAGCCGGACCAGGCGGACGCCGACCACGTGTTGTACGGCCTGCACCCCGTGCAGCTGGCAGTGGCGGCCGGCCGGCGTGTCGTGCACCGCGTGTACCACCGGAAGCAGCCAGGGGCCCGGCTGGCCGGCCTGCTGGAGCAGTGCGCGGCGCGCGGCATCGGCACCGTGCCGCTGCCGCTGTCGCAGCTGGACGTGATCGCGCGCGGCACCGGCGTGCACCAGGGCGTGTGCGCGCGCGTCAGTCCGCTGCCGCTGCAGCCGGTCGGCCAGCTGCTGACGTCGCTCGGCTACCGGCAGCTGGCGGCGGCCGCCGACGCCGACCGCTCCCGGGGACAGCTGGCGCTGCGTGTTGTGGCGGTCGGCGAACACGACGCGACGAGCGGTGGGGACCGGGCTGTGTCGTCCAGCGGACCAGCTGCCAGCGGACTAGCTGCCAGCGGCGGTCCAGAGCTGGACGGAGCCAGCGCCGACTGGTGCACGCTGGCGGGGCTCGACGGCCGCGCGAACCCGACCGACGTCGCCGCACCAGCTGCCGCCGGTGCAGATGTCGCCACCGATGCCGTCTCAGATGTCGTCACGAGCGCTGCCGTGGTCTCTGCGGCGAATGTCACGGGCACCGCCACGGTCCCCGCCGCAGATGACACCACCGGGCACGGGAGCGAGACCACGGTACCGTCCGGTGCCTCAGAGCCACCTCTGACATCGCCACCAAAGTCAGCTTCCGAAGAGCCTTTGATAGAGTCGCTGTTGGAGTCCGCCTCCGAGCCACCTGCGCCGCATTCCGAGTCCGCCTCCGGACCACCTGTGTCGCATTTTGAGTCCGCCTCCGGGCCACCTGCACCGCACTCCGAGTCCGCCTCCGAGCCACCTGCACCGCATTCCGAGTCTCCCTCCGAGACACTTGTGCCGCACTCCGAGTCCGCTGGCGAGGAAAGCCGGCGACGGCGGCGGGTGTGGCTGCTGCTTGACCAGGTGCAGGACCCAATGAACTTCGGCTCCATCCTGCGGTCGTCGTACTTCCTTGGTGTGGACGCCGTGCTTGTGCCGGACAGGAACAGGTGAGCTGGCGATGGTGTGTCGTGATTGTCGGGCGACATCGTCCACGGAGCCCCTTCGCTGAGTGATGCCTGAAGTGAAAGAACCAGACATTGGAAGGCTTCGGGCCCTTTTGGGGTACAATTCGCTTACTGGGGCCAACATCCTGCCCCAATTCGGATGCTAAGACTCTCTCTCTCTCTCTCTCTCTCTCTCTCTCTCTCTCTCTCTCTCTCTCTCTCTCTCTCTCTCTCTCTCTCTCTCTCTCTCTCTCTCTCTCTCTCTCTCTCTCTCTCTCTCTCTCTCTCTCTCTCTCTCTCTCTCTCTCTCTCTCTCTCTCTCTCTCTCTCTCTCTCTCTCTCTCTCTCTCTCTCTCTCTCTCTCTCTCTCTCTCTCTCTCTCTCTCTCTCTCTCTCTCTCCTCTCCCTCTCCCTCTCCCTCTCCCTCTCCCTCTCCCTCTCCCTCTCCCTCTCCCTCTCCCTCTCCCTCTCCCTCTCCTCTCCTCTCCCTCTCCCTCTCCCTCTCCCTCTCCCTCTCCCTCTCCCTCTCCCTCTCCTCTCCCTCTCTCTCCCTCTCCCTCTCCCCCCCCTCCCTCTCCCTCTCCCCCTCCCTCTCCCTCTCCCTCTCCCTCTCCCTCTCCCTCTCCCTCTCCCTCTCCCTCTCCCTCTCCCTCTCCCTCTCCCTCTCCCTCTCCCTCTCCCTCTCCCTCTCCCTCTCCCTCTCCCTCTCCCTCTCCCTCTCCCTCTCCCTCTCCCTCTCCCTCTCCCTCTCCCTCTCCCTCCCCTCTCCCTCTCCCTCCCTCTCCCTCTCCCTCCCTCCCTCTCCCTCTCCCTCCCTCCCCTCTCCCTCTCCATCTCCATCTCCACTCCTCTCCCTCCCTCCCCCTCTCCCTCTCCCTCTCCCTCTCCTCTCCTCTCTCCCTCTCCCTCTCCCTCTCCCTCTCCCCTCTCCCTCCCCTCTCTCCCTCTCCCTCTCCTCTCCCTCTCCCTCTCCCTCTCTCTCTCTCTTCTCTCTCTCTCTCTCTCTCTCTCTCTCTCTCTCTCTCTCTCTCTCTCTCTCTCTCTCTCTCTCTCTCTCTCTCTCTCTCTCTCTCTCTCTCTCTCTCGCTTCTGTATTTCATTATTTTGTCCTACAAGCTAACGTCCTGGTATCAGAAGACTTGTCAAAATTCCTGCCCTACTCATATCCGTGCCTGACCTAGGTTGTTCTCCACACCATTCTATTCGTGTCTGACCTGTTTCTCGCCACTTCTCCGTCCGTGCTCGACCTGGCTCGTCTCCACGTGGGCCACGTCTCTTATGTAGCCCGCTCCTCGCGTGTTTGCTGGCGACCTGACCTGACATGCGCCTCTCCTCCCTCAGCTGCCCGCTGTCGCCGACGGTGAGCAAAGCCAGCGCCGGGGTGCTGGAGGTGTTCCCCACGTACTCGGTGCCCGCCGACAGCTGCGTCGACCTGCTTCAGCTGTTGCAGGCGCACTCCTGGCAGCTGCTGGCAGCTCATGCTGGCGACCAGGATTCGGTGAAGCTGCAGGATGTCTGCCCGCATAGCGACACGCTTCTCGTTGTCGGTAAGTTCGTTATGGGATCCACTTCACGACGTACTTAAAGACATAAAGACATAAAGACATAAAAGATCAGTGCAACTCTGAGCCACAAGGGCCCTTCTTGGTTGCACTCTGTACACTGAACCAGTTGCCCACCAAATCTGCCAATCAGCCCTCCCTGTAATACTGAAAAGCAAGCCCTCTATTCTTATAATGATTGTCTATGCTGTTTTTAAAGATGTTCAATGTTCTGCTACTGACGATATTTTATGGCAGCTGGTTCCAGTGTTCCACTACCCTATTGGTGAAGAAAGTTTGCCTTAACCTTGTTCTGCTGTGGTTAATTTTAATTTTGAATTTATGACCTCTAATTGCATCATTTCTCTTAAATTCAAACATTTCCCCAAGGTATCCCCTCTCCAGACGATTGACAAATTTAAAGACCTCGATGAGATCTCCTCTCAGCCTTCTATATCTAAGTGAAAACATATTCAATTTCTTCAATCTTTCCTCATATGCCAGGTTGCTTATGCCATTAACCATTTTTGTAGCCCTCTTTTGTACTCTCTCTAAAAGCCAACAATCTTTTCATAGCTAGGAGACCAAGCTTGGATGCAGTATTCCAAATGTGGCCTGACGTATGCACAGTAAAGCTTCCTGATCACTTCCTCACTTCTGTATGATACATTCCTATTTATTGCCCCGAGCATTCTCAGTGCCTTCTTCCTGGCTTCCTTGGTCTGTTCTGATGCCCCCAATTTTGTGTTTAGAATAACACCTAAATCCTTCTCCTGTTGAGTCACTGATAGCACTTGGCCACCCATCAAGTATGGAGCCTTCATATGCTGCTTACCTACATGCATGATTTTGCACTTATCAAAGTTAAATTTCATTTGCCATTCTTCGGACCACTTCACAAGTTCGTCTAAGTCTTTTTGCAGCGAGATATGCTCATCCTGACCTGTTATTGCCCTAAAGACCTTCAAATCATCTGCAAATTTCAAAACTTACTGCTTAGGCCACTTTCAATGTTATTTAAAAATATAATGAACAGTAATGGCCCTAGTACTGACCCTGGGGGACTCCACTAAGAACATTTTGCCATGATGACTTTGTACCATTTAGCATCACTCTTTGCTGTCTATCTGAAAGCCACAACTCTATCCATTTTAAGATGCTACCTGCAATACCATGGGACTGAAGCTGTATCATTAACCGTTTATGGGTACCTTGTCAAAGGCCTTACTAAAGTCAAGATATGCTACATCAACCTGATTTCCCTGATCAAATTGTTCTGTGGCGAAGTTCAAAAAGTCCAAGAGGTTTGTGAGACACGATGTCCTTTCAAATCCATGTTGAGTATCTTGAATCAATCTGCTACCTTCCAGATAACTAACTATTCTATCCTTGATAATTGATTCGAGTACCTTGCAGACTAGGGATGTGAGACTTATTGGCCTATAGTTTTCAACTTTCCCTCTTTCTCCTTTCTTGAAAATAGGAACTACATTTGCCCTTTTCCAATCGGTTGGAATTTCATTATGTGAAACTGATCTACAAAATATTATACTAAGTGGAAATGCCAGTTCCTTTTCAGTTTCCCGCAACACCCTAGCATAAATATCATCAGGTCCTGCTGCCTTATTTGGCTTTATTTTCCTGATATGATTGTAAACAACATCACTACCAATGAAATCAACATCATTTGCCAGATCCCATGTATCTGAACTATGGTGTACGGTCGGCAGATTGGTCATATCTTCCAATGTAAACACTGATTTGAACTGCTTGCTCAGCTCCTCAACCATCTCACTATCCTCACCCAATGTAGTCCCGTTTACTTCCAGTGGACCAATTGTGTTAGAAACTTTACTCAGCTTGTAGAAACTAAAGAACTTTTTACTGTCCCCATTACAGTTTCTAGCTAAATCCAGTTCCTTTGCTCGCTTTGCTGCTCTGGTTTTTGCTTCACAGTGTCTCTAGCTTTTCGATACGCCTTTAGATTAATGACATTTGAGGCTTCTTTAAAAACTCTAAATGCAGTTTTCTTAGCCCTAATTGCTTTTATCACGTCTGGTGTAAGCCATGCTGGCTTTCCTACCCTTCTTTTGCGTCTTTGCTTTTGGGGGACATGTCTAATCTGAGTTTCCTTTAAGTAAGATTTGAACTTTCCCACATTTCACAGGCATTTAAATTGGAGAATTCTTCTTCCCATCTGATGGCACTTAAAGCCGCTCTCATGCCGTTAAAGTCTGCTTTGTTGAAATTTGGAACCTTTACCAAATTATCCTTGATAGTTTCCCCTACATGTGCCTTGAATCTAACTATGTTATGGTCACTTTTTCCCAGAGTTTCGCCTACAGTCAAGTCTTGAACCAAGTCACTTAAATCCGAGAATACAAGGTCCAAGAATGAACCATGCCTGGTAGGTTCCGATACAAACTGGTGTAAGAACAGGTCCTCTTCAAGGCATTTCCTGAACATTTTGCATGATGGGGAGCCAACACCAGCATTTTCATAACCTTTTAGATTAAAGTCACCGAGAATAAGGTACTTCCTCTTAAAGTTTCTACTGATTTCCTCACAAATCACCTTGTCAAGCTCCAGTTGCTGAGAATGTGGCAGGGTTCCTGATCGGTAGAAAGCTCCTATTGATCAGATCAGACCAATCTACTTGATCAGACCAAATATAATGTGTCCATATCCGACCGAACCAAATCTGATGCATTACATTCTACTCAACTTCCCCTTCCAAGCGATCCGACCAGACCAGACCAGACCAGACCAGACCAGACCAGACCAGACCAGACCAGACCAGACCAGACCAGATCAGACCCGACCAGACCCGACCCGACACGACCTGACCAGACCGACCCGACCCGACCCGACCCGACCCGACCCGACCCGACCCGACCCGACCCGACCCGACCCGACCCGACCCGACCCGACCCGACCCGACCCGACCCGACCCGACCCGACCCGACCCGACCCGACCCTTCCCGACCCGACCGCACCCGACCTGATCCGACCTGATCCAGCCCAAGCCAATTCAACCAGACCTAATACTACCTGACCCGATCAAACCCAACTTGACCAACCCTGGTTTAATCCAGTCTGATTCGACCAAACCGGACCAAGCCCGACCCGATTCGACCCGACCTAGTCCAGTATAGTCCTACCTTACCAAACCATGCCAGACCCAACCCTCCCACGCCAAACCCTATCAGACCCAACCCTACCAGACCCAACCCTACCAGACTCAACCCTACCAGACCCAACCCTACCGGACCCAACCCTACCAGACCCAACCCTACCAGACTCAACCCTACCAGACCTAACCCAGCCTGACCCAACCCGACCCGACGCGATCCGACAAGATAAGACAACCCAGATCCAATCTGCCTCGACATGACGTGGTCCGATCCAGTTCTGTCCAATTCGACTATAATTTTCCTACTTTGTGCGCTACTTTCTTTGCTATTTTCTGAACATTTACTGTGTGGCGATGGACAGAAATTATTAAGCTCTGATGACTGCGGTGGCACCGATATTTTCGTTTTCAGTTCATCCTTTTGTAGTGTCGATGTCCACTTGCTCCATGGTCACGATGCCCCAGACGCCATGGGCTTTGTGTCGAGTTGCTCGCCCCCTGAACGCCGTGCACTCGTCCAATCTGTCCTGATGGGCCGGCAATTGCTCACGTGCCGGTGATGTGTCGGGTCGGGCCTGGCCGGGCCGGGGGATGGTGTGACGGTGGGGGGGGGGAGCCGGCTGCGTGGGCCGAGTGGCCCCTCAGCGAGTCGATGCTGATCGTGTGGTAATATGGTGATAGAGTGGTGGATGTGATGCAGGATCCACATGGATGCTGAGTAAAGACTAAGGGATGTTCAAACTGTGTAAACAGCCAGTTTTGTAATGGGACTCAAGGTAATGCTCGCGGGTCGGGAACAAGCTGACGTAGTGTGGCAGTATGTTGCGGTCTGTATTTTCAAGAAGAGGACAATTTTGAATTGGGAGCAAGTGGACATTCTGCCGCAAAAAGGACAAAATACTTGTTTTACTGCATCAGGTGTTTTTCACATTACTGATTAGAAAAACTTACCAAACGTATTTGGGGAAGACGTTTACTACTAGATTCCGGTGGGTAAACTAAACCCCGACCGATATTTCACACATGTTGTCTAAGCCCGGCGTCACCACTGTAGTCTAGCCTTGATTTGCCCTTGGTTTGGTATTCATATCCGTGGGCAATCTGTGTATGATCTCCGCCTGTGGGTCATATGTATTTGCGATATGTGCGCAATTTTGTTGCTGGCCCATCCGTCAGCGCTGTTGACAGTCTGCACTTTTCCTGTCGATAGTGTATAATGAGTCACTGTCTCTTTTATAGCTGAGCTATCAAGAGTATGTGAATTATATGAAAGAGACAGTACCTTAGGAACATCACAGGAGCATGCTCATGTTGAGCTGGCGTGTGACCCGGGCCGGCGGGTAACTTGCCGTTCGCTTCTGGTTGACGGACCTGCTGTAGCTGGCGTCGGCTGCGGTGGGTGATTTGCCGGTGGTGTCTGTCGGCAGGTAACGAAGGCCGCGGTGTGACGCCGGACCTGGCCCGTCTCTGCAGCCGGCTGGTGGTGCCGCCGCAGAGAGACTTGGCCGACGGCGTGGAGTCGCTCAATGTGGGCGTGGCCACGGGCATTCTGCTCAGTCAGCTGGTGTCAGTCCGACCCTGACCTGCTCGGTCGACTGAGTCTGCCTGCTAGTCGTGACGGGTGTTCAGTCGGGCACCTGTCTTTATCACTGGTTGTAGTGTGATCACGTAGCCTGTGCTCAACTGTTCAGCTGTCGTCGCCCATGGGAGGATGCTCGCCACCAACGTAGGAGAGAATGGCAAGCTGTTGAAATGGAAACTGCTGCCGCCTGTGCATTACATGTGTAATATGAGGAAGGAACGTTTCCACGAGCATCGCTGAACTATTTTCAGGTACTTTTATACTCGTCTGTTGCGAGCATCACACATCGAGCCGAGGTTGTGAATAAATGTACCAGGTGATCCATTTTACGTCAGTTTGAGGGGATGGGGATGGCCGAGTGGTTAAGATGTTCAGCTATTGGCTCATCTTCCCCTCTTCTCCTTCTTGTGTCTCATGTGCAAACGAGGTGAGGGTGGGTTCGAATATTTTCGTTTGAATATTTCCCTAAATAGGTGGGTTCGAATGCGTTTGAATATTTTCCTCGGCTATATATCCCCGACCACCCCTCGGAGTCACCAGGAGGCGGCGGGTACCCCGTCACCCGTGAGAAACTCCTTTTTATCACCCTGGGTCCTTCCATGGGCTCAGAGGACCTTTACGTGGCACCTGGAATTATCCGCTTCGTCCCGGATCGTCTCCGTGGCTCGTGGATCTCGGTATCGATCTGAGATCTGCCGTCGGCTCTGAGCCCCTCTGCATCAGCGTGAGCTAAAGCCGATCCAGTGCTCCGCACGTCCGGCCCCGGGCCTCACCCGTCGGCGCATGGACTATGCCTCACGTCTCAGGATACTCCATGCGACCGGAGCCCTATCCAAAAGCTTGGGCATCTATCACGCAAGGGACCCCTGTGCGGTTTTGACCCAGGGGCCCTTCGTACCCGGTCTGGGCTCCCCGACGGCCCAGGTTCCTCCCGCGGCTATGGGTTCTCTCCGTCGGCGCGACGGCTCTGCTTAGCAATTTAGTTCCCCTCTGCCAGGCCGGAGGCCCTGTTTCGCCAGTATGGGCCCCTTCTGTCAGGCTAGGGCCCTTGTACGGCTTGGGCATCATCCGTCGGCGCAAGGGCCCTTACTGAATGTCTGAGATCCACTGGCAACTAGCCCCTCCGTCGTTTCAGTGGCTCTCTAACGACTCGGGGTCTTTTCCGGCAAGCCTGAGGCCCGTTCTCAAGCGCTTTGGCCCTGTTCATCAGGTCAAGGGCTCTTTCCGCGGCTTGGGCTCCGCCGGCAGCCCAAGAACCCTTCGAAATCTCCGAGGCTCCTCCGTCAATCTATGCACCCTTCACGTTAGCCCAGCCAAGGGCCTTCAATCTTTTCCTGATGGTAATCTCCGTTGACTCGGGACCCTCTTCATCGGCTCGGGACTATTTCCGTCAGCCCGGGGCGCCTTTCGTCGGTCCAGGGGCTCCTTACGTTGCTTGATTAAGTTACGGTACTTAATAAATAAACGTTACGTTGATACTTAATTGCATGGGGACTTTCAAGAGCCACCCCTGGCCCAGAGAAGGTGGATTCGCCCGCTGGCCCGGCGAGGGTTAAGTATCCACTAAGAATGTTTCCGGCAGACTCCGCCAGCAACGCTGGACCGTCCACCGGTAGCGGTGAACCGTACACCGACAGAGCTCAGTAGTCCTAGGTGAGTTGTTGGCTTAGCCCGAGCATGTTATTGAAGTGAATGTCATTGGTTGAATGTTCATAAACCTTCATAAAGACGGGCGCTGTTGCCAGCATTTTCCGTCTTTTCTGCTGCTGCATTATGTCCATCGTTGAGCTGCCTGCGATACGACCTTCGATGAAGATCCCCGAATGAGTAGAGGATTTCAGAGCATATTCTGATCAAATACTCTGGAAAAAAGTTGCAATGCGTGACTTGACTACCAAAAACGTTTACAACTGGTTATCAATATTCATGCTGCACGTAAACGTCCACCTGTCACCGCGACCGGGAGACTGAATGACTGTCCAGAAATGAATAACACGAAATATAATACAACGGCTGTGTGCTCTGCTCGCGAAGCAGCGCTAAACTGTCACCGGGCACCCTACCTCTGTGACGGTAGGACCTGCTCATTTTGCTAGAATCGGCATGTGCAATGCACCACTTGGTTCTGTAGATCGACTATTATTCTGTCTTCAATTGTACCTTGTAGCAGCCAGTGGTCTGTCTCAATCGCGCGAAACTGCTGTGCAATGCAAACCAAAGGACGTTTACTCTCCTTCAAGTCAAGTGTGCCAAATTCCCGATGAACGGGTTAACAGAATATCGACGCTCCTACTCTTGTCGAAAGATTTTTGATGCGTGGTTCTAGAACGTTCTTTCCCGTAGTATTATTGGGGAATATCATGGGATATTACATAGTATTTTTCAGCACAGTAGGTACTGAAAAGAGCTACCCGTTCAGAAAAAGGTTCATAGTGTTAAAGGTGGTCAAATATCTCGGTGTAGGTTACGCGCAAGGACGACGGAATATCGTTTGCCAGGGGGATAGGGAAGATTATTATAGGCTCATATTTACCATTCAATGCTATGCTGCGCATGCGCAGCGCATATTTTTGTCTGGTATGAAACACCTCTCGCCGTGACCCTTCCCTACCCCCATACGAATCCGATTAAGTTCCAGTTTCTTGTACAAATAGCTATATTTTATATAAATGAATGCACAATTTTGGTGGACATTGGTTTATCATTATTGCTGAAAGATTGACCACGGATACATCCATGTGCATGGAGGGATGGTTTGGCCAGCCTGCTTTGACTTGGACTTCGTTTCAAACACAGTTAAATACAGACCATGCCAGACAGAAACCACGGCTTATAACAGGGAGACGACGCCATGGCCGCAGCTTTGTCGCGGTATCGTTTACAGTTCGTCCGTGTCGCATTCGTCACACGCGTGTCCGGCCCGTCGGTGTCGATGGCCGTCCGTCTGTCGGTCCTTCGTCGAGAGGAGCTTAAACTGACTGGTCCCACAGCGGCGCGTCCGGCCCGGCCGTTGTTAAGGACTTGAGTCGCAGGGGATTCAGATCACCACCTGCGGCACCAGTACTTAGAAACGTGCCGGACCGCTCTTCTTCTGGTGTGGTCAGCTCCTGCTCCACCCGTAACGGCTCACGGTCCAGCCTGGACCTCTCCCCCTCCAGTGTGATCGACCCCCGCTCCACCGGGACCGCCCCTGTTCCAGCCGAGACAGCGTCTGCTTCGATCGAGGCAGATCCCACTTTTGTCGGAATACCATTGATTCAAGTCGGAACCTCGTCTGCTCCGGCCTGGGCCGCTCCTGCTCCAGCCCCAGCCAGGGACGCTCCTGCTCCAGCCGGGGCCGCTCCTGCTCCAGCAAGGGCCGCTCCTGCTCCAGCCGGGGCCGCTCCTGCTCCAGCCCCAGCAAGGGCCGCTCCTGCTCCAGCCGGGGCCGCTCCTGCTCCAGCAAGGGCCGCTCCTGCTCCAGCCGGGGACACTCCTGCTCCAGCCGGGGCCGCTCCTGCTCCAGCCTGGACCGCTCCTGCTCCAGTCGGGACTACTCCTGCTCCAGCAAGGGCCGCTCCTGCTCCAGTCGGGACCGCTCCCGCTCCAGCCGGGGCCGCTCCTGCTCCAGCCGGGGACACTCCTGCTCCAGCCTGGACCGTTCCTGCTCCAGTCGGGACTACTCCTGCTCCAGCCAGGCTGTTCCTGCTCCAGTCGGGACCGCTCCCGCTCCAGCCGGGGACACTCCTGCTCCAGCCTGGACCGCTCCTGCTCCAGTCGGGACTACTCCTGCTCCAGCCAGGCTGTTCCTGCTCCAGTCGGGACCGCTCCTGCTCCAGCCGGATGTCGGCAGCCGGTGACCGGCGTGCCGACCCGGCGGCGCGGCGGCCGCGCGCACAACTGCGACGGCCGGCGGCGCGGCCGTCCCGCCTGGCCGCAGCTGGCCGCCGGGACCGATCATTCACTTGAGCTGGTTGCGCCAATCTGCTACAATTGACAGTCGCCCCAGTTCGACGCCCTCGAGCGGACTGGCAGCGGCGGTCACGATGCACGCTGTAGGCTGCACTCGGCTGAGATGTGTGCAACGTCACTCAACAGTTATGCTATATCCAGGGAATTATGGATGCGGACCTTTTAGATACTTTTATATAAAGTGGCGCGGGTGAAGGTTTGTGGCCGCAATGCGAACGATGGTGATTACCAGGTGGTTGTTTTGCGTGCTTTTAGTTTGAGAGGGCATATGCTCCCCCATGTTCAATTTTTCCTCTCCGATAGTGAATCCCCCCCCCCGATATGAAATGGAAATGGGCATGCAGCAAAGAGCATAAAACTGTGTGGTGTGACCGGAGTGGGAACGTTGATGGCTCCGCCGGTGGTCCCACAGATGGTCCCGCTGATGGCCCTGGAACTGGTGATGTCTGCCCGCTCGCTCTTGTGACCTGCCACTCAGGACGGTTGTTTCTAGGCGGGGACTGACCGCCTGTTAACGGTTAACGGCCCGCCTGCTAACGGTTAGCCTGTTGACGGTGCGACGTTAACGTCGTGACTATACGCTGTAGTGTGGCCAGCATACTGGTGTCCGGAGACACTGCGTCGACTGGTATCGCCTGCGCTGCTGAGTGTCCTGCCGCCATTGCTGACACCAGGCTTGAAGCCGAGGCTTCCAGGAATCTGTTGGCTACGATAGCCAGTTGACCCAGAGGAGGTTCCTCTGACGGCAGCGATAATGCTGTCCAGGCTGCCTGCGTCAGCCTTAGAAGAACTAGTCTTCAGCAGCTTACGGGCGTGTAGGGCAGCTCCCGCTGTACCCATTTATGAGTGCACCCGCAAAAACAGCTGGAACGACTTCCAGTCTCTCAGCTGCTGGTGTGACAATAGGGCTTCTAGAGCTGTTCGCGATTGTGCCAGCCTACACCTCAGGGTAAGTTCCACGAAGCTGGGCATTTAGGCCGTAATAATCTCATTTCGCACCTGTGTGGTGATCGAACCAGAAAGGATTACCACCAGCAGGTCGAAGTTGGTGCTATCTTTTTCGATTCCAGCCACCAGACATGCACAGTCCGTCTGCGTCGGTTAGACGTCTATCTTCTCCGGAGAGAGGAAAAAATTGTGATAGCCTGGATGCGACTAGCTGTCAAGGTCATGATCTGTACATGTCAAGGTCAAACTTCAATGTCAACGGTTAGCTTGATTTATTAGATGGTATTACATGGCGATGTTGAAACGATATCGACCGCACACGAGGTTCGGTTGCTATCGCTTCAGTTTCCATGAACTGGACGTCGTTCGACGTGGCTTGTTATACGGCATCAGAACGCTAAGTAATCGAATTATTTTGCAAGGGCGAAGGCTAAGCTGATCCTTCGGTATCCTTAACTTTTTCCCGTTTTTGCTAAAACTTATAAAAATCTGGATCAAACGATAGCCAGTGGTGCACACTAGTAGCATTTGAAACCGGGACATGTCGACGTCAAAGGTTTGATTGGGTTCTTCGACGACCTCTCGTTTCGTCGTTACAGCTTCAATTTGCAGAAAAAAAGTATATCATTCGATGTCGGTTGTTGCAGGGTGTCAGGAAGTTGATGATTCGCAACAATCTCGATGTGTTAGAATTCAAGCTGATTCTTTCGGTCGCCTTGAATTTTTTTTCGGGGGGGGGGGGGCGGGGTTCGACAAAACCTGCCCAGATTCACTACCAAGCGATAGCCCATGGTGTAACATTTTGAAACCACTCCAGTAACATTTTGAAACCAGGATATGTCAAGATCAAACCTCAAGGTCGAAGGATAGTTTGAATTTTCGACGTCCTCGCGACTCGTCTTTGTGGTTAAATTTGCGCCAAGTGGGTGTCATTCGACGTACCTTGTGCCAAATTAAAATGTTACGAAACCGAACTAAGTTCAAAGGTCAAATGTCAAACCGATGTCTTCGGTCGCCTCGCATTATTTTCTTCGCCCTAATCTACCCGCCTGGTATCAAGCAAAAGCCCGTGGTGAACTTCGTGCAACATTTCAAACCAGGGCATGTCAATGTCAAACCACAAGATCGAAGTTTAGTTCAAATTGCTCGAAGGCATAGCGCCTCGTCGCTGTCTTCAATTTTCATCACGTACTCTCTCTCTCTCTCTCTCTCTCTCTCTCTCTCTCTCTCTCTCTCTCTCTCTCTCTCTCTCTCTCTCTCTCTCTCTCTCTCTCTCTCTCTCTCTCTCTCTCTCTCTCTCTCTCTCTCTCTCTCTCTCTCTCTCTCTCTCTCTATCTCTATTTATCACTATCTCTATCTCTATCTCTATCTCTATCTCTATCTCTATCTCTCTCTCTCTCTCTCTCTCTCTCTCTCTCTCTCTCTCTCTCTCTCTCTCTCTCTCTCTCTCTCTCTCTCTCTCTCTCTCTCTCTCTCTCTCTCTCTCTCTCTCTCTCTCTCTCTCTCTCTCTCTCTCTCTCTCTCTCTCTCTCTCTCTCTCTCTCTCTTGAATAAAAAAATCACATTAATTTAAAAGTCAAAGGTCGAGCAATTTCTTCAGTCGCGCTTCTTCGTTTTTCACCAAGCTGCTCATGTTTGGTGTGAAAAAGATAGCCTGTGGGCAACCTTCGAGTAACATTTTAACCAGGGACATCTCAGGTCAAGCCTCGATATCATTGGTTGGTTTCATTTCTTCAAATTCCTTGCGTTTGGTCGCTATGGCTTTAATTTTCATTATGTGGATGTCATTCGACGTGGCTTTCCGTACAATATCAAAATGTTGAGATATCGAAATAATTCCGAAGGCGTCGAAAGTCCGGTGTGTGTACAATGATTAAGTGTAATAGGAATAGGAAGTTCAAATATCTTTTTGTTTGCAGCCGTTGTTATAGCAGACACTCATATCCTATATGACTAGGAGCTTCCCTTAGAAATCCGTCATAACCTGCTCGGACGGCGCTCTCATCGCTAACTTTACATTTGCACTGTCACATAGTTCATGTTCTGGACACTCTTTCCTCGTAATGGTTCAACGGAAGTTGTGAAATTTGCAAGTGAAACCAAGTGTGAATACGCACGATTGTATAACCAACCGGAGTTCATACCAATGTTGTAATCATGGTTGGATCTCGGAATTGCCATGGTGGGCATTTGTCTGGAGGGGCGCAATTTATTTGGAGCGGTGCCACTGCGAAACCACCTGGAGGGGCGCCAGTGGTTGAACGATTCGAGGGGACTGGTTGCACTCGGTCCTTCCCGAAGAAGCGCCCTTCCTTCCAAGAGGGTGCCTGTTTCATTCATATGGACGCCTTTGGATGGAAAATTAGAGTGGGTACACCGGAACCTTTTCAAAGGGGCTCCTTTTCCCGGCCGTGGCGACGCCACTTTCCATGTGGGTGGCACATGTCCTCAGTGGCATACCCTTTATTCGACCTGGTTGTCATTGGATCGAAATGCCTCCCCGTAAAACAGTAAGGCATGGGAAAGGTTATTGCATGTCTATATTTACTACAATACAATCATCGTCTAATATGTCTTACCTGCTACAACGTTTGACGTTTAACGTTCTTACCACAATGCTCTGTGGTGATTGTGACATCTGGACCAGCACACACGACAAAAAGCTGTATATAAATGTTCTAAGGCAGTGATAAGGAGTGAAACTTGTTCATTTTGGTGCAACTTCTTGTCCACAAAATATGAATTTTATAAATGGTGAATTTGAAAATCTGATTCACCACATGCGCTCCAGGCCTTCTGAAGTAGAGATCGACTCAGCTTACCTCAACTTCCCCTAAATATTGTTACGTTTCTACTATCAACAAAGAACACATAAAACCTCAAATCGTTCAATAGTTGCATATTAGAACTCCACACTTTATATTGAATATCCGAAAGCAGTCATTTCCACTGTCTCAGTCTGCGTTTTGCATGTGTTGCTATGACCGGAGCCATGATTCACGTCCTGGTTGTTTTCCTGCGTGTCTTGCCCACACACATTTATACTATTATATATTAATGGTTCGCCATCACCCTTCTGTGCAAGTGGGCTCATAGAGTATTCGTTGATATGTGGGCAACGTGGCTTGGGAACTCTTGCTCACTGATAGAACGGAATGTTGCGAAAATTGCCTTCACTGTTCTTTTGCTGAGCTTTCAGTTTAGTCAATTGTATACCCCTTAAGTGGTAACCTGGTCTTCGAGATGTGTTGTTTTTCTCTATCTTGAGCATCACATCAACTGCAAAATATTCCTATCAGCAGATTAAGTGCCCGGAATAGAGCACAAGACATATTTGAGGACATGGTGAAGTAACACGATCGCCGGTGGGCCTCTCACATAATATGCACAGCAGGTGGGAGGGGGAGTGGATTCCAAATTGCATAAAAAGAATGCAATTTGGAGGGTCGATTGCGGATGTGGCAAACTACAAATTGCATAGCCCCAGGCCTTTACAGTCAAATCAGGTCTGATCTGCAACCCCACCACACCGCCGTTCCATCGCACCGATGAAGACTGAACGCTCGCCGGCCACCGCCAAGTCGGTCGATTTGGCATCCCCGCAATTCCTATATTTACTGACATATTTATATTTTGTGTTGCATTGGATGCGTTAATCGGTTATTAAGTCACAAGATTGCATTATAATATCGCCGCCTGTTAATGGGATGTTAAAAAAAAACAGAAGCGTGCGAATTCCGCATCGACCCCACCACACCCTTCCTTGGTACGCATTTGAAACAACCACAACATGTACCTACATCAGTCCTGTAGCATTCCCCACCCCCAAATGATTTTCATAAAACAGCATGTATGGACATCACTATTTTGCTGAAATTAGTTGGTGAGCAAGGAATATATATCCAGTTGATCGAATACATTTACGTCATCTGCCTCAGAATTTCTTCAGGAAGCGTGCGTTTTTGCTAAGTTGCTTTGCAAACCCGTCTTCTTTAACCCGCGCCATATCTCCTATCAGATCCTCACACCCCGTCTCGGGTGGGCGGACAGTAACACTCCTCTAAAATCCAAACTAAGCGTTGTACAAAAACGAAAGAGGTGTCATCTGAAAGTGCTCGACGAGTAGAGTCAGGATCCATCCCCAAAACAATTTCCCCAAAAGTGACGTCACTACGAGGGCTAGATTTTCACGACTTTTCACGACTTACATTATGTTTTTGGCTCCGGAGAGTTCATTTTGGGGGATATTTGAGAACAAAATTATTTGTAATCAGAATAGGACATCGAAATGGACCACGGCCATACAAATTTTTGGTCCCCCTATTTTTTGTTGTTGTAAACTTCAAAATTTTCAGTTTTCAAGTTTTTTAAATTTTCCTTTTCTAATCGGTAGAGCAGGCCAAGAAACGTTGCTGGAAGTCAGCTTACCATAATAAACATGCTTACTTTAGCCAGAATGTTAGTTTTGCACTGCAATAGGCAAATATGCAAAATGTATGTGTAGTGCAAAAACTGGGAAAAAAATGACATCCTCTTGCGTTTTGTTGCATCCATAAAGATAAGCAAACGCTGAAAGTTTCATTAAAATATATGTACCCCTTAAAACGTGACGACTGGTTGAACTTTTTGGAGGTGACCTCACTTGACCTGGACTAACTCGTTGACACTAGATGACCTGACTTCACAATTTTGAAACAGCATTCCAAATTGATGTGGGACAAGGTATGCAAAATTTTGGAGCGCTACCGCGCGCCGTTCGTTCACTGTCCGCGAAAAACCTGAGGGGGCGGTTTAAGAGCCCCCGAGACAGGACGGGCTAAGATTATCTGTAGCATGCCGTGATTTCGGAAAGCAATAGCTTGAAGCCCATCAGCGTTTATGCCGAATGTGAAGAATGCCGGGTATCAACGAATAATTTCAACAACTCAACAGAAGTCTTTTATTCTCTATATCGCCAATAACTGGTCCTAGGTCGGCTGCAAATTCATCTCTCCCAGTGCGCACAAATTTTGGACATCGAGAAGCAGGTACGACAGCTGAACCAGCTGAACGTCCGGAAGCCCCAAGCCCAGTGATTTGCTTGCGTTCGGTACGAAAGTCAACCGGGAGTAATCGCGTGAATGAGACTATCCGGATTCGGGCTGATAAAACATTACAATTACGGCGCAGGTACGACCGACAGGAACAACAACACTGCGTCGTGAATCGATTGGGAGTCGGAGCAGCACTTTACCTGTTGGGGGTGCTTATGTTCGGGGCTGGAGAGGGGTGCTATCGCTGTTCGTTCTTCTGATGATACTTGTGTCCAGTTGCATTCATCAATTTTATTTTAAAGCAAAGTATGATTTCAACTGTGTGACGGAGATTCTGACGTGAAAGCGACTCGTTTGTTCTAAAGGATTACAAAGCTGGTTCTGGTTTGCTGTACATCTACTTAGATGTATTTACTAGTTGAACGATGTAATTTGCATATTTGAACTACTGATTTAAGCAGAAGATGTCGAAATGCAAACCTTCAACAAGATATATTCCAGCAATGTGTGCTTGGACTCTACTCTTGGGCTGCACTGGCATCTATTTCTACTTCCCGTGAGTGCTTTTCTATTCATGCTGTGAACATGCTGGTTAGGTATGCTCCATTCAGTATCCTTATTTGTAATGGGTGATTAGGCCTGGGAGGGTTGCATATGGTGCATGGCCTCTCATCAAGGCAAAAATTAATGCTTGGGATAATGCTTGAAGATTACCTATATGATGTTCATGCCTTGGGTGATACAAGCATGGTATGTATAATGAAGTTTGATCATTTTAAAGAGACCTTGGGTATTTTTCCAATTCCAGATATGGCATTTCAGATGAAAGTTGTATAATCATGCTTCTTAACACAATTAAGATGATGTAGCATTAATTCCAATTGTAAATGTGTCCTTTTCAATTGTAGAAAAACTTAAATGAGGTTAATCAAGAAGCATCCATATTCATGTTTCTCATGCATAGTACACAAGGCATTCAATACTAATCAGGGGCAGTGGAAACTATGTGGTGCTGGGATGCAGCCCTCTCTTTCCCTCCTCCCAAAAGGTGTGGTGAGCTCATTAAAACATTTTACTTTCCTCATGTGCTATGCTTCTTAAAAGAAAAACCATGAAAGCCAAGTGCTGCATTGTGACAGATTATGTAGATACCACTATATTTACATGTTCATGATTTCCCATAAGTTCCTCAGCACAGTGTTAAAATAGTAACACTGTGTTAATTCATAGACACCTATAAAGTGGCAAAATGTTAATCATTCTTTGGAAGGGATGTCCATTCAGTATTTGGAAAGTGATATATTTTATGCTATTTCGCAAATAGTTTATCACTGCTTCATCACTTCTAACAATTGAAAGTCAATTATTCTCCTGGTGCACAAAATACCTTCCTTAGCACCACTTCTAAGATTTGTCATAAGCAGTCTCATTTCCAGTATTATAAGTTGAGGTTATGATCACCACCTGTGAAATTTGGGCCCACTGGTAGAGACAGCAGAACCTATGTTGACCTGTTAACTGGGGACAAAAATTCCTCCAGCCATGAAACATGTAATAATTTTCATGTTCAATTTTAAAATCCCAACTAAATTCCTCACTCATGGCATATTTTGCTGTTGTCTGTCAAGTGGCAATTTCTTAAAGTATGACATAGGATCTATAAGGTGTCCTTAAAGGTACATACTCAGAATGACATTCCACAGGAATAGTTGACAGCAGCCTCTTCTCTTCCTATCATTTCAACAAATGTCACCTCAGTGGAAACTCTGGGCTTCTTGTTGAGGTCTGATTTGATCCCATTGAATTCCCTCACTGGGTGGTGCCCTTGAGGAGATGGTGCCCAGCACAACAAACTAATGCTCTGCATTATAATTCCTTGGCCTCTCCTTGCTTCTGTCAGGTAATTCATAAGATCTTGTTGGTCCTGACCTGGTTTTGGCCATACATGCTCACATTTAGAGTACAAATTTGACAGTAGTTGTATTGTTTATTGTGCATGATAAATTACACAGGTGACATCAATCTGTCATTGATATCATAAAGCTCTCCTCCCTTTTGCTATGGCCATGGGTACAACTAAGATAATGTTATGGGGATTATATTTTTGGGTGGAGGGGGCCCAGTCTGCACCTGAAATAAACGGTTCCCCAGCTTTCAACCATTATTTTTAGGTGGATCCCTCTCAAACATTGATTTCATATTTTTCAAATGTGAGAAAATCATAAGCATTGAGCCCCTAGAGTTGGCTGTTGGTCTCAAAGTTCAGACTTTAAGTGCTGCACCATGTTTTGAGGGTCTTGTACCTTTAAACAATTTCCAGCCTGTTTTGAGGCCCCACAAACCTTAGTAGCCCTTTGTATGCCCATATGGGCTCCACTGCACTAGAAAGATGTTAGCATGCTAATTGGTGCTTCCTAGTTGCATATCTGATGCCAGGCAAGCTTTTTGTGGGTGCCTACCTACATTTTTTAATGGTTTCAACCACTTATTTTTCACATGGACCATATGTTTCTTAAATTACTAGTTACAACTCAGCATTCCTCTGAAGGGGGCCCAACATATGGCCATCATTTCTAAGTCACCAAATTTCAACCTCTTCTCCCATCCTGTTTGGAGATTTTATCCAGCTTTTCACATCCCAGCTCAATTTATGGGCCCTGGAAGCGAAATGTTTACCCCACCGTGAACGTCGGTTACCAGTGTAAAATATTTGACCATGTGGCCTGGAAATTCACAGTTAATGGGATTGTGCTATTTCATCGTTGTCTTATGTTTTTACCATTTTGCTACATGTGTGGGCAGTCATTATACACACGACTGCTAACAAATGTAAAATGCATGTGACTGAAGTGGAAGGCATTCCGCTTTTTTAATCCTTAAGCGGCGATCCTTCACTTTCTTCCAATCTTTCACTATTCCAAAGCAACTTCTTTCTTCATCCACACAGTTAATGGTGAAGTAATTTTAGGACACTGTCGGTTACCCATGTTATTTTTTGTGAGCACGTTTTTTTCAGCACGTTTTTCATATGTGATTTTCAGGGCTTAGAAGCAATTGTCCAGGTCGATTGATTTGTGTGCCCCGTGGTTAATTTGTCATTATTCTGGGATGATTCTTTGGGTGCCTGTATTATTTTTGGGGGGCCCTGCGCGATTTTTCGGGTCCATGCAGAACTTTGAGAATCCGTGATATTTGCATGAGGCTCTCTGATGCAAACTTGTTCGGCTCAGAAGGAAATTATCAAGTCCTTTCGCAATTTTGTTTGGCACTGCCCGCTCTTCCGGCCTTTGTGCGAGTTTTCGAGGCCTTGCTCTTTATTTGGATTCTTCTGGTGCGAATTTTTGGAGATCCGAGATATATTTAGCCCCCAGAGTGATTTTTGGTGCCAGGCGCGATTTTTTGTGCCACGCCACGAGTTCTCGGGCCCCGCATTACTTAGTTGAGGCCATGACCCCAACCCACCAAATTTTCCAATTTGTCAAATGTTCGTGCACCAGCCCGATGTTTGCGTTAGCCCCAGCTCCATTTTCTGGCCTAGGTGCGAATTTTCGGAGCCCGCTGTGTATTTGGGGACCTTGATGCGACCTTGACCTTTGTAATTCCATGCCTGTCAGAGAAGAGGGGCTATGTGTGTGTGTGTATATATGTATGTGTGTATATATGTATGTGTATATGTGTATGTATGTATGTACTCTTACATGCATACATCCATGCATGCATGCATATATCCAAGGAAGAGATGAGGATAATGTGAAATATGTAGACTTCTTGTGCTATTAAACTGCATGTACCACTTTCACTCACCATCGCTAGGTGATCCAGTTGAGGTTGGCAAAGACAAAATGATTTTGTGAAGTGAGGCATGGTTGTGTGGAATAACTGTTATCATTGACCATGTGCATTTCAACACAAATATAGAGTTAACACATTTGTTTCCAACAGGTGCCAGTGGATTCTCACCTACCTTCGGCCCTGGGGATTCTTGGTACCAGTGTGTCAGGGTGTTCTGGCTCTGTTCGTGATTGGCAACTTCTCTCTGGCAACATTTATGAACCCAGGAATTGTCCCGAGAGGTAGGTTCCATGCAAGATACTGCAATGCAGCCATGAACACTGTTTTGGACAACAATTGTAAGTGCTCAATGTACTTGTCATGCAGTCATTAATTGAGAAGTGTCTGAGGATCGAATAAGATGTTTATGTAGTGTAGGGTGCAAGTTTCAGTGTTGTTTGTTGGTTGGTTATCAGTTCTACGACACATCGACCGTTGAGTCATGTAGCGTCGCCAACCTCTCGCGCCGATTTGCCGTGGGCGAAGAGTAGCGATAGGTGAGACTCGAACCCACAATCTTTTGATTGTGAGGTGGGAAACATAGACTACTCATCCCCTCCCCCAGTTTCAGTCTGTAGTCAGATGAAGCAAGGTACTGGATGCTTGTGTTTGCTGGCACATATATGTTTCCCAGCTGGGTGATCAGAGTTTACACAAGTTTTTCTAAGCATGAGGTCTGTCCCTATGAATCCCTCCCAATGCACATTTGTATTTTATTAAAAGTAGCATGCACAGTATAATTTTTGTTGTGAAAATTGAGGTACTACTCATGCTGTATTTTACGCAGTGTTTTGGAATAATAGTTCATGGAGAATGTGCACTCACCATGGCCAGTCTTGAGTATGCTTCTGATTTGTGCCTAGCAGTTTTGATGGTTTTCAGACATCGGTGCTTTTTTAGGCACTTTGACGACTGCATGTTCTGCAGGACCATTCATTATCTTTCACACACCTTTATTCTGTAAAGATATCTTTTGATGTGTATTGGTTAAATGTGAAGATTTCATCAAATGTATAATGTCAGTATAAACTTCACCACGTTTTAAAATAAGTAGGAGCACATTGGTGATTAATGGTCATCTTTGACCCATTTCCATTTTTGAATATTTATGCTATTTGATTTTAGTACTTGAACAATTTTCATATGCTTATTTGTCATGCAATTGATTTTGAGATGGCTGTTTATAAGGTAAATTGTGGTATTCCTGAGACAAAAACTAAGCAATATGTGGAATGAAAACTGCTCTGTGTAACTGACATGGTCAGCTCCCCTGGGCTGGTTTCATGAACTTTCGGCCTCAGATGAGATGGATGTGCACTGAAATTGGAACCCTGTATGAATAGATGTGTCAATTCATGCATGTATGACAAGTATAAACATAACAAATTATGCTAACTCCAGTTTTGCATCTGTCAGGATGCTGTCGTAAACAGGGCTGGATGTGTATTTTTGAGCCCTGGATCGAAGACAAAAGCTGAAAGGGGAAGAGGCTCCAGACATAACTAATTCTTAGCATAACTAACTAAAATTCTGAGGTGGTGCCAACAGTGGGGGACCTATTTTATTATTACAGCGATTGGTGGATCGTAGTAGGTCCTGCTTTTTATCGAAAAAGGGCATTTCAGTTGAAGATTGTCATATTGTTTGTGTGAACACAAAGGTCACAATTAGTAAGTTTTTGTTCGGAAAATTATTTTGAGATTATCTTATTACTATCTTAAGCTGTATAGAAATAAGACAGGCACAAGTGCTTAGCCGAGGAAGGGGACGATGGCGCCCTTAGCGAGTTCGGATTATTCACGTCTGTCCTTGCTTATCATCTGTGCAGTCAGCCAACTGTCCATGAAGTAGCGTACGAACTGCTGACTTCGATTGTCCTCTGGTCATCCATGTGTAGCGGGACTATCGTGGCCGGCGTTGCTGTCGTGATAGCCGCAGTGTCCTCTGACTCCATCACGTGCTGGCTGGCCACCACGTGCCGACTGACTCTGCCCTGTGCCGACTGCTAGCGTCAGCGGACGAGGATCGAGATGACGACTTCCGGCTGCCGCTGTATAAGAACGTCGAGATCAGCGGCATCACGGTGCGAATGAAGTGGTGCGCCACCTGCCAGTTCTACCGTCCGCCGCGCTGCAGCCACTGCAGCGTCTGCAACCACTGCATAGAGGTGCGCGGGACCACCGATCAGTGCGTAGTCGTGGACGAGTCCACCGGCCAGTGCATAGGTGTGAGCAAATACATCCGTTAGTGCATAGAGGTGAACGAACCCCACCCCATCAGTGCATAAAGGCGAGCGAGCCAACCAATCAGTGTATAGAGGTGAGCGAACCCACCAATCAGAGCATGAGGTAAGTGAACCCACCAATCAGTGCATGGTGGTGAGCGAACTCACAGATTAGTGCATGGAGGTGAGCGAATCCACAGATTAGTGCATGGAGCGAATCCACAGATTAGTGCATGGAGCGAATCCACAGATTAGTGCATGGAGGTGAGCGAATCCACAGATTAGTGCATGGATGTGAGCAAATCCACAGATTAGTGCATATAGGTTGGCGAGCGAGCTCATCGATATGCGGGGTGGGTGAGTGAACTGAATAGGCTGAAGCGGTGGGCGAGCCTGTAGACCACTGCACAGGGGCGGGTGAAGGGATCTAACACGGCATGGAGACGAGGGAGCCCACTCACCACTGTATAGGTTAATGGTGCAGTGCATTATTAATAGCGAGAGTAGCGTATCTAACGACCATTATGATGGGGTCAGTGTCCAACGTGGAACAGCTATACCAATGCATGATCTCAGCTAGTTTAAGTCATGGTCCAGTCAAAACCGAATTGGTTAGCAGTTTAAGCAATCCAGTGATTTCAACCATCGAACATGATTCGAAGTTTGGCGTTCTTGTCACTTTGTTCTGATGCAATTAAAGTGGTTTTGGGTCTAGCATAAAACATGAGTGCATGTATTGTTAAACCATATGGAAATGGGCAAGTTGTATGTAGTGGATTTTTAGTAGCAAAAAAAAGGGTCATAATGCTTAGTAGATTGAAATATTTATCTCGTAGGGGGAGCATTTGGACCATAATTTAATGATTTCACTTAGTGGTTCCCATCGATTTAAAAGCCTTCCCGTGACGTGCAGTGACGTCACATATGTGGAGCCTCAAAACGGCCTAGCCCAGTACGCACGGGATGCATACAGACACAGGCACACATAGGCATGTGATCATACATTGAATTACTTCACGCCGGCGTGGCAACCACGTCGAGGCAGTCACTATGTGCACATTGGTGGATTCAGTGACCACTGCTCATGCTCCCAATCCCACACATCTTTCTGTGTTATGCTTCCATCGACATGTACTCCGACCGAGATCTGGCAGATCGCGGTCGGATTACACCCTAATTATGGTGGGAAGGCTGTCAACAAAATTGTCGCAAAGCGCGCTATAATGAAGTCTTAAAATAAATTTGGCAATCATGCAAACTAATGCAACATGAGCAAGAGCTGGTGTTGTTTCACCGAAACCTGGTTTTGCAGCTGCAGTCCTGCAACACTCCTGTCTCGATTCATGTCGCTATCTCTCATTCCCGGCACGTACTCAGCCTGGCCACTGGCCAACGTGCATGGTGGTGGTGTCACGCTGGGCACCGTCCCTTCGCCGTGATCACCGGCTGTTATGTTTCAGACCTTCGACCACCACTGTCCATGGGTAAACAACTGCATCGGACGGCGCAACTACCGCTTCTTCTTCCTGTTCCTGGTGTCGCTGAGCGTGCACATGATCTCGGTGTTCGCGCAGTGTCTGCTGTTCGTGCTGCACCATCGGACCGCCTTCAGCACAGTCAGCGTCATCGTCACGTATCCTTTGGACTGTGCTCGTGGGAGCCCGATGAAACTTCGCGCGAGGTGGCGGTGCCTTGGCTGGGCTGCCGTAAAATGCCGCTTCTAGGTTAGTCAGTGTCCTGAAATTCCTGCAGGTGAGTGGAAGCCTGGAATATTTCTTCTCAGTGCCTACGCACACAGTTTCGGCTTGTCAAATGTATTTAGCTCAAGCTCGGCAGCATTGAACTCCAGACATGGAGCTCGGCAGCATTCAACTCTAGATATGCTTGTATTTTTTCCGCGTTCCAGTATTTCCTGCCGATTCTTGGTATCTAGACCTCACTATTTTTCCAGCACGTGCAGTGCTTTGCTCTTTTGAACATGTACACATACTTTACCTACCGTATTGGCAAATTGTTTCGACGTCTTTGCCTGCTACATGACATTAAGGGAAAGAGGAATTTCGGGACACTGCATCTGATGAACCTCCGTAAACACGTCAGTAGTGCTGATGTAAATATACACGTGCTCGTCTGGGTGCATAGTTGTGGACTGTTTTCTTTGTAGCCACTGTTTTCCCCTACATCAAGGAGCTTGTTTTAGTTATGTCCCCAGAACGGTTGTTTAAACAAAAAGATTTTCGGCTCGAAATTATCGCGATGACCAACTCGTGTACACCTTAATACGCTGTTACATCTGAAAGAATCTACCTTTAGGTGATTATGCAAGGTGACTTGCCGAAGGAATACTAGGGTTCCTACCATTATTGTTTCATTGTGTGATATGGAGCCGTCACGGTGGTGGGTGGGTCCGCCCGCCTCGTCAAGTTCTCCTTGACGTGAGTCATCAGTCTGGTGACGATGTGTGTGATCGGCGTGATGCTGCTGCCCGTGCTGGGCCTGGCCGGCTTCCACTCGGTGCTGGCCACGCGCGCACGCACCACCAACGAGCAGGTGACGGGCAAGTTTCGCGGCGGCTTCAACCCGTTCTCGCACGGCTGCTGCCGCAACTTCTGCCGCACCCTCTGGGCGCCGCAGTACCCCAAGTCAGTTGAATGCCTCCGAGTGGTGTTGCTGTCACACCCGTACTGTGTTCGGTCGTCGGAGTACATGCTCGTGGCTATGTCGGCCGTTGTGTCGAGCTTTGGCATGTGATTCTACTGCAGCGCTTGTGTGCATGCCACTGTCACCGTAACAGTGTTATGCCGATGTCCAGTGGTTAACGTGTCCCGAAACACGCTGGACGGATTGCAACTGCGTCATCTTACTACCGGCTCGTTTAGCAGTGTTAGGTGTTGGCGCCAGTGAGTGGCGAGCTACTGGTTCAGACTAGTAACGCTCCACCCTCTGTTTGAATTTCGTGGGTTGTTTTGGACGTGATCTCGCTCGCTGTGTAACTGCTTCTGCTGCTCCGAGAACTATTCTAGCATTTCTGTGCAATAATTCCTTATCCAAAACAGTCTTCAGTGACCGCTTTCATCGCCTGCACATGTGCTCCACAGAATTCCGATGGCCCGATACCGATGCGTACATCCTCTATTAAGTTCCTCCGTCCCATCTCTAACATCCGCGATGGTCTTACTCTGCCCCTGACATCTCTGTTCTATTTCTCGTTCGCGTTGAACACAACCCGCCCAACCTGTGGCGCCTATCATTTACCACTGATATCTCTGTTCTGCTCGTAACACATCTGTTCCTCGGATGCTCCTGGCTCTGACGCGTGTGCTCAGTCCCGGACACATCCACAGTGTCCCTTACACCCGTAGGGCGACGCTGACGTCCCAGCCTCACACCGACACCTGTGGTCCGCCTCTGACTCGTCTGCCCGGCTCTGACACATCTGCCTGCCTCTGACACGTCTGCCCGCCTCTGACACGTCTGCCTGCCTCTGACTCGTCTGCCCGCCTCTGACACACCTGCCTGCCTCTGACACGTCTGCCCGCCTCTGACACATCTGTCCGCCTCTGACACGTCTGCCCCGTATCTGACATCTCTGCCTTGTCCCAACACCCGTGGTGCGTCTCTGACACGTCTGCCTGCCTCTGACACGTCTGACCCGTATCTGACATCTCTGCCGTGTCCCCAACACCCGTCGTGCGCCGCTGATAACCCAGCTCTACCCACTTCAACGCCCTTGGTGCCCCTCTGACGCGCGCTGTGCCGACAGCGTGGCGGCACTGTCGAGGGAAGCGCGGCGGCGGCGGCACCAGTACAGCCTGCCCAGCTCGCCGGCCCGGCCCACTGCCGTGGCCTCCGACCACCAGGTCAAGTTGTACATCGACAACGGTAACGGTGTACGGGGCAAAGGCCATGCCGCCAGGTACACGCAGGTACGTGAGGTACGAGCGCTCGCGCACGCCGCCATCACTGCACTGAGACTGCACGGAGTCGGCCGGCCCCCGCGGCACAACCATCTCGACGCATCTGTCCGTGTGTCTGTGGCGTCTGCTGCATGGTCGAGTGGTGGGGTCGGCTGGGTGCTAAAGGAATCGAGCACATACTCTATAATTGTTCTCTACTCTAGAGCCCGATATTTTTGCTGGGTCTTACGTTGTTTCGTGGTGTGCTATATTATTCGGCCATGGTATTTCGAAGTGTTATGCTCGTGATTCCGTCCTCACGCAACTTGTGAAATTGTGGCAGATTTGCTCATGTTTACTGACCAGTTAAAATGCAAGGATTGGCGCGCAGTGAGCCATGTAGTGTTCATTCATAGTAAGCCATATAACTCCTTTTATAGGCCATGCCACCCTAAGATGGCTTTGCTCTCTCCTGTACATTGCTGAAAACATACATACTTCAGATTTCTGATTTATTTTTGTCGGAGTACGATATATATGTGATATTGTAAGCATTTATTAATAACTCTGTTTTTGTGCTGCAACGGTATCTCCCATCAAGAAGGCTACTACTTCTGGCACCATTTCTATCCGAATCCCAGCACCCTCACTCGCCTGCATTTGCACTTGTCGCTGTGGGACGCCTGTTGGTCCTGTATGGTATGTTGTGTGGTTGTCACCGGTGTTCCCGACCCTGGCGCACGAGCACCCCTAGCTCTGCATCCCCCGCCGTGGCTTCCCGCCTAGTGGTGACATCCACTGAGTGGTTTTGTGTACTGAGCGATCCGGGCCCCTGAGTGATGTTGCCACTGAGCGGTGCCAGTCGCTGAGTGGCGAAGCCACTTAGGGGTGACGCCGCTGAACGGGGACGCACGCTGAGCGATGTTGCCACTGAGCGGTGGCCGCCGCCTGGGAGTGACGTCACTGAGTGGTGCTGCCACTGGGCGGTGCCCGCCACTCGGTGGTCCCGCTCACTGAGCGGTGTTGCACGCACGTCTGTTGCAGATGGCCCCAGTGCTTGCTCCAGTGGCTTCCGTGCCTGAAGTGTCGCAACTGCCTATCTGGCATCAAACTGCTGTGTAATCCTCGTTTCGCTTCTTAATTTTATTTGCTTGCTTACACTGCAGGTAAGAACAGCGCCGTTTATCATGTTTTGTTGCGAGTAATTTGATGTGCTTGTGCTTACTGGCACACATGCTGAAGCTAGACTGTTATTCCTCCGTTTAGATGCAGATTGATTGGACCGCAGGGGCTTTTAGTTCGTTCGTTTTGCTTCATGATTTATTTTGGTGCATTCACGATGTATTCACCTCGTGAGCAGTTTTTTTTTGTGGGAGAGCTCAAGTCATAGAAATAGCAGAACCTTTTAATAACATCTCACCATGCGATATAGGTGATTTGCGGGAGAAAATAAGTTCCGTGTAGTTTTACAAAGCATTATCCACCAATGTGCGCGTGCTGTTTTCGTGTTCGTTGATGTTCGTGTATGTGTACGGAGTGGATACGTCTGACGTTGTCTGACTCTCCTGTAACGTGACTGACGGATGTCCTACATTGGACCGAGTGGATACGTCTGGTGTATCCAGACGTATCCACTGTGATCTGACACTCCTGTGATCCTCCTCTGACACTCCTGTGATCTGACCACACAGCAGTGTGATCTGACACTCCTGTGACGTGGCTGACAGATTAGTCTACACTGGACCGAGTTGGTGCCGTTGCCGCGACCCTGGTGCGTGCCACTTGACATTGCCGTAATTTCGATATGTATGTTGACATTTGTCCTCCATATTTTTCTTAATACACGAAGGCACTCTTTGCCAGCCCTTTGGCCTTGAAATACCTAAGAGATGAGAGCCTTTCCTCGATACATTTTCACGGAAGACCCTCTGCAGGCGCTCGGTCGAGGATATAATCTGGGATCCGAGGACACAAAAGATCCTGGCGCAGCCATGCTGGTGTGTCTGTGCCGCAGTACGTCCAAATTATGGAGTCTTACTGGAAATCAGCTCATAACGGGAATAATGCCCATTCCAGCGTACACGAACGTTGTGCGTTTGCGTGAGCGTGCGTGACGGAGTGATCAAATGGCCTGGCCAGTCATCACGCGAGAACTCCGAGAGATTGTTCGGTACTGCGCAGCAATACCATTTTATGTATTCAATTGAACTGAAAGCAATTAAAAGCTAAGTTTAGACGTGCAACGTATCATCCTGTTCATATATCGGCCCTGTAGAAGACAAACCTGAAGACACACATTTCTGCATCTGGAATTCAATTGAAAATTAATTTGAATAGTGTGCTTTATGTTGTGATTTTGGTCCACTGTCGGCCGGCGGCCGTAGTTGCTGCGGGTGTAGGCATCTTCTCCGTGTGCCCGATGGTTGCTTAAATTGCCAATGCCAAGTTGCTGAAACTACCCGAATTGGCCCGTCGCATGTCGCCAGATATATTAACGTGAATGCTTCAGTGGCTTTCAGAACCTAGAAACCACATCAGTGGCGTTTTTTTCGCGCTAACACCATCTGGGCGGTAGTCGTTCTTGTTGCATGATCAAAATTAACCGTAGATATCACAGTATCACAGTAGATACCGTAGGCTCCCGAAGACATCACAGCTCTGTGTGACTGGTCCGATCCTGGCACTCAGTACCCAATTGTGACACGAACTGGCCAGGTGTATGTGCGGATGTCATTTCACAGCTGGCTGACCGCGTCCGACCCGGTGCAGGGTGCTGTGCATTAGGTGACGATCTGATAGCCGACATGGCATGACCTGACATGTCACGGCGCAGGCGGCCGATGTGGATCGGGTGTCGGACGGCGAGCTGGACCCGGTCATGTCGCAGTCGCGCGACTGCGAGCCGTCGCCGCCGCTGCCGCACAGCTCGTCACACGCCAGCGTGGTGTCCGGCCGCCGTTCGTGCGCCACCCCGTGCGCGCCTGGCTCGCCCGGCTACCGGCCGGCCGGCCGCTCCGCCACACTCGGCAGGCAGACCAGGTGTGTCTCGTGATCAAACCACCAGCGGTCGTCACATAACCCCTAGGTGTCGTCACAGAACCGCTAGCGGTCGTCTGAACCGCCAGCGGTCGTCACAGTACCGCTAGCGGTCGTCACAGTACCGCTAGGTGTCGTCACAGAACCGCTAGCGGTCGTCAGAGCCGCCAGCGGTCGTCACAGAACCGCTAGTGGTCGTCACAGAACCGCAGCGGCCGTCACACAACCGCCAGTGATCGTCACAGAACCGCTATCGGTCGTCACAAAACCGCTAGTGGTCGTCACAGAACCGCCAGGGGTCGTCACAGAACCGCTAGCAGTCATCACAGAACCACTAGTGGTCGTCACAAAACCGCCAGCTGTCGTCACAGAACCGCTAGCGGTCGTCACAGAACCGCTAGTGGTCGTCACAGAACCGCCAGCGGCATCACAGAACCGCTAGTGGTCGTCACAGAACCGCCAGCGGTCGTCACAGAACCGCCAGCGGTTGTCACAGAACCGCCAGCGGTCGTTGCAGAACCGCTAGCGGTCGTCGCAGAACCGCTAGCGGTCGGGGCCCCTAGGACTGGGAGAGGAAGGCGTGTCCATGATGTGTAAGGACAATTTTCTTCGAATGTCTAGCTGAAGGATGGCTTCAGTACGAATTTCCTAGATGTGTTGCAGCATGCTGACGATATTAATCGGTCGGGATATTTGGTGTGCGTCAGACAGACAGGCAGCATCATCCAAGTAGCAGTTGGAACTCACCATTGGGCAGCTCAGTTTCAAGTGAACCGGGCACATCCTGGCTGTGACATTACGCTTGAAGCGAATTATCTGTGATTTAGTCATGCAGTTCGTTTGGAAAAGTATATGTGTTAGGTTATAGTCTGTTTGGCTGTCGGTGTGTGGTCCCTGGTTTTATGCCATTTATGCCCGCCATAATGAGCTGCTTGCATACTGATTGCTGTTTGTTGCGTGTTGAGCCTCTCGATGTGCGCCTCAGGGAGAGCCGGCGGTCGCGCAGTCGGACGCCCGAGACGGGCTGCTCGCCGGACAGCGGTCCGCCGGGCTGGCCGACCAGCCCGCCGCTGCACATCAGCCCGACGCGCCGCTCCCAGCCGGTCACGCCCACGGGCGCGCGTCGGGCCGAGCCGGGCCGCGGCCACTGTGCGGCCTTCGCGTCTGCCGCGCCGTACCCGCCGGCGGCGCCCTACAGCGGCGCGCGGCGCACCACCGCCAGCGGGCTGGCCGAGTCCCCGCCAGACCGACACCGGCTGCCCTGGGTGCAGGCGCCGCCGGCCGCTCACTGGCCGGCACACTACGTGCACTCGCCGCCGGTGGCTGAGTCGCCGCCGCAGCGGGGCTTGCCGGCGCCCGCGCAGCCGACGTCCGCGCAGCCGACGCTCGCGCAGCCGACGCTCGCGCAACCGACGCCGCCGCCGCCGCCGCCGCCGCCGCCGCCGCGCGATACACGCGGCGACGCCGGCTACGAGATTTCGGTGTAGTGTGTGGCGGTCAGTACAAACGGCGTCGGCGACGGAACGCGTGTGCGCGCTGCACCTGTCAGGGCTGTCGACTGGCCAGCGCTGGCACGGCGTGCTGGCCGGATCCCCGCGTTGGCGTCTGACTGAGCGGCTCCTGCTGTGTTGGCTGTCACTCGAGTGTGTGTGGCGCCCGCTATCGTGTCGATGTGCGTGCCTGAGAGCCATTCGGACGCACATCATCCATTCCTCCATACATACATAACCGCATAATATATATATATATATATATATCTTCGCCGCTCACGCTGCACGCGCGGACGGGCGTCCGGGTCGATCTCCTCGCCATGACTAAGCGACGGAATTTTACGTCTTTCGCATCTCGTTGGCTTTATCAGAGTGGACACTGGGTTTTGTTGTTTACGCTCGTGTTGTGCTGTTGTGACTGTATGCCGCTGGGTGGACGCTCAATGTTGTGACGCCGGCGTCCCGTGCCGCCACCGTTCACCGCAACTGGCCAGTGCCTGTGCCCAGCCGGCCGGTGGGCGGCGGGGCCGGCCGCTGCCGCTCGTGTTTTGTACTGCGGCCGCCCACACCTGACGGCGGTGCGGGTCCTGTTCGTGTGTGGTGCAGTCTGTCTGTGGTGGGCGGACTCGGCTGGCCGCCACTCTGGGTGACGGGGCGGCCGCCTGGTATCTCTCATCACTCTGCGACCTAGTCGTGGTTGGCTTGTTGCGCCCGATAGGCGGACCTAGCAAGGTGTTTGGTGGCATGCCTAATACAGTGGTGCGTCGAACACCCCCACTGCGTTGTAATTACCGCCATGAGACTTTTGTAATGGCTACCAGAAAGTACGCTTTTAATGCTGCCTTCGTGAGTGCCGTTATTGAACGGAAGAGGTGGGCAAGGTGGCTCTGCAATGAACAAAAAGGCGTCTCGAATATGAATCCTGTAACGACATTTTGCAATGTGAGAGAACCGTGCTATTTTACGGAAGTTGTGGGAAGCTTCCCTTCTCCCTTCAAACCTTCATGTCCGCCTCTTTTGGTACCTGCTCGGGAGGGGGCCACGCAGAGGTGCGGGAACCGGGTGCAGAGGGGCGGCCCCTGGCTTTATGAGACGAGTCTAGCATCCTTTTTGAGGTTTGCGCACAAGGAACGACGCCCCCCCCCAGGAAGCAGCTCCGTTGCGGTCTGGTTGATGTCTTTATGCAATTGTCTAACTCGGAGAGCGTTTATCAAATCCAGCTCTCTAAGCGAGAGCATGAAAAGAGAAGTTCAAACCTGGTGAACATGCTTTGCACGTCCGGTCCGGGACCCTCGACCGTCGACTCCAGGGACCCTCTCACAGCATGGAACGCTCCCTCCGGCTAGAGCCCTATCTTCACAAGCTTGAGCCTCCCTATCACGCAAGGGTCCCCCATGCAGTTTCGTCCCCCCCCTCCCATCGGCCGGAGGGGACCTTCATGCCGGCTCTGGGCCCTCCGAGAGCCTGGGGTCCTTCCGCGGCTAGGGGTTCTCGTCGGCGCCTGGACCCTCCCTATGGATCCAAGGCATTTGTCAGGCCGGAGGCCCTCCTTCAACGGCTTAGGCCTCTTCCATCAGGCCAGGAACAATGGTCCTCAGAATATTCCGGAGGTCGCTCTCCGTTGATTCGGGGTACTGTTGTCCATCGACCCCGGCCCTTTCTGTCAACCCGGGCCCGCTTTGTCTGTCTAGGAACCCCTGCGACCCCCTGGACCGACGCCTTGAGTGGCTCTTGCAGGCTCCACAAGGCGGCCGCCTTGTGAGACACCTCCGATCCTTCACAGGGGCAGCTGCTCCCTTGGCCCCCTCTCCATCATCCATCCCACTGACTGCAACGGGCGGACAAGGGTAATCTACCCTACAAATGTTGCGTTTCTTCCCACAGTAGTTTCATAGATCTTGTGGAGCTTGAATCAGACCCCCCCCCCTCTCCGGCACGTGTTATGCGAGAAGCTCTCCAGCACGTGTTGCCGTCGTCATTTCGACACCGAAAGTGAAATTGCGAAAGGGGAAAGTACGCTTTGCATGATGGTTTTCTTTTTTCGAAGAACTTCGGAGATATGAAGCAATATTAGTACCAAGCAAGCGGCAGCATATATTGCGGTCACAAATGGTTATTGTTTCATATTGGTTACTGTTAGTATGGATAGGCTCTCAAAATCAGAAACGCTATGTGCGAGGTCGAGGACTGACGGTGTTTTGATGAATGTCATTGGTGGCGATATAATACATTAGCAACAATAAAGCATCACCACATTGTTTAGTGCACGCATTTCGACGCTGGTCACAGAATCTGTATTTACGCCACATTGCAACTATCGAGCTGTCGAGCGGAGAGGAGGCATTGGGAAAGAGTGTTCTGTGGTTGGTTCGGTTCGTGCGTTGTTTTGGCGGTGTGAAGGTTGGGGCAGCGCCTGAGCCTGGCTGCTGGGAACACCTGGTGGTTGAGAGGAGGGCAGGGGTGTAGGATCGCAAGGTCAGTTTGTGGGACTCGGCCCTGGGTCGATCAACCTAGGGTGCCCCCAAATACCAATTTATCTCCGGATTTGGCGACTGTTTTGCAATCTTGAAACAAAAACATTAATTTCATAAATATAGTTTTGATTTTTCCAGTTTTGCGTGAACTTTGTGTATCCAGGGACAAAGTATGGATAATAAGTACATGGTTAATAAAAAACGAATGTGGAGAATCCACTTAATGGCAGTACAGCTTCTTCCCCTTTCATTTTGCATTGTGCTTAATTGCATTATTGTTGTATGATATTAATATATGCTACTTAAAATTTCCATAAAAATGTATTTAAATCAGCATGAAAAGAAACAGTAGGTAACCACCATAGCAAACTCCACATTACAATCAGTGTTAAATTACTAATGTGAATATCAGTTTGAGGAAACTTAAAATATGATTGCTAGTACTATTTCAATTGACCAAAGAGGACAGAGACCACCAAGACTAAAGAATTTTTGGCAGAATCATGAGGATATTGTCACCACACATATACATTTTTGGCAATCTTACACCTACCTAGGTTAAGCATGAATACCTAGTATGTTAAATAAGTACAAATATCTTCCAGTCATTTGACAATGGCACACTGTTGTGTAATACTTGCCAATCATGACTTCTGTATGATCTTATATTACAGGACCTCATTTACATTGACTATGGATCCATCTAGAAAGGATATCGGCAATGGCTATTATGGTGAAAACAGAGGTGGGGATGGTGCTGATCAAGAAAAGGCACCTTCAAAAGTAGATGATTTTTTTGAAGATTATATGTGGATGGCCAATGAAGAGGAGGCAGAAAAAGAGGTGAGCAAGGTTTATATGCAGTGTTCACTGTTCCTGAGCATTGACATATGCAAAGTATCTTATTTTTCATCTGTGTCCATGTCTACAGCACCAATAATTTTGAGAGTAGTTACTAAGCCTATCAGCAGATGCCAGATGCAATAGCTTTGAATATCATGCCATTAAAAACTGGTACACTTGGTCCAAAGCTGAAGTGCCCTGTATCATTGTCATTTCATGATCAGAGGTATACTCTTCTATCCACTCCAAGTATTAATTAAATAGCAGTGTGTGATTCAGTAGGTGGCATCCAGTAATGCTTATCTTTCATTGACAGATGCTTCGACAGATTGAAGATGAACAAACAGCCGATAATTGCTACGTTGAAATGCTTGAAGAGGAACAATCCAGAAGTGCAGACGTAGACCACTGCTGGCAGGGAGGGTCAGTAGCAAATTACATAAACTTACATGATCCTGTGTGTGCAGGAAGCAGTAAATCACATTGCTTATCAAGACTCCATGTATTAATAGATGCTGGGCGTTACATGACCAATGTAGTTGATGCGCCCTTAAGCCCTAATAACTAACTAACTATTAATAGATGCCAGAATTAATTTTCTTCAAAATATCAGAGCACTTGTATACATTTTTGTCTCTGGGCAAGGATGGGAGCCTTAGAAATAAGATGCATTATTGTGTTGAATCTATAATGCATGTAAAGTAGACCATGCAGGCAAAGCTAAATATATACTTGCTATTTTACTCTAGAGTTCCACAGACATAGTTGTGAAGAATTATTTTCTTCAACTTTTGTCAGTGACCACCTACTGCTTATTTGTTGTCTAAAGATGCAGATACAGATAAAGTGATGCTGGAGTATGCAGTGTCTAATTTCCATCATAGCCCTACCCAGGTTTCTCCAAACTTACACTGAGTGGAGCAGATCAGAGTTTTGGGGTTTTGAAACTGGAATAACACCAGTCATTGAATTATGTCTAAATGAATGGACAGATCATCCCATTAAAATTCCCATTTTGATAGGGAATTTCCAGGATAATACTGCAGTGTGACTAGGCAAACTTTTCAGCACACATTATCTGTTGCCACATACTCATGCATTTTGATGCATATGCTTTCCACTCAGTGAAGGTTTTTGGACCAAAATCAACAGGCTTCAGTTACTCATAGAAGTCTCAGTCTGTCACCTATGGAATAGCTTTGGTTCAGTCTCAAGACTGTCTGCCCTCAGCTGAGCTGATTAATGCATGGTAAAACAGAAAGTGAAGACCACAGAGAGAACCATATGAATGCAAAACGTTTTTCTTGAGTAATAAGGCAGATGGGGGCAAAGCCAGCTCCAGTTTTGTTAAGCTATGGTTTTGTTGGCATTGGCTTCAGTTTTGGTTGTGTGCCATTTTAAACTGCTGACCAACTTCATGATTGCCCCAGATAGTTTGCTTTGGCTTCATAGTATTTTTTGCTGATTTTGACAGTGGCTTCATGGCTTTTTAAGCTCCTAGCTTCAGTTTGTTGGCATGTCTTCCTTCACCTCTGATGCTATAAGCCTGGCTTTGTATGCTCTCATCAAATTATTTTGAATTATGCCGAAATTTTGTGGGTAGATGTGCATGGGATGTATTCTATCCAGTATCCTTGCATGTTTATCGATCAGTTGTGTGGAATGTTCTTCCTAGGATTTTTTTCTGAAACATTAACTGCTCACCCACCCCCAGTCAGACTGCAACACTCAGCCCCCTTTGCCTCAACATTGATAGGGAGACCTTATGACTGGTGATCAGTACACACTTGGTAATGCACTTCACCTACTTCAGGTCGAATTTGCTTCAAATAATTGAGCAAGACACTTCTCTGGATGACTCTAAATGTCATCATTATTTGTCATTGCAAAAATATTGAATTCAACCTCTGCCCTACATGATGAAAAGAATTAGCTTTGGCTTCACATTCATTTGATTAGATTTCAACGCCATTGCGAAGCCATGTATTTCGGCATTGACTTCAGCTTCGTGACTGTTCTCACTGTTGGCTTTGGCTTCAGTTCCGTGGCATGTTTTAACCCCTGGCCTCGGTTTCAGCTTCGACTTTGCAGTACTGATTTTAATCTGCTATCTTTGTCTTAGGTTTTGGCTTCAACATCTTACCCTTATTGTGGCATTGTGGCTTTCAGCATCCAGGTTTCGTCCACATGTCCGCTATAAAGGCGAATTAGCTGCTGCCGAACTCCAAAATGTTCGGTCCGTGTTTTCTGTGTAATGAAAGAATGATTGCATTCTATGGCAGACTCACCTCTGCCACCAGCTCCACTGGCAGATCTAGCCCACCGGTTTGGGGGGGCAACTTTCGGATTTCGGTGTCAGCCCCCGCCCCTTCCCCCCCCAATGGTGTGCCTAGGATTTCCATGGTGCCCATGCTGCCATTATTTTTGGTTTAATAGCAATGCTGGCAAATGCACTGCAGTATACACTCACCATGGTTTATGCCAAATTATTTTGGCATCAGCAACAGGCTTACCTTTGTTCAAGGGAAAAAATGAAAAAATATATAAAAGTTGTCGATCTTTTGCATTGTAAGCTAGAACCATTAAACCAGTTGCATATTTGTTGTATGCCCACACTTTCCACAGTGCAAAAACCCTGGCCTGTTTACCTGATAACATGAACAGCTGTCTCCGAGATAATCATTATTGAGACAATTGTTAATGTGAACTCCTTACTTGGAATAACAGCAAGCAAGCTGATCTCAGTCTCATTAAGGTGGTGCAACTCTGGATCTCAGCAGGCAGAGGCTGGGCTAGGGCCAACTTCTGGTGCATGCAGAAGATCGAGACAGGAGAGGTTGAAGGCAGAAGCTACTCCTTCAGGAGAAGGTTGAGATGGAGATTCCAGGCTGAAAATAAGGACAGACATATACTTCAATATGCCCCTTTGAGTTCAAAACAGTTTTCTCTAGACATCTTAGTTTAGACAATGATCATTCCACAAAAAGAACAATAAAGTTTTCCATCTCCATCCAAAGGGCCTCTGCAAATTACGCGCCCTGGAGGGTGGCGGATTCCTCCCCACCTTTTAAGATGTCGGCTCCTATTAATGCTTGGACAAAGTAATTCGCAGGGTGGATGGGTATTATAGAGAACTCTATTGTGTGCAAATTTCACGACCTTAGATCAATATTTTCGAGGTCAAATGAGGTTTTAAAAAAATCTGGTTTTGCGTGGCCTAGCTTGTCATTTTTCTGGATCGCTGTGGTCGTGTTTAAGTGCTCCGAAATGGCCATCAATGATGTTTTGGATATTACTAATGATGCAATACAGATGCTAGACCTGGCATTTCACCTCAGGTCACCTACATAGCATCACTTCATTAGGCCATTACCTGCTCCAGTTACCGGAACCGGGCCGCCCGCCGGACTGCTCCGCTGGGCGGCTCGGCGCAATCGGCTTCGCAAAAAAGTGTACAAAAGAGTGAAGTACATGAATAAAGTATGGAATCGTTTAGGTACACAATGACAAACCGTAGTTTTCAGCATGTGTAGACATGCAAAGTGACATCAACCGCATGACAGTCATTTGCATTTATGACAAAATTCCAGTTGACTAAGTTTGGTTCCATTAACCTGTCGTTAACTTGACCTGGCTTGACCTCGGTGACCTAACATGACTCTGTAACTACATAGCATAACCATATACATCAAAGAAGTCGCTAGTGTTGCCAAGAACACTTCCATTTTGCCAATGTACAGGAAGCGCATTAGCGCCGATTTTCTTAGTCTGGCGGTCATTTTGTTTTATGTAACGACCCCTAACTAGAAAAATGTTCGAGCGATTTTGGTTTTCGTGCTCTAAGCAACGTGCCGGTCATTTTTAAGCATGCAAGCAAACTATGGCGTATATCGGCCGGTAAAATCTGGAGCTATGTACAAAAAACTGGAGTGGTGGGCGGATTTCGTTCCCCCACCCGCCCCAGGGTGCGTGTTAAAGTGTAAAATACCCAAAACATAAGTCAATAACTACAAGATTCTAGGAAGGTACTTGTGTACCTATCTAGATATGTACTAAGTAATAGGCAAAGCTTGTATGGTGTTGTCAGATTTGAAACTTCCAAATGAAATGGTGATGAAGCTTGCCAAAGGTCAATATATTTTTCATCCAACAGACTTCAAAGAAAAGACTAACCTATTATCAGAGTGCTTCCTTGTTGAGCATGGTCATCCAGATCAGCATCAGTGGTGTCGCCATAGTTGTAAACTAGCAGTGTAAGGTAATTTTTGAGTTCTTGAAATGTCTTTTTCTGATTCAATGCTAATGTCAATATCAGGCAATCACTCATTTCCTCTGCAAGTGCATACCTTTTTCAGTTGGGAGGCAAAGTAACAACTAAAGGTCTTGAATTTGGGTAAGATAGCATTAAAAGTGATGTTCAAAGTAACAAAAAAAATGTAGTCTAAGTTAACCTAGCTTAGCCTAACCTTCCAGGCAAGATAACAAATTGTTTAAGAATGGAAAATTTTCAAACAACTTTTTGCATAAAAATATTCAACTTAAAAACACTTCCCTAACCAATATAGCCTGCCTATTTTTGAAGGATCAATTTCTTGGAAAAATATAAAAAACAAAAATCCAATTTCTTGGAAAAATTTCTTGGAAAAAAAACGTGAAAAAAAACTGTCCTGATTACCCAGCGTCACGGTCGTACTTTTGCTTGTAGCTGGCGAACCTGTTGTTACCATTAGCATATCCACAATGCTACTAGCGTGCCTGTTTTCCAGATAGCCGATATATTTGTAGTATTCTGCACAATTCGTCATGAGAATGTGTTCGGAATCTTTTGTAATCACACTGGACCACAGGCCAGGTAGCACTCGTTGGGTAGACAATTTGGCTGCAACAGTCATAAAGACATAAAGACATAAAAGATTAGTGCAACTATGAGCCACAAGGGCCCTTCTTGGTTGCACTCTGTACACTGAACCAGTTGCCCACCAAATCTGTCAATCAGTCCTCCCTGTAATACTGAAAAGCAAGCCCTCTATTCTTATAATGATTGTCTATGCTGTTTTTAAAGATGTCCAATGTGCTGCTACTGATGATGTTTTCTGGCAGCTGGTTCCAGTGTTCTACAGTCACGATAATAGGTTGGAATATGCTGTTGGTTGATGTTTTACACTGCCTGTGTTACCACCGACCGTACATCTACAAATACCTGTGAATATTTACAGTCCACAGTGTAACTGTATACTATTGTACAGTCGACACAAGAGTAGTATCCTGTGCATTCTGGTGGTTTATGTTTGTAACTCAGTGCTTTTCGTAGCAGGCAGTGGTCGAGTGGTTGCCCAGTCCAGGGGCAGCCTGCACAACTACATCAGCCCTGGGGCTCCTCCTACCCGCCAGTTGTTACCCCCGAGGATGCACTGGCAAACAACATCCGGTCACTATCGGTCAACGAAAAGCCGAAGGTCAGTCATCCACTGTTCTGTGTGTAGAAAATGCGATAAACCCTGTGTTCGCGATGTTTTGGGCATCGGTGAACCATGTACATTCTGTTTACATTGTTGCATGGTCGTGGAAATAAACACATTCTTGACTTTAGTTTGCATCTACTTCGTATTCCTTTGGAAGTTCGGTTGTCGAGTTTGGCAGATGCACCCTAAAGCCGAAAGATCTTAGGTGACCAACTTTGCATGCTTTTCCCACAGTTTCACACACACACTCAGGATGAAAATATTGCTGACGCCATGGGATTCTAAATGTCTCGTGGGAGGTTGTGGAATGGCAACATGACGATCAACAGACAACTTTATATAAAATAGAGCGGTAGCATCACGCCGGCATCGCAATTCTAGATAAACGTACTGTGCCACATAATGGCATAATATACCAGAGGAGGATATTTCAGATATTCGTGTGGATGTTCCGGACAAAAAGAACATCCATTCGCTCTACATTTCCACGAACAACCATGCCAACTAGAGCTCACCTGCGTTTGCCGCAAATGATTGTTGCGTACTTCTAAAATATCGACTGGTAAAGTGCTTTTTAAGTGAAACTACTGGCGACGAATGCGCGAAGTTCGAAAATGTCAGCTGATCACGACGATGTCGAGGCAGCTTTTGTTTGCAGTTGGATTGTTTTATTAATGCTGTTGTCCATCGATAATGTCTTGAATGTCTAAAATTGTACAACTGTGTGTACCAAAATGATAACTAAATGTTCTAAAATGTTCGACTAGGTCAGGTTAGGATTCGTAAGTTTGAAGCAATTCAGCATCCGTAGGTCGTATGCAACCGAACATATGCACGGTAGGTCAAGTTACGTTTGGTTATGCTCAGGGGCATTGATGTCTGAAAAGTATTTAGGATGGGACAATATTGGCCAACCGAACTTAATTAGGGGTACCTCAGGGTCCCAGGTTAACAGTTGATATTATTCGGGGAAAGCAACACTGGGGGGGGGCAAGGCCCTCTGAAATACATAAAAAAGTTAGGATTCGTAGGTTTTGTGTGACCCAACATCCGTGGGCTACTTAGTCCAATATTCGTTGGTTAGGTTAGGTTAGATTATGATACGTGTGTGTTACCCGACCAACATCCGTGGGTTTCACTTGACCAAGCATCCGTAGATTTGGCCAGATTAAGTAAGATTACGGTGTGTTGGGCTGGGTTAGGTTAGATAGCCCGCTCAGTAGAATTTGTTATGCTGCTGAATTACAGACAGGTTTTCCTTAATTTGTGCTGTTCCTTCAAGTTGCCGGTCACAACAAAGGGTATGCATGTGAGACCTTTGATAGTATGTCATTTTTGGGCAGATTTCAAATACGACAGTGCAGAGAGCTAATTATGTCATAGGTAGCAGCCAATGGGCTGCAATGCTATGTTTGTTGCCAAGCGCCACCAACTGCCACCGGGCGGACGGAGACGAGCGAAATGGTCCTCAGTTCAGAATGGCGAGGTTTATGCAGTGTTTGTGCTACCATTTGGGTCACTCGTTTTCGACGTTTTTAAAACAATTTTCTGCCATCTGAAAATACAGAGGTGAATTTTGTCTGGTTAGATCATAGGGCAGAACAATGGGCATTTGTAAGAAATTATTTGTGTCTAGCGATTTTGGTGACGATCGAAATAAGACCCGAAATTTGAGTGCTATGCCAATTGAGCTATGGTGGCAGCGGATTGTACTGTCGACGGTTTTAAGGTGTCTCTATTTGTCTATATTTGTCTCTATTTGTCTCTATTTGAGTAATAGCGGCTGTTTTTGCACATTGAATGCTGGCTTGTTCGAATTCAACGTGGTATGATGTTTGGTTTGGTATTGAATTCAACGTGGTATTGCTTTTTAAGTGAAACTACTGGCTGCATGACCAACGCAGTCGATGCGCCCGAAAGCCCAAATAACCAACCGAGTGAAACTACTGTATGCAGTTTTCTGGTTGGCAGGAGGCGTATGCTTTGAGTCTGCTTTTTGCTTGAATGCCTAACTTCGCGCTATATAACCAATATCAGCTGAGGCGCCCCTAAGCCCAAGCAATCAATCATTGAATGGCTAACTTCATTCCTTTTCAAATTTCCAGCATTTTTGTACGCTCGATCGTTCCTATGCTAAATAATATCCGTTGCTTTATAATTAGTGTCTGCACTACGATCATTGTACAAAGATAGTTAGCGTCGCAGGTTTTCTTTTCGTTCCATTACTCCTTTTCTCTGGAAGATTGGGAGACCCTGTTTTCCTCCAGCCCTGCCGCAAAGTGGGCTGAATAGTAAGAATATTATTTGTCAGGCCGATACATCACACATAAATATATATCATTGAATTCGTGCATGTTGAGCTGCTACGTCAATGCCGATTTTCCAGCCGAGAGGAGCCGCGGCACGGTCGCCTCACGTGTGTCGCACTACGCCCAGGTGCAGCTGAACCCGATGGCCGCCGAGTTCGTGCCAGGACAGGCGTTCCAGCCGGCGTCCGGTTGAGCGGCCCGCCGAGCTGCGGCAGCCGCGCAGTCTCGGTGGTGGCGGTCTCTACGTTGTGCGGTGTCGTGTCGACGGAGGCGTCGGCGGTGCCACGGCTCGGTGCAGTGGGACACGTGTTCGGCCGGCGGCCATGCGGACGGCCAGCGGGCCACGCGAACGGCATGGCGGCCGCTGTCGGGGTGAGTGAGCGATGGTGCTGCTGACGGCACGTGCAGCTCGCACAGACTGGCGGGCGACGTCGCCGGCGCCGGCTCGGCTCAACTGGAGGTTTACGCCTGAGGACTGGCAGCACGACGATCCGGCTGGCTTCGGCCGGCTCTTTTCGGTACAGTCGGTTCTTCCACTCCGCTTCCAGACTGTTCGTGAATGCATATTAAAAGCATAAGCCCGATCCCACTCGTCACGAACTTGAGCCGTCCTGAGTGTTTCTCCATGCAATCTGACAATAAGGAGTACAACAGTTGTCTTGCTCGTGTCTCATCGTGCAGGGCGCGTGCCGTTCGGCTCAGCAGGCCGCCTGGCTCGTGTCCGTGTGTCGTCTCGCCCCAGTTCGGTGTCGGTGCAATGGTGGAAGGGTCATATTTGTAGATATCAGCCCGGCGCGAACCGGCTGCAATTGTTGCTGTTGGACAACACACTCCATTGATGTTTTCCACGGCGCCGTTTTCGGCAATCATCAGCTTTCGGGTGCTTCCCCGCCTTGCGTCGTGCCGCTGTGCATCTTGACGGCGACGTGGACACGGTACAAGTACCTGCCTTCAGGTATTCAATTGTGTCCCAACAGTGGGAAGTATCCTGTACTTTGCGTTCGTTGCAAATTAAAACAATTGGCATAATGCCGTGTGTCAATATCAACACTACTGTGGATCCAGCGTCGGCGTAGCTCGTTTCATACCGAACTCTGGTGTTTTGCATAATGAACTATTACACTTTTGGTGCTGGTATTCTTGTATCAAGCAGTGTTCTCTCGAAATGTTTTGCTATGTTTACTTGTGATCATCAAGTCTTTGTACACTTCTTTCTGCTTTTGTATTTCGTTTCATGTTCAGCCATTTGTTTGATTCTCTTTAGATGCGCCTGCCGTACGAATACTGAACTTGCTTTGCCTGGACGTCACACTTGTGTGTGTGGGAACACCCTGATGCCAGCCATGTTCCTTGTTTCTCTCAACTTCTGTTGGCGTCACACAAATAAACTGGAAAATGCACTAGATAGTGTACGATGTGCATGTTTGCCTGAGGCGCGTTCTTACTGTCATCAGCCGACCACTGCACGATGTGCGCTCGTCGTGCGTTCTGGCTGCGATATCAGCTGCTCACTGGATCACGTCGGTGCTGTAAACCAATATCGACATTGCAATGCCTGATCGTTAGAGTTGGCATTGACATGGTATTTCGGAGCGAGTTGACAGTTGGGTCTGTCACGTTTTGAAGTATTCTTTGCATGCAGTCATGTAGATTTATTATCAATGTCATCAATAGGATATCTTCAAGGGCCCGGTCGCCGAGGACCTTCAGAGATGGTTTGTGGTCGACTGCGACAGTAAGCTTCTCACAGGCGAGTACGAAGAAGCAAGCATTGCCGAGAATATCTGCCACAGCTAGCGCCTCGCCCTCTATCGGCTTTTACCTGCAGCGCCTCGCCCTCGATCGGCTTGTACCTCGACTCATCTCAGCTGGTGAAATGGCTGCCGATAAGCGTGACCTTCCAGCCACTGCTGCAGCAGAATGGCTGCTCGCCGGCGCATATGCAGCGTCTCTGGAAGAGCCGGAACCCGATCCTGGTCAAAAGGCGCGCCCTTCCGCGAATTGGTTTGACTCAAATAGGCAATAAGGGGGCACCGGGCACATCTCGCTGTGGGGCTTCCTAGATTTGGAGGACAATCACGCCATCGTGTTATATTAGGCAAAATTTTAAGTAAAATATCGAGCTGTTCGCCTCCCCTCTCCAAAGGTGTTCTAGCTGTGTACCAGGGTCGATCGCACCATTCGAATTGTTTACAGCTGAGGTCGCCCTCTTTATAAATATTGAAGTCCCTTTTGAAGACCTCTGAGTGCACCCCCCCTCACATTTTCTCGACCGGTGGCGCTCATCCTGGGAAATGATGTCTCACAGACGTGTGCTCCTCCCCTAGACGTAGTCAGGAGCGGGGATGATCACCACTCCCCTTGGCTTCCGCCACCGCCAGGGGCCCGAAAGTAGTAGTCTACGTGGCCACCATGAAGAAGGTGAAGAAGTCGACAGCGCTTTTATGGTCTCCGAAGTTGTTGTCGGGTCCCTATAAAGACGTCTACGAGCTCTTCCGAACGCTTGCAGGCTCTTATTTGCCAACTTTTTTTAAACTCTTATTTGCAAGCCCTTGCGAACGTGTTCCAGCCAGACTGCTCAATTCAAATGTTTTGACTCAAAACATTTGATTCGACTCACATGTGAGTCATAGATCTTCAAATGTGTTCAAATTCAACTCGTGACTCATCCAAAGGCGATTGATTCATGAGTCAGATTATCGATTCAACTCCATCAAGCACAAGTCTAGGTCGCATTCTTAAGCACGTCTACGGTCTCTTACGGACGTTTACTGACGCCTACGGACGTCCACGGGCCCTTACGAACGTTAGAGGGGAGCGCCATTGTTCTGATATGGCTCCCCATATAACATGCCGACGTATTACAATTTAGTGATGCTTTTTCTTGGAGAAATAGGGAACCTCTTGTCCATTGCCGAATACCGAATGGAGGTCCTTTCCAATGAAGCCTGGATGTCATGCATCTATATGTAAGTTATTGGCGGCCTACGTTTTCTTTGTTCTAGCAGTGCCATATTCACCTGCAATTTAACCCTTGCCAGTATGCGGCATTTTGCCACCTTCAGTCGCATAGGGGCAGGGGGGTACGACCTACCTGGTGATTTGAAACCGTGCATGTTACGAAAACCTTACTAGAGACCAAAGTTATAGATCTGGCCGAGATCTCGCGATTGGAATTCAGTATGACCTTCTAAGGTCAACGGTTGACCTTCCAGGTCAGGTCGTGTCTAAAATTGACTTTTTTTGTATTTTCCTAAGAAAACCGTCAGTTATATCGAACCCACTGTCTAAATACGCACGAAATGGCCGGAAGAATGTTTATTTGTACCTTGCGAACATAACGACATGTAACACGATGTGATCGGACCAATATATCATGCACCAAATGAGGTCAATGCCGTGACCCTAAACATCCAACGTTTTAAAAACCGCTTACAATTTCTAAGTTTAAAGTCCCCCAGGGTAAAATGGTCACTGAATTCGAATTCAGTACGAAAAATACCGTAGGTCAGCTAAACAAAAAGGTCGAAAGGCCAAAAGAAATCAACCGAGGTCCCCGATTTTTGAAGCATTATTTTTCAATTGGAACCCATTTAGGCATCTGTATGTTTTATTATATGCCCATAATTACGCTATAGGACGTAAAAATGCGTGCGATAATCACGTATTTGTTGAAAACTGGTTGGAGGTGCTCCCCTTTATGATCTCATAGCTCCGTGACCTGACATGACCACCCAAACAAATTTCACCAAAAGTCGTCAAATGGTTGCCCCAAAGGGTGCTGCAAATATCAGATCGATCCGTTCATCGGTTTGGAAGAAATACTCAAAAAACCTAATGGGGTTGCACCCCCTCCCCCTATACGGGCGAGGGTTAAGGAAGGAGGGGAAGCGACAATCTATCTCCACAACAGGATTTGTAAAACAAACTTTATATTTTTATGAAACGCGGGCTTTCTCGAAATGAAACGGCCTAAATCCGGGAACTGCAAAAGATGTGTGGGCAGTCCGGGCCCCTTTCGAGAAATCCATCTCCCATGTGCCCTTGGCAGCGCCTTCATGAACGTCTACGGAACCTTACTAATGTATTACGTGTGCGAACCGTTACAAACGCCTAGGAGTCATTACGGACAGCTACGGGCTCCTACGAATGCCCTTGGGAAAGAATAGGGACCCCTACAGCGTCAAGCGGTACTTATGAACGTGTTCGGGTCCTCATGAACGCCTATAGGCGCTTGCAAATATTTTTGTGTATGTGCGAGCGTATGAGTCCTTACAAAGGTTTATTGGCCCTTATGACACTATTCTGACACCTACGAACGCACACGGGCCCTTGCAAATATATGCATACGGGCCCTTCGAATGTCCACAGACCCTTACGAACCGGTCCAAGGGAAGCACCATCGTTCTGAGGTGGCTCTCCACACCGCACGTCAAGGTTGTATATTATAACTTGGTGACATTTTGCTTGGAGGATAATGGAGCGACCCTACCCTTTAACCAAATACTGAATCGGCGTCATTTCAATGAAGTTTTGATGACTGGGCGCTGCATGACCAATATAGTCGATGCGCCCTAAAGCCCTAATAACTAACTAATGAAGTTTTGATGTCTTGAATCTAGGTGCATGCTTAGGTGGTTTGCATTTCTTGTTAATAACAGTGCCAATTTGAGGATGGTGTCAAACCGACGATCCAGGCCTCTCATTGGGGATTTAAGAAACAGTTGCGTAACTTCTTTTCTGAGGAAAAAACTGGCTCTTCGAAATATAATGGCTGAAATCCGGAGAGCTTAAAGTGTTTTGATGTAATCTGCTCCTTCGCAAAATCCTCTCATCATCTCCCTTGGATACGGACCCTCATCAACGTATCCTAACTTACAGATATAAACAGCGACATACGAACGTGTACAAGTCATTGGCAGCGCTTTCCGACCACATACATATACGAGCGCAGGGTTTGTAGCTGTGTATATGTTTTGAGGATGGTACTTGCCCCTCATCCCCAATAGATTGGCTGTGTCCCCAATAAATTCAACTTTTAGCATTGGGCCCTATATCGCGTATCACTTCCCCCACAACCAATCCATTTGTGCCCGCCAATTGCCTTCGTGTATTGTCTTCACCACAGTTGTTCACCTTCACCTGCACGAATGTCTATACATAGACTAGAGTAATACGGGCACTTAAGGAGAGTGATCTGACGACCTGGACCCACAAACAAGGTTAAGCAAAACTGTTTCGAAGGCAAAAACGGATCATTTTCTTTAAAAATGGGCGAAAGTATGTGACTGAAATGCATATGGGTAATCCAGGATCCTCAGAACAAAAATGCAACTCCTCCCCTGCTGGACAATTTTTTAAATACGTCACTCATTCAACCCATTCACAATTTCTCGATTCGCTCCTCATCCACCTTGATGTGACACGGCTCCGATTACCACGGACCTGGCTGCGATGATGTATCTTATCTTAATATAGTATCCTCTACCGCAATCGTAGTTTGACCCGGGCATCCACCCCGAGCCATGTTGGCCGGATGCCGAGTGGAAGGAAGAGCTCCACGATCTAGCTCGTGATATTTTTTAGTGTATACTGCACGGCTTTCGTCTCGCTATTACTATACCAACAGTAGATCCTTTTGTTACGATTTGTGTATAAAAGATGCGTAATTGTATTTAACTAATTACATAAACAATGGTTCAATGTATATAATTGTTACATTTATTAAAGGTATTTTTTAATTTCATAAGTGAGAAGGAAACGGGCTGGTATATTATTACCCAGTACGGTATACAGTTGTGGCTCCCATATCGGCCTTTTTCACTGTGGAATCATCTGGCCGGGGTCGGTGCTCTGGGGGGCCGTCCAGTACCGATATAAATTTATATAAAGGTACTGTGAAAGCCATTATTGTATCTTCGGTGCTGTATTGGATCGTGTAGTGTTCTTATACATTTCAGGGAAAGTTGAGGTAATATTTTCTCTGATTCAGCCACCCATGTCAGTTTTTCGGTTTGTCTCGCCTGCGTCATCCTCGGCTCATGTGAGCCAAGTTGTATTATAATTTTGCTTTTTTGGTTTGTCATACTCAGTGATAAGTGCTCAGTCTAAATAACAGCCACAGGGGCCATCAAAGTTATGACTAGCATACTTAGCATAAATTACTACCTACTTAGCATACTTAGCATAAATACCTATGCATACACCTACTTAGCATACATCCTACCTCATCAACCACTACTTAGCACTGAAAAACAGGATTTTGCAGCCTAAGATAATTGTCATCCTATTTTAAACACATTCACTGTGGTACTCATCTCATTAGCAGGCAGACCATTCCACTGATCAATAATCTTGATTGAAGACCTGTTTCCACTTACTGCCCTGCACCTTTATTTGTGTAACCTGAATTGGTGACCCTTATGTGATAGTCTAAATAGAAGAACACCATTCAGGTTGACCTGATCTAGCCCTTTAATGGCTTCATGTATTTCAGTCATCTCACACCATATTCTCCTATAATTGAGTGAGCACATATCTAACACATACATATTTTCCCATGTTCCAAGTTACCTAGTCCACCAATGAGCTAGTGGCTTCACACTGCACTCTTTCTAGTATATCTAAAATTATTTTTTTCAAAGTAAGGGCTCCATTCCTGTGCAGAAAATTATTATTGGCATCACACCAAATACTGTACTGAGCCAAGTGCAGTATTTTCATCACCTTTCTTGCTCTTATGCCTCACACTCACACTATTAATGATTCAAAGCATTCTGATTGCCATTTTCCTAGCTGAGATACACCATTTTTCTCCTTAAAATCATTCGAAACTAACACCTAAACTTCCTTCCTGTTCAATATCACCCAGTTTCCTTCCTCTAATTGTATATCTGTAAGTCTCACTTCCAGACTCCAAATGCATAACCATTCATTTTTCATAGTTGGGAGACAACTGCCATAGATCAACCCACTTTAGGTCCTCCAAGTCTAGTTGAATATTACTAGATTGATATATAGTGTTAGCCACTCCTATCAATTTGATGTCATCAGAAAATTTGAGCACCTTCTTCTTCAACTCTACCCAAATGTTATTTGCAGAGATGATACAGAGAAGTGGCTCTAGAACAGAGCCATGCATCACTTCACTCAGTGCATTTAATTCAGATTTGCATCCATTTAACACTACCCTTTGTTTCCATCCCCTCAACCATGCCTCAATCCAGCCTAACACTTGCATCAATACTTTCATCATGGATGTTCATAAGGTGTTTGTCATGATGTTTCACCTCTTTTGTGAAAGTAGGTCTTACACATGTTCCAGTTCATTATATGTTTGTTGATATTGTATATCATATTACTCTTTTAAGCCAACTTTTGGTTATGCTGTGCTTTAATACATCTTGTTCTTCTCTGTTGTTTAATATGGCAGTGATGGTGATCATAATGCTCCTTTTTGTCTGGTTAAAACTTGTCATGGATAGCATGGGCTTGAATTGAACTTGTTTCAATTAGTATACTCTGCTATATTCTATCAGCCAAATATTGTCATTTCTTTGGACTTCTTTAGTTATTACTTCCTACAATTCAAGTACTGTTGATTTCCATGTGTGTGGAGCACCAAAGGAAGAGATTTAGCAATATTTTTATGCAAACAAATAGCTGATTCCTTTGGCATTCTTTTACTCTCCCTTGTCCATGTGAAGTATTTTGTCACCTCTGCCAGCATGGAGTGAGCTTGTCCAACCACCCTGATATTTCCAAACAAAATGTGGTAATGAGACAAAATGAAAATGGGAGTGTTAGGTGGGAGAGTGATAGGATGATATAGTGTGATGGTGGTGGTATAGTGATCTTGATGATAGGTGACTATCCAGGTCATGCCAAATGTAAAATATTTGGTAAAATTAAATCTTCACAGTTTGATTGCAAGCACTTCTAACTGCAGCAGATATACACTTTTAGTTGTTATAGGAGTGTTTGTTGATACTTTATAGGTGTCATGACATCTCAAGTTCCATTTAACCTGTGCCATCTCAGGGTGGGTTGTCATCTGCTGCCACCACCCCCCACCCCGAAGGTTTTCCATGGATAGTGAAAGAATGGCATGCAGTAGCATGCCAAAATTTAGAGTACCTTTTCCCACATCAATTTGGCATGTTGCATCAAAATGTTTAAGTCAGGTTGTCTAGGGTCAAGAAGTTTGTAAAGGTCAAGTGAGGTTACCTCCAAAAAAGTTCAACCAGTCATCACACTTTAACAGATTAATATATTTTAATGAAACTTCCAGCATCTGTTTATGTTTAGGGATGCAACAAAATGCACCAAGGGAATTCGTTATTTTTCCCATTTTTGATCACTGATTAGTTTCACATATTTGCCCATTAGAGCTAAGATCGAAAATTCTAGCCAAGGCAAACATTTTTTTATTGGAGCAAGTTCACTTCAAACGTTTTTCTGTCTGCTCTACCCATTAGGAAAAGGAAAATTAAAGAAAAATTCAAACCTCAATTGTGAAGTTTCAACAACAAAAACTTGACTTTTGTGGCCAAAAATTGTATGGCCCTGGCCAGTTTTGCTTTCCTTTTCTGATTCCAAGTATTTTTTATTTTCAAATCTCCCAGAACCAAAAACATGTCATGAAAACATATACCCTTAGTGACATCACTAGACACAGAACTGCCATTTGTTGTGTTCTTTACATTACATTAATGGGTGGAGTGCAGCTCATTGTTTCGCATTCAAGAGTGTAATGCGATGTTTCGTCATGAATTGCTCCGGCGCCACGGGCGGTCACTATAATCGATATATCTATGTCCCCCAGCTCACCATGATCCGGTCACTTCTGGACACGGCTCGTGCCAGCCCATTCCCCACTGTGGCACAGTGTGAGCCCTCTTCACCCACCACCCAGTTGGTCACTGGCCGGCAAGTAGCCGCCTTCAGCACAGGTACGATTCGCGCGACCACTGCTCTATCCTCTGCTTCTCAGTGAGCTGTGACAGCAGGCTGCTGCTGGTGGTGGTTGCTACTTTAAGGTGCCCTCAGCAGCTGAGGCCATGTGGTATCCGCCTGTCTCTCGCCCTTGCAGGAAGGGCTGGTTCCGTAATGAGTCGAGTCCCGTATCTGACCTTCCAGACGCTCAGTTTAACCACAGAGCTACCGACTCCCTGAGAGCTGTCTATTCCAATGGATGCTTTTACTGTATGTTCCCATATTAATGAATGAATTAATAGAGGGGCGCTGCATGATCGATGTAGTCGATGCGCCCCTAAACTCAAATAACCAGCCAACCAAGCAGATTGATTATTTATTAGCAGTGACTTGCAATGCCAGCGTCGAGTGGGTGTGCCATCAGCAGGTTGATTACACACTCCTCGTCTAGACTTCCCTGGGTCCTGCCTGCCATCATCTGTTGATTGATGTTTGCAGCCGAGCCCGAGTACAGCTGCGAATATGGCTCGCCAAAGTTTTTCGCGATCGCGGGCCTCGGCGGCATCCTGTCGTGCGGCATCACCCACACAGCGATTGTGCCACTCGACTTGGTCAAGTGCCGCATCCAAACCAACCCTGACAAGTACAAGGGCATCTTCAACGGCTTCAAGGTGCGTCACACTCTCGGCTGCCCACGATCCACCAACTAGTTAGTGGAACTTGGTCGCAGCTGTACGCCTGATCTGTGATGGAGCCGAGAGACCACCATGAACATGATAGGTGTCTGTATGGTCGCCAGCGAACTGCGACTGTGCAGGACTGCTGTGACGGTACGTCGTTCTCGCCACAGGTCACAGTGAAGGACGAGGGTGTCCGTGGCCTTGGCCGTGGCTGGGCGCCCACAGCCTTTGGCTACTCAATGCAGGGCCTCTGCAAGTTCGGCTTTTATGAGGTGTTCAAGCACATGTACTCTAATCTGATGGGGGAGGAGAACGCGTTCGTGTACCGGACCGGACTCTACCTGGCCGCGTCGGCGTCGGCAGAGTTCATCGCTGATATCGCGCTCGCACCCATGGAGGCTGTCAAGGTCGGTGGGCGGAACTGTGGTGGTCCGGTTCGGCGCATCTAGTAGAACAAAAACAATCTGGACGATATCTCGGTATGCACTGTGGTGAGTGGTACGGTGCCCATTTCCCGTGGTATGGACCTGTGCGTTTCTGAATAGGTATGTCCTTATCATATGCAATGTGGTGTTGACCATGCATGATGGAAAGCAGCGAAACGAAATGCCCAGGGGGATAATGTACGTTTTAGCAGGATGGAGTGGAAGATAGTGCTATATTTGATATGATACCTGGTGCAATATTTTATTTGAGTCAAGTTCAAAGCAAATTATTTTATGATGATCGTTTGAAAGACTCAAACGTCTTTCACCAGTAAGACAGGAAATAAATTGAACTCTCACCACACTGCAATGAGCATGGAATAAACCATTGAAATGTATTGCAAGGCTGGGGTCACAATTAACCCTATTTTTACAGCATGCTGCTTCAGATCATTAAGTTGTGCCTATGTGTACTTCACGTGGATGCTATTTTCCCGGACTTGGTGCGCTATTTTGTAAAGTTATTCCAGTAAAGTAGCACGTTTTGAAACTCCCTTGTCATTTCCATACTGGCAAGTGGTTGTCGGAAGTATGGTGGCATTGTTGATGCTGACAGGTACGTGGATGATGGCATACTGACAGTGAAGTCAGTATGCCAGCATCAACAATGCTACCATACTTCCATACCAACCACTTGCCAATATGTAAATGGTGAGGGTGTTGATAAAACGTTGTACTTCACTGGAATAACTGCATCCCCGTGAACCTAGCAACAAGCTTATGCTTAGCTGGATGGAGTAGTGGGAGGATCCTAAGTAAAATGCATGGATATCAGATAAGGAATGCCCAATACTACCCAATCTTGTAATAAGCCATTTACTAGCATTATGATTTTAGCCCTTAACTCATTTTTTGGACTGAACCACGACCGTCATATTCCTACTTTGAGTATGCCTTCCTAAGACTATATTGTTATTTATATTGCTGTAACACTGGGTGCTTTGCATGTTTATACTTTTTGTCTTCCATCTCTTAGCTGGGAGTGCTATTTTACTGTCTATTTTGTGGTGTTAACATAAGGTTATTGCAGTCGTTGGGTAAGAGGGTGTGGCACTCTTGTTTACTTGATCTTTGGTGGAGACCTTCAAAAACTGACTGCACCAGCGCAATAAATAGCGGTCGAGTGAATGCCATGGCGGCGGACGTGTCGCGCCGCCCGTGTCCTCCAGCTGATACTGTCGGTGGTCGCAGGTCCGCATCCAAACGATGCCCGGCTTCGCAACGACGCTCCGCAAGGGATTCCCGACCATCATGTCGCAGGAGGGCTGGTGGGGCTTCTACAAGGGCGTGGGCCCGCTCTGGGCACGCCAGATCCCCTACACCATGATGAAGTTCGCCTGCTTCGAACGCACAGTGGAAGCTCTGTACCAGTGAGTGTACCACCTGCACAGTTTGCATAGCGTCTATCGTTGCCGTGTACCCGTATCCAATGATAGTGGAATGGGGTGGAATGTACCACTTTCTTGACACTGAATCGGCATCCCTTGTGAAGAAGTATCGACATCGTGCTTCTTCATGAGTCTTTTTGATGCCTTGATATTTGATTTCTAGCAGTATCTCCTTGATGAGTTTCATGCTCATGCTCGCCATTGCGGATCATGATACACGAATATCTCTACACAATTCCATGTAAAATTATTACCAATTATGTGGTCTGTCATGCATTATAAGCACAGGTATCTTGCATCGTTATCGTTAAAATAGTCATCCCTAAAGCAGGTATCTGCCAACAAGCGAAACAGGTACATATATGAGTGTGTTGTTTAATCAAAATTGTGTCGAAAGAACATAATCAGCGGCATCGCTTCCAAGGAAACTTTCGACGTCCTACTCTGCTCGTTTCGACATCTCGCACCTAACGAAAACACATTATTTTAAAACTCCCTGTGTCGTACCAACTTTTTCTGTTATCAGCGAAATGCCAACATGTGCTTAATCTGTTCTTTGAGCTCTCAATCAGTAGCTGTGACGTTTCTGACAATTGAGAATTCACCGATTTCGGATGAGTGTTCAGGATTGATGAAGTATTTGATGTGTGCAGAATATGCTTGAATGACCTTCATAAGTCGTTTGAAAACATCGGGAATGTAAGAATGGCGCCATATAACCGTTGGTGTGGTTTAATAGGACCGTTTGTGATGGTTCTTGCCATGTGTTCTGTTTACCATTCCGTTGTGGCGTACCTGATTGTTTGTTTATTGGGTGGTTCACAACGCACTTTATGCACATTCACGGCTAATGGCGCCGCCCACACTGTTTCGACGGTAGGCTCCGGGGTTGACATACCTGATAGTGAATACGACGATGTCGGACTGTGTCGGCTTAGCTTCTGACCTGTGTCCCTGCTCAGGTATGTGGTGCCCAAGCCGCGCGACCAGTGCTCCAAGGGTGAACAGCTGATCGTGACCTTCGCGGCCGGCTACATCGCCGGCGTGTTCTGTGCCATCGTCTCGCACCCGGCCGACACCATCGTCAGCAAGCTGAACATGGCCAAGGGCTCCAGCGCATTGGAAGTGGCCAAAGGCCTCGGCATGTTAGGCATGTGGAAGGGCCTGACGGCGCGTATCATCATGATCGGCACGCTGACTGCGCTGCAGTGGTTCATCTACGACGGCGTGAAGGTGGCGCTGCGTGTGCCGCGCCCGCCGCCGCCCAGCATGCCCGAGTCGCTGCGGCTCAAGCTGGCCGCCAAGCAGCAGTAGGCGGGCGGCCGCGCTGATGGACGGTATGCGTGTGTGAGGCGCCGCGCTGACGCGGCTGCCGTCGATTGTTGGAGGCCGCGGGCTGGAAACGCAATGGCGTTCACACTGTGAACAGGGTAGCGTTGTGATTCGACCGCCCGTGAGGTAGATACACATGAATCATGTCGACTGCCGTGTTTGCCGTTGGTCGGAGTCGGGCGTAAAGAACACGGCGAATGGTGGGGTGTCTGTCGGTACAGTTTGGTGTGGAGAACACTGCGAGCGCTGGGGTGTCGGTCGGTAGTCTGGTGTGAGGAGTGTGTCGGTCGGTACAGTCTGGTATGGAGAGCACGTGGAGGGGTGGGGTGTCGGTCGGTACAGTCTGGTGTGGAGAACGCGGAGGGAGCTGGGGTGTCGGTCGGTGCAGTCTGGTATGGAGAGCACGTTGAGGAGTGGGGTGTCGGTCGGTACAGACTGGTGCAGAGAACAAGGTGACGGTGGGGTGTCGGTCGGTACAGTCTGGTATGGAGAGCACGTGGAGGGGTGGGGTGTCGGTCGGTACAGTCTGGTGTAGAGAACGCGGCGGAAGCTGGGGTGTGGGTTGGTACAGTCTGGTATGGAGAACACGGTGAGGGCTGGGGTGTCGGTCGGTACAGTCCGGTATGGAGAACACGTCGAGGGGTGGGGTGTCAGTCGGTACAGTCTGGTGCAGAGAACACGGCGGGGTTGGGGTGTCTGTCGGTACAGTCTGGTGCAGAGAACACGGCGGGAGGTGGGGTGCAGGTCAGTGCAGTTGGGTGTAGAGAGCGCGGCGGGAGCTGGGGTGCCAGTCGTCCGCAGCAGTGCGACCGTTGGTCGTTGCTCAAGGCGGGCAGTGGCCCGAGAGGACCTAATTGTCTTATACAAATCCGACAAGTAATTATCTTCCCAATGACGCTCATTGTATCCATTAATGTTCTGCACGATTGTGTCGGTTTTCAGTCTTGGTTCAAGTTAAACCGCAGCCGCTTTTGAAAAGCATAGCCAACTTTAGTAAAGTTGGCTATGCTTGGCTAAGCGTCTCAGGTCGTGAACTTGTTCAATTATGTGTGAAAAAGTTTCTATTTGCCATCCGCGCCCGAAGTTCTCATCAATTAACACGTTTGTGATTTTCAACTCATTTTATTTCAACTTATTTTTCGACACGAAGCGTCTCAGGAGCTCAGCATGGGCACCGGAAGGCTAATGGAAGTTGCCGAGTTTGTCATCGATTTACCGACACACTACAGTAGATGAGATATAATACGCACTCGGAATTCTGATCCAGTATGCGGAAACGGCACCGGCAAACTGCCATGAACCGACAAACAGAATTATACGCGACCGTGTTTTGTACGGGAGCAGGCGAAGCATCTTGACGTACATTTCCCGACCAGTAGCCAGATAGGACATCGTTTCCTGAGCGTAGTTGGGGACGACCAACCGCCAACCCTATTTTGTCTGGTTTTGCTGATAGACCTACAGCGTGCAATAACCTTCGGGGCATCGTTTCCGCTCAGGAAGAGTCTTGCAACAGCTTTGAGCTGCGAACAACTTCTTGCGCTTTTGGACAGGAGCGTTGTCTTCGAATTTGCGCTCCAGGAGACTGGTCTGAGTGTACGCTCATCCATTGATGCTGTTTCAACGTTTATCGGTGGTGATATAAGACTACCACGAATGTACAAGGCGGCACCAGCGCCTATAGCATGAGAAAGATAATTGACGACTGTCTCCTGCATAAATACAAAGATCAAGGACACCCGACAACTTGGGTACCTATCAGGGTGGGTGTCTTCCTGCCCTGTCATATAGGCATCTTCCTGACCGGTCAGATCTCTCAGGAGGGCTGCACAGGAGTGTACGAATTGAGAAAAGCGGTCAAACCACTTATCTTCTCCAACGTCGGGGATATACCGAAACCTGCTGCTGACGCGCATGGTAAAGTAATCAAATTATTCACCTCCGACGTAGACGATCTAGCACACTGGACGTGTCAGGTGTGTTAGATTTACGGTGATATATGCTGAAATACGCTGTGCTATATCCCACGGGCGAATGCGCTCTTGGCATCTAGCACGTCGTACCATCATCACGATCATAGTCCACTCAGTACCCTGATGCTAGAGATTAAGGCCTGACGATGGCCATCATTGGGTGCATTAACATACCGCGCGCACCGACTCGCACACCCTCCTGCTTCCCAGGGGAAATGAGACACCATCTGGACGAAATGGGGGGATTACACCGAGGTGCTCAGGAGCTGTGCGGAACGCGAGAGGCGATGTCTGAATGCGAAGCTGGATTGCACGAGGAAGATGCAAAGCGAGTGTGGTCCTCTATGGATATCGGTGGGACAGTTGCGGTGTTTTCTCATGCCCTTGTTTGGCGGGAGGGAAATACTTATACTCTAATCAATATGCGTTGGAAAATTAAAATGTGTTCAAGTGTTTTACCACGATTTGCCTTGGTTTTCCAATCTCCGCCCTTCATGAAAAGTGCGAGCAAGTTTACGCAAGCTTGCGTATGTTGTTCTGCATGTGCGGTGCGGACACTCCAAATGATAGGCACTGCGCCGGCTGGTACCGTCTGCTCTGCTATGTATCCTGCCGTCGTTGCTGACACCAGGCCGAGGCTTCCAGGAATTTGTCAGCTGCGGTGGCCAGTTGGCTCAGAGAAGCTTCTGACAACAGCGATGATTCTGCCCAAGCTTCCTGCGGCAGCCGTTGAAGATGTAATCTTCAACAGTTCACGAACGTGTGGGGCATCTGCTGTTTTGAGCATATCTGAGTGGATTCGTAGGAGCAGCTGTAACTGCTTTTGGCCTCCAAGCTGCTGGTGTGAAACATGGCTTCCAGGAGGGCCGCTCGCGATTGCGCTATTCTACACATCGGGGCGTCAATAAGTGCCACGAAGTTGAACGTCTGGGCCATGATATTATCCGTGCCTGCGTGGTAGTCGATACAGAAAGACTGGCCACCAGCAGGTCAGATTTGGCGCTGCCTTCTTGGATTTCAGCCACCCGAAACGCACAGTTCGTATGTGTCTGCTAGAAGTATGCTTCTCCGGGGAACGGAAAAATATGATAGCCTGAACGAGGTCAGCTGCCGGCTTGCAGATGGAGGAGTCAGGAGTAGACTCAGGGAGGGAAATAACTAGAGATATGTGCCCCCTCCCCTCCCGTGGTAGGTGGTCATTCCTCCGGCCGGAAAGGGGCGCCCATCCTGGAAGGCTCGAATGAGCCCTCTATATTTTTTAAAGTCAGAAGTGCCCCTCCAAGAGAAAGGAGCGCCTCCTCAGTGTGTTCGAATGGACTCCGTCGAATTGTTCAGCCAGAGGCTCTCCTGGAAGGAAAAAGACCCCCCCCCCCCCAGGTAGGAGCGGGTCCAGAAATTGTCATGAGGGGCCTTTGGTCTGGAGAGGAGACTCTAGCTGGAAAACATTGAGTGGGGAGGGGGTGCACTCGGGCGTTCTCGGAGGAGCGTCTTTAATTTTCAAGGTGTGCCTCTGGTTGAAGCATTGGACGGGTACCAGAATTAACAAATTGACTCGAACACACTGAAGCCTTTTCCTTCCAATAAACACCTCTGACTGAATGCGTTTGAGGGGATGCACTCGAACACACTGAAAATATGCATTTGCGTCTGAGAGGGGCTCCTCTGGCTGAAAAAAAAACGGATGGGGATACACCTGAGCCTATTCCCGGCCGAATGTGCACCAATTTTCATGGAGGCACATGCGCTCGGTGCCACCTGTGTTCGCCTCTGCCTCCAAGTTTTTTTTTCGCAGTGGTGCCCCTCCGAAGAGATGGCGCCCCTTCAGACTAGTGCCCCCATGAGATTTCTTGGATCCGCCCCTGAAAGGAGTCCCTGGCGCTGGCAGGGCCGCCGCGCCGCTGACGTTAAAATGCTAAGTTTGTTTAATTAATTTTTGTGCATACTAGCCTTTTTCCAGGGGCTCCAATATGATGTATGCTCCATCACCGATGCCCAATCTGCAAGCTGGGGAATAATTATTTTCTCATATACATTTGAATGCATGTATGATAAATGCCTTCTTTTATTTGATACTATCTGTGGCTTGCACTATATCGACTACCTTGCATAATTCGCAGCCACGTACCTACTTGGTGAGTGGCGACGCATGCCTATTTTACCATATAAGAAATATATGACATGAAACGGAGAGACCAGGGGTGTCGATTTTTGAAACACATTGGGGGGCCGAAGTATCAGCGCACTAGAGCCCCCTCCCCCCCCCCACACAAAAAAAACTCATCGGATTTCACCCACTATATTTTCAGATCTCCGAAATTCTGAGTTTGTATTCCACGATGTGTATGTTCATGTTTATTCAGCATCCTCACCAACGGGGAAATCGTCCCATAACTGATCAGGTCGCATAATTAAAAGAGTGGTGCACAGTACATGTCAGCATAACAGCTCTAAGTAATAGCATGCGACTGCAGTGTGATACGGTGGGCTCGGATCTATCGTCATCGTCATCGTCCTTGTCATTGTCATTGTCATCGTCACCGTCACCGTCACCGTCACCGTCACCGTCACCGTCGTCCCTCTCCCCTCACTCCACACTCCAACAAGCACACACCGGCTTAAATAAAAATACTTCAGCGATCAGATGCCGGCTAAAACACACCGCCCTTCATGGAGTATCGGAACACAGCAGACCTGAACGGTGGTGACGATGGGTGAAAGTATTTCCTTGTTGCTTAACATTAGGGAGGGGCGAAGCCAAAGATGTGATGGGGCGACTTCAAGATCTGGGAATGGATACAACTGTCACAAAACAGAGACATTGCGAGCAATGTCCTCTGATTAATTGTGAACATCACTTTCTGAATACTCAATCGACATCCCGCTCCTTGATGCACGCTTATGAAGTCTTTGCGTCTCCTTTCTAGTAGTATCTCGTTTATATGTAGCATGTGCATGTTCTCGATAAGGAATGGTGATATGTGAACATTTCGCAGTGTACATAATTTCAATTAAAAGGATTACCTATAATGTGATCGGGCATACAATACCAGTGTATAACATGGTTATTATTCTTTCTATCCAGTACATAGCTCTTAAAATATGCATATAAAAACAAATGATAAATGTACAATCATAAGTAATTAAACCATTAGCTAAACTTTGAGTCTGAGACATCAAAAACATTTTAAATGACAATAATTCCATGGCAAATTTCAACATCTAACCGTGCTCGTTTCGACATCTCACCCCTAACGAAAAACCAATATTTGAAACTTGATTAGTGTAGTCATCGTGATCACCAAGTCTAGTCAGTCACTACACACGACACCAAGCAAACTAAAATGCACACCGGATTACAGGCATTAATCAGCGTAATCGTTCTACCATCTGCTTTTTTAACAACAGTCTGAAGACTTCGTCCGTACCCAATGGCGCAGCCAAGACCAAGAATAAGACACACTGGGTGCATGCCTCTCCAGTCACGGCCAAGGAGGCCGAAAAGGCCATCCCAGAAGATTCCCAGAAGGGTCACCCGATGGTTTGAAAATGGATATGTCAGCTGGAATGGATTCTTTGCTACGGTCGGAAAAAAAATATGCAAAATTTTGGGAAGTGGGAATAATGGCAGAAATCAAAACAATTTTTTACTCGGCGGAATTGGTATGGTCCCCGCCCCCGTAGGTCTATAATTTGTTCCCACCAATTAGCTTTGTGGGGGCTCCAGCCATAGATTAAGGCATATGGTTGGGGCCTCGGCCCAGCCGCTTTTTGCGAAACTCGGTAAACTTTGGGGGCCCTGTGTATTTTCGACCTCCCGTTATGGTCTTAGGGTTCCGCTGTATTTAATTTAGGTGTTTATTTTGCGCACATGCGTTGAAACCCCAACACAATCTTGGCCCCTCCAGTATAATTCATCGGGATCCCAGCGCGACTTTTCTGGCTCAGATGTGTAGTTTCGGAGGGCCCGGAGTAGTTTTCTTGGTTCGACGCAAATTTTCGTGGCTTCTGAATTATTTAACGTCCGAGACCCGGCCTAATTTTTCGGCCATCAGGCGCTACATATTGGTGTCTCACCGCAATTTTTCGAGCTCCGATACGCCATTATTTCGGGACCATACACAAATTTTGAAGGCATCTGGGGGTACGTTTGGAGCTCTGGAGAGATGTTCCTGACTCGAACATATATTTTTTTCGGAATCTCTCCTTATTTTAGAAGGTATCGGCTTACTTTTTATGAAGTTCAGGTGTGTTTCTTTTTGTGGCCACGCTGTGTTTGCAGGCGGCCTCAGGCATGCTTGCAAGTGTGGAGAATCTCCGCCGTGTTGTGGACCACCTTCTTGGTCGTCCTCACCACGCAGCTGGTGAGGCTCAGAAGCTGGAAGAGATGTGGAACAGACAAACCTTCAAACACCCGTGGCTCAGCATCATGAAGTGGCACAAGTCAACCACCAGAGAGACCCTCATTAATCTGGCTGTAGACGTTTACAGCAATTCCATGATCGAGATTCCGTCGGCGTGGTCATGGCCGTGTCGTTCGCTGGCCACAATGCACAGTAGTCGGCTCCTGTCCGCCATGTCAGACCATGGGTGGGAGTGGGAGTTCACACCCACAACTCCCTCTGGAACAGAGCTACACTACCTCTATCCAGCCGTGTACCGGGATATGCTAGAGTCAGTTGCAGCTGTGGAGGCAGAAAAGCTGGTAGACACCATCAACGCAAGCATCTGTTTCAGTATCCAGTGGATGGAAGCGTGGATCGGATGCAGCTGGACACCAAGTTCGTCACGGCCCGCACAGTCTCAGAGAGCGGCAGTCTCACCTCTCTTTTTAGGCGTAGTCGTGTCTGAGAGAGGGGTGCATAGGGCTTGCTGGAAGCCACTACGCTCGCCCTGAACCATGCCAAGGCGGACACCGAAAAGCTGGTCGGCATAACGACAGATGGGGAAGCCGCCAACACTGACCGGTCCAGTGGCCTCTGGAAACGCCTGGAAGACCATGTCAAGCACAAGCTGCTGGTGATGTGGTGTTTGCCACCACTCCGATCTGGCTGTTGAGAGCACTGAAAACTCTGTCCCGGAGCTTCGGCTGTGGAAGTCTGACTTGCTGAGCGTGGCCACATACTTTCGCTCATCGAAGTCCAGGAAGAAGATGCTAAAGGAAGCGGGAGCAAAGTATGCATTTCCAGCATACTTGGAGGTGCGGTTCGCTGAGCATCTTCTCAGTCTGGTCAACGCCGTGCTGGCAAACTTTCCAGCGTGTCGAGAAGTTTGGAGAGAAATCTCTGCCTCGCAAGAGAAGAAAGCGAAGTCGGGGGGACGACGGTACCTGGCGAAGGGGGAGGACGGGGGAGATCCCACTACCTGACCGCGGTCATGGCGGACGCGATGACGCCAGTCCGCCATCTGCAGAAGCACCTTCAGCAGGACAGCCTGACAATCCCCGACGTCTTGGAAGCCCGTGATGGAGCGAAAAACTATCTGGAGCTGATGGAGGCCGCTCCCGTGCCAGGTGGCTAAGAGGAGGCTCTCCTGGCGTCTATCGCGGGAGAAGCCGGGACCAGCCAGACCGACGGGGAAGACAAAGGTCATCGGAACGTAAAAAACAAGTACGTGACAACTTCGAACCGATCGATAGCAGCAGTTCGCACAGAGATCGTGGCAGCAACTCAAAACTTCCTGTGTGAGCGACCGAACATTCACTAAGAGGAGCAAGTAAAAGTGCTGATGACGCTCCTCACAGCCGAGTCCGTGACGGAGTTTATAAGGGAAGGTCGAGGCCTGGTGTTGATGCTGTTCGGAGAAGAAGCTGTGGCCGAATTCGCAGTCGCTGTGGCTGACAACTGGCGACGCATGTGTGGCGCTCGTGATGGCTGTGTGTCGAACGGGGCAAAGCTGCAAGCTATGGTGGCTACCAGCTCCGGTGTCTGCTAGAAACTCCTGGATGCATTTATGTGTCTCACCCCTCACAGCATGGGAACTGAACGAGCCGTATCACACTATAACCAGATAAAGTCAAGTCATCGTCTCAACACTATGATGGACACAGTTCTCGGCCGTATGTTTGTGTCAATGAATGGAACAGGAATTGACCGGCGGCGGTCGCCCCCGCGGGCACGGGAAAATGGGGCGCCGAGTCGCCCTGGCCACCGCAGCTCAAGAGTCCGGGCCTGGTCCCAGCCAACATCGCAGAGCACTGACCACCCGGGCCCGGTGGGCTGCTCGCAGAGCAGCAGCTAAGAGCTGGCATTTATCATCATTATGTTCCTCTTTCCCATGGCACGCCGCTCGCGTCGCAGCCATTTTCCGTTCCGCCAGCGCGACCAACTTTCAGTCGTGTGCTGAGAGGTAAGTTATGTAGCCACCGTGGCCACTCAACTCACCATCGGTCCGCTGGCAGTTCCCTGAACACCTTCCATCAATACGCGCCCTTCGCACACCCCGATCAGCGTGCTACGCGCCCGCTGCCACACTGAAGCGATCTCGGGTAGCCCGGCATCAATTGCGTTGGCCGATCACTGAGCCGCCGGCGGATCGTCGAGACGCAGCTCATCAGAGCCAAACAGTTCTGTTCAGCCTTCTGCACTTCTTCTTTTGTGACATGGAAAAACTTGATCTTTGTCACAAGCTGCCCGGCGAGAAATCGGTACATGTCCTCGGGTGTGAGGATTTCATCTTTTACCGGGCGCCGCAGGCTCTCGAGGTACGTGGCGCGTTTCACGGTGCCGCCTATACCATTGCACGCTCCCTTCCCGTGGGACGTGACGAAAAAGTGCACTCACATGTCACCGGGGGAAGTCGGTGTCATGATAGCACACATTCGCGAAGCTGTACTTGTTTCTGTATTGTGCAGCGCATCCGTCCGTGAAGTAATGAATCTTCATGAGCCCGGGAATCTCTTCTTTTATTGCTGGTACCAGTTGGCGCAGGAAGGCGTGCACAGTGCTAGTTGGATACTTTGTGGCGTCAGATATCACGCAGAAGCTCTGGTGTCGCTGCTCTCCATCTTGGCGCGAGTACACCACGAACGGGTGCACGGTGCTCTGCGCTGTGTCCCAGTGAAAATATTGGGCGGCATCCTGCACCACGAAGGAGAAGTTCTCGGCAAAGTCTCCTTGGACAATAACTTCGCCATCTTTAGCGGTCTCCTTCAAATGCTTGAAGTGCGTTGACTGAGCCTTCGCCTCGAAGTGATGACTTGTCAGCTTCACTATGGTGGAGCTCAGTCTCTCGATGCACTCGCCCTGGCTTGTGACGATTTCTTGGAGCGTGCAAAGGTCAGTGCTGTCCCACCGCTTGTAGTGGACCTCCTTCTCACTGTCAACGTCGTCATTGTCTCGCTCTTCGACTAGTATGTTCAACATGTTCATCACACTTTCTTCGCCAAGACACTCATCACACTCACCCATCATGCAGTCACAATTTTCTGAATCACACACAGCAGTGTCGATGAGGTCATCGCAGGAGACACCAGATATATTCATAGCACCCATGAGAAGTGCAGGGTTTTGATGGTACGTACACACATACTGTGTGCGTACCACTCGCGCCCGCCAGCACACAGTGTTTTGGACGGAGTGCAGCGAAGGACGAAACCCTGATGTCAGGGTTTTTCTCGTCGGATCGGTACAGGTGGTAGATTTCCCGGAGGTTTCCAAGGATGAGCCTCTTTCTGTACCTTCATCTTTCCGCCATTCGAATCCCGAGTCGTGATGCAGTCTTTCTTCCCGGGACACATCCGGCTTACCTCATCGCTATCGTAGAACGACTGCACCGTGCTCTTTACCTCGTCTGAGAGTCCCTGTCTGCCACGATCCATTGTCGACCGACACGTAGCAGAAACCAACTGACAGGTTTCGTCATCAGGGGGCACTCTGGATCATTTCGACACCGTATGCCAACTAGATGCGAAGTTATCGGCGGGCAGGGGTACCAAACAACGTGCTGTGTCAACATTGCGAGTCACAAAAGTGCTTTTTGCAGGTCGAACACGACGTTTTTTATTTACATCTGTGGAAAGGCATGAATGGGGCTCAAATGCTCATCACACGGAAGTTTTAATTTCAGCATCGAAAAGGTCAAGGTCACGACTCAAAAACTAGGTCACGGAGTCACGTGACCTAATAAATGTAAAATCGAAAATCCGGATAGCCAACTTGTTCCTTGATTCATCCCAGTTCAGCAAAATAAAAAAAATTAAATGGAGTAGCTCTCTTACCCTTGGAGTTATGGGTCGTGAAAGTTAGGCCTCCGCACTGACCTTGGGAAATTTTCAAAAATTGTATCTTGGTAATTGTTTTTGGTGGGGGGAGGGGGAAATTTGTGTTCACCATAAATGAATTGTTCGCCCTTGAAAACCCCGGTACACAACTTTTCAAGAAAATCAAAAATAGTCGGACGGCAAATTGGAAAGTTTTCGGTTGAGTTACTGTGGAATGCCTCACACACACACACACACACACACACACACACACACACACACACACACACACACACACACACACACACACACACACACACACACACACACACACACACACACACACACACACACACACACACACAAACACACACACAGATATATATATATATATATATATGTATATATATATGTATATATATATATATATATATATATATATATATATATATATATATATATATATATATATATATATATATATATATATATATATATATATGCATATATACATATTTTTTTTTTTTTTTATATATATACATAATACATACATACATCAACACGACTCCTCAGTCTAGTCTCATTTCCTATTGCATAAGAATCACTGTGAGGGAGGGGAGCTGAAAAAGCTGGAATTTGGCCCAATGCAAATCCATTGAATCTATTCACCCAGTCAGATCTTGTTAGACGAGGCTCGGCATCACTTCGCATAAGTGGCATTGTAGAAAAAAGGTTGACGCATGCCATCGAGAGTTGTGAGGACAACATAGGCGAGCGTTTGGTCCCTTATTGCGTGCACATTTTTCATCTTCCACCAATGAATCCCATTATGCAAACTAACGCCCTGCACAAGGTGAGTTTTTTCTCCTTTTTTCTTTCCTGGCCACTCCTCCCGTCCCCAGAGTTGCGGCAACACTTCACCCTCCTCCCCACTGGCAGCAGTGGCCGTGTGTGGCCGTTGTGGGGGTGCGGCGGCGCAGCCCGATTACGGCTGCCAACACCCCCCCTCCCGCCGGCCGTGTTGACGCTGAACATCCACCGGCCGTCTCTCACTCAGCTGTTGCGCTCCGGATCAGCGGTGGTCACGTGACACCGCAACACAGCGTCGTTCGGCTGCGATGCGACGGTCTGTGACGACTGCACGCCCCGGGACGGCGGCGCAAACGGCGGCGCGTGGGCCGCGCGAGATTGGAAACCTGGTATTATATTCAGCGGCTGGTCCTGCTGGCTGGCAGGCAATGTCATCTCGCAGTTGCTGAGGTCACACAAGAAACGTGTAATGCAGAACACTCACGTATAATACACGACGTTGTAAGTGCGCAGAAACAATTCTTAGGTGGTAAGGCGGCGGATGCTGACAGAGGTTAAGATGTTCTGACAACGGCTCGTGAGAAGAGAGTGTCTGATATGATAAAGATATTTATATGGTTGTTGTGAGCAAAATCACAGTTCCTCTGGAATTCCAAGACGAGAAAGTGGTACACAACTAATTGTAAAATCAGGGTCTGTCTCTAAAATCAATATATCTAATAGACTCATCCAGCAGCAAACGTGCCGCTGATGTGACATGTTAAATGTTGATAAGCGTTGATCGATCCACCTCATTAATGAGGTGAATTACCGTTATGCTATCTCAAAATGAGACGCTTTCACGACTCAGGACACTCCCCGCCCTGCCTGAATCCCCTCTTTCAAAAGCCTGGGCCTCCTTTATCACCCAAGGGCCCCTGTGCAATTTCTGTCACCTCCGTCGGCCCTGAGGCCCTTCATGCCGGCTCTGGGTCCTCCCCGACTGTCTCGACAAGGTCCTTCCACAGCTTGGGGTCCTCTCCGTCGGCGCAGGAGCCGTCCTTAGCAATCCAGGGCCTCCTCTTTGAGGCCAGAAGCTCTGTTTCAACACCTTAGGACCCATCCATCAAACCAGGGGCCCTTGTACGGATTGGGCCCCATTTGTCAGCCAAATGGCCCTTTCTGAATGCCCAAGGTCCTATCCGGCGACTAGGGCCCTTTCCCTTGTCTCAGGAGTTCTCTTTGATGACTCAGGGCGTCTTCCGGGAAGCGGCAATCCCCTTTTCAAACGTTTGGGTTCTCTCCATCAGGGCATGGGACCTTTCTTCGGCTTGGGCCCACCGTCCTCACGAGCGCTCTTAATATTGGCTCGGGCCCTCTGTCAGCTCGGCAGCCCTGTCAACGATCCGACGCCTCCACAGCCGATCTAGAAGCCATTCATGTTAGCCGATAAAATGGCCCTCAATATCCTCCAGAGAACACTCTCAGGAGCCTCTTCTTTGGTCCGGGAGCCTTTCCATCAGCCCTGGGCCGCTTTCGTCGGTCCAAGAGCCCATCACGTCTCGGTGGCCCTTTCGAGGCCCCTATACCGACGCCTGGAGAGCCCTCCGATCCTGCAGGGGAGACAGCTACCCCATCGCTCCCCCTTAGCTACGCTACTGTTCACGGATGACGTAAGCCATGCCAGGTCGGGATGAAGTTAAGTCAGCTTTCGCCTTCGTTGATGAACCCATACAACATTTTCTGCCGCAAACGTATGTGAAATTTCAAAAATCGATGCAATGTCGTTGGACATTTAATATATGATCATTCAAAGAGTCCTTCAACTTGCAGTTCATGTTCGACTGATGAGTCCAAGAGCAACAAGCTCACGTTTAGCTTTTTAACACCGACGTGAGTCCCCTGACCGACCTCGCATGCATCACCAGAGAATGTCCTTTGAGTTAGCATTACTAACAAGGCACCCATTTAGCCCTGCAAATTAGCGAAGTTTATGCCGGTTAGCATCCTGTCAAATGCTACATTTCGATATGACTTTCTTCTTCCTGTCATCTACTGTCTATGCTAATTAATGCGATAAACACAATGCGAACGCTGATGTTTTGCTAAAACATGTTTGGTTTATTGTAATTTCCTAGCTGGGCGTGCCGCGACTATCGTACTTGATTGCCCGTGCTAACGTACGGCCACATTTGGAATACTGCATCCAAGCTTGGTCTCCTAGCTATGAAAAAGATTGTTGGCTTTTGGAGAGAGTACAAAAGAGGGCTACAAAAATGGTTAATGGCATAAGCAACCTGGCATATGAGGAAAGATTGAAGAAATTGAATATGTTTTCACTTAGATATAGAAGGCTGAGAGGAGATCTCATCGAGGTCTTTAAATTTGTCAATGGTCTGGAGATGGGATACCTTGGGGAAATGTTTGAATTTAACAGAAATGATGCAATTAGAGGTCATAAATTAAAAATTAAAGTTAACCACAGCAGAACAAGGTTAAGGCAAACTTTCTTCACCAACAGGGTAGTGGAACACTGGAACCAGCTGCCAGAAAACATCGTCAGTAGCAGCACATTGAACATCTTTAAAAACAGCATAGACAATCATTATAAGAATAGAGGGCTTGCTTTTCAGTATTACAGGGAGGGCTGATTGACAGATTTGGTGGGCAACTGGTTCAGTGTACAGAGTGCAACCAAGAAGGGCCCTTGTGGCTCATAGTTGCACTAATCTTTTATGTCTTTATGTCTTTATGTACGGGGTCTCAGAATCAGTGGGGTTAAAGGCGGGCACTCATGGCCATCCGTTGATCGGTGGCTGAGTAGAAACCGGAGAGAAAAGATGACTGGTGATTGTGGATGAGAGTGAAACTCGTGTTTGTTTGCTCCTGGGCATATACCACGCAATTGCATTTGAGCGCCTGGGCCAAGACCGATCCGGCAATCACACTTTTGAAACCTTAAATTTTGTGCCGGAGTGTTTCAAGTTCAATTGTTTTTATTGAGAGAAAGAGAGAGAGAGAGAGAGAGAGAGAGAGAGAGAGAGAGAGAGAGAGAGAGAGAGAGAGAGAGAGAGAGAGAGAGAGAGAGAGAGAGAGAGAGAGAGAGAGAGAGGGAGAGATAGATATATAGATAGATAGATAGATAGATAGATAGATAGATAGATAGATAGATAGATAGATAGATAGATAGATAGATAGATAGATAGATAGATATATAGATAGATAGATAGATATATAGATAGTTAGATAGATAGATATATATATATATATATATATATATATATATATATATATATATATATATATAGATAGATATATATATAGATAGATAGATTGATAGATAGATTGATAGATAGATAGATAGATAGATAGATATATAGATAGATAGATAGATAGATAGATATATAGATAGATAGATAGATAGATATATATATAGATAGATAGATAGATAGATAGATAGATGGATAGATAGATAGATAGATATATAGATATATAGATAGATAGAGATAGAGATAGAGATAGAGATAGAGATAGAGATAGAGAGAGATATAGAGAGACAGAAAGTGAGACAGATACATGCTCCTTCAATTCGAATTAGCACAATCCTGCATTACATAGCTTGATATATTGGCTTGGTCGGGGGTCAAGACTCCTGGTTTGATACTTCTGGTACATCAGATGCAATTGTGTTCTTGCAATATATCATGTGCTTATGCACTTATGGTATACCATAATTGCATACATACGTTGATGATTCATGCATACATGAGCATACTAATACTTATTTGTAATTTGTCATATTTAACATAAAAATAGGTCACAGACCTATTTTTACCCCCGTTGGTTTGATGAGACATCTCCAGCCTCTTTTCATCATAATATTTTATCTGGTTCCGAAGCTGGGAGAATGCGTGGCCCTTGCCATTCCGATTAAGGATGTCACGAAAAAGGATTGTTTGTTTGTCAAACCGAGCGGGAAGGCAGCAAAACGAATAGGACCGTATGAAGACCGTAAGACCGTATGTATTCATTGTACGTATGAAGTTGGAGGCACTATTTCCTCAATCGGGATCTCTTCGTCATAGAACTATGTATTTAAAATCTGAATGCATTGTGCTGAATTGAGGAAATATGTTTTGTTTGTTTGTGACATTTCTGCTCTTCTACTAAAATTGGACGCAGTACACATGCATGCATGCATGTCATGTCACTAGTGTGGTGACATGTGTGTTGACATGTCACTGCATGCTGTCAAGAGAGCGCAGCTGCGCTGGTTACGCATCCTGTCCGATCCATGCATGCATCACTTGTTCCCCATCGCGAGTCTCTTCTCGCCCATCCAGCGTCTCTAATCGTGTTTTAAACTTATAGAAAGATTACATATTTCCTGTAGGTTATAAAATGTAATGCAATGTAAATTGTAATGGAACTCCTGTTGCCCACCACAATCATTGTTAGGGACCCCCAATCAAACTACATATTGTAACCAAAATGGCCTTGAATGGAGTTGGATTTACTCAATGACATGTAGATTATATCTTGTGTACATATTATGTTTGTCAAAATACATCTAACACACTCATGCATGCCCACATCCACACACACGCCCCATCACACCCTCTCCACCCTCCCATATACGTCTATAATGTCAGTCGAACGACCATCCAAACGTGCAACACGCGTCTACGTCAGCGCAGCTTCTATGGGTGCAATATGATGCAGCTGCGATGCCTGCACTTCAGACGACGGCGTCAAGAAAGTTGATGGACGCAGGTGGGTGCGCGTGATTCTCGAGCTGTTTTCGTTCGACTTCTGATTGGCCTCAGACGGCCGTCAAGCAGGAAACGTCAGCACCGGACGCGGTGCGTAGGTGTTGATGGTGGCGGGGGGGGGGGGCAATCATCCCCCAAGCTGAGAAGCGTAGCCAGCGCTGAATGAATGCGCCAGTTTATTGGAAAAGCAAGCGTGCCGGTCAGTGCCATGCCCGACTTGCTGCACGCATGTTGCCGCGCTCTCAATGCGGCGGTTCGGGCTCTCCATTCAGGCGGGTGTAATTGCATCGTCTGGCTGTCGGTTGGTGACTTGGAGAGGTGAATGACGCGGCCAGTGCCGCAGACTGAATGGTCGCGCGGATGAAGAGAGCTGAATGACGCGGGCAGTGCCACAGACTGAATGGTCGCGGACGAAGAGTAGAAGCCGCCGCTGGTGAGAAGTGCTGCAGCAAAGGTCTGGAACTGCCGTCAAGCATACGGCGCTGGACACAGGCGTTGATTTCTGAAAACGATTGGTGTGGGGGGGGCGCACAATACATCTAGGCAATGAGTGAACCCAAATGGATTGGAAACATCCATTGGGTCCCGTGTTCAAAGTTGAAATTATTGGAAGAAGTAAAGCCAACATTGAGGGGGCACTTGTCCCCTCAAAAGTACATAAGACAACACCCTGAGCGGGAGATCATGGTAGTTCAGGCCAGTCGGCCAGCGCCACCAGCTGTCAGAACTCAATGGGTGCTGTGTGATGTTGTGGGGAGCGACTGAGACGTGTTGTCCGGAAAAGGGACAACAATTCACGTTAAGATGAATTCATCCATATCCAAACACGGGCAGGTTGTGCAAGCTTCATCGTACACCTACAATTATATGCCTGCACTGAGTCAGAGAGCATTGACCCTTGTCGGGCCGGCAGGCAAAGCCACCTTCGCCGAACCGGGGAGGGGAGGGGGGCTCTTGAAAACACCCTCTGGCTTTCGATCTGCGTATGCTAGAATACAATGCCGGACATTGTTTGAAAGCTCTGGTCATGGAGAGCCCGCAGCACGCATTAGCTTCTAATTTTGATTAGCAATAAGGTCACCAGAAGTCGCATTATGTCGGAATATGGACCCTAGCACAAGGCCCTGGAAGTTATTCAAAAACACCAAAGAACGGAATTTGTCTTCGTTCGAGATTGTATTGCAATAATTAACAACATACATGGATGCATTTGTATTGATCATAGCGTAAGAGTCCAAGCAGGGTTGGTCAGGCCAGGTTAGAGTCAGGATTGAAAACAAACTTCAAGTCTGTGCATATTAGAGATATGGGGAAATTGTCATTGGCAAGCAAATATAGCCTAAAGCTTATATCACCTCTTTTCTACATTTTTGGTCATCGTAAGGTCGATAAAGGTCACAGCAAGTCAAACGGGTGGTATTACCCTTGCCTTGTGGTGTGGAGTGCCACATATATCTGTTCAAGTTCCACTTCTCTTTATCATCTTTGTGAAGAACATTGGACTAGGGCTAAGGAATCTGGTATTCGTATTCGCTGATGACATCGACCTGGTAGGAATGGGTAACGGTGGTAATCAATCTAATAATATTGAACTGTAATTTGAGGACCTAAAAAATGGTCTTATCAATGAAAGACGTCTTTCAACTATGTTTTAAAACTACGAAAAGTGTAATGTTATGCACCTGAGGTCTGCAGATGAGACTTTAAGATATGCAAGGAGATGTAGAGGATTGGATGTTGTTGCAAATGAAAGAGATGTGTTGGTTTCAAATGACCTTAAAGCAGACAATCAACGTGAACATCAATCAACCTCCGCTAGGAACAGAGCATCAGGATGCTGGGAATCAATAATGGGAGTGTGAAGTAGGCATAAGAGCAAGGAAATCATGAAAGACTGTATTCACCCTATGTGCGATCCCACTTGAAGTATGTTGTGCAGGCATGGGGCCCTTACGTAGAAAGAGACATAATATACTAGAATGAGTGCGGCGCAAAGCCACTAGACTCATCAGTGGTAAGTAGTAATGTGCATAAATGCTTATGGCAACAGATGCCTATTCACTCAAATATGGGAGATTCAGGGGTGATATGATTGAAATGCATAGCATCACTGAGGGGCTAGACCCGGTCAATTTGTGTCATGCTCTTCTATTTAGAGTATCACATTGGGGTCATCAATTCGTGTTGCACAAGTTCAGGTATAGGAAAGTTAGGCGACAGCAAGTCTTCAGTCGGAAATGCATTGCAATGTATGAAGTCGTTAAAGTGTTATATGGAGTCAAACCAAAGGCGTCGATTTGTATCCTTTTATCGGGGCTCTAGGCCCAACAATGAAATATGCAAAGCCACTAATCAACAATTACATGGCTCTTATGATACTTGCGCGCACCATTGATGACGGACTCAAACGCATGAAGCTTGAACTGGATTAATTCCATTCTCTTAATTTCCAGTTCTTGTGAAACTTGCATACAATCCAGTTGAGTGAACAACAATCGCATTGTTATCATTGACATTGCGAACACGCGAACTATGATTGCCTTCAGCAGTCCACCCGTCCCTCCAGTAGCGTTATATTTACTCAGGTGCCTACATGCCTGATGTGCATATATTATTGATGTGGCGCACCTCAGCCTCAACCTGAACCAAGAGGCATGGATGGCGAATGCGGTGTGACAGTTAAGGTCATGGCCACACCAACTACAAAGTTGATGTGGCACTGCCATACCAACGTTTTGTGACAGCCTTTACTTCTTAGAAGGCAATTAAAAGAATTTGCCAGTTAAAAGGTAAAGTTCAAACTGTGGCCAGGACAAAGAGGTTACTATGAATTGTCCATGAAGGGGCCCCGGACTACCCCACGATTTGTAATGTCCCCGGATGTTGGCCACTTCATTTCGAAGGCAAAATCCGTTGATCCCTTGAAAAATTAACGCTTTTCATCCTCATTAGGGACGCAGATTATCGAATCCTCTCCATTTTCCAATTGTAAGCCAGCATGGCATCGTTATAGACCAGGAATGCAGACAACCTAAACATGCATCTAGCTGCAGGATGTCAACACTCCATTGAAAAAGTCGATCCAGTCTTCTGTAAGGCGTACGTAAACGCTTATATGAGCTCATACACTCTCTATGGGCCGGTACGCATTCGTACGGATCCGAACAAGGGCCATTCATAAGCACACATAGACGTCCATAGACACATGTAGACGTTCGCAAGGGCCCGTAGAGGTTCGTAAAGACCGGTAAACGATCGTAGTTCCCGGAGACGAATGTGCCCGTATACTTTCGTAGACCCGAGGACGGTCTCAAGGGTTGGCAGACGTTCGTAGGAAATCGCAGACGTTTACAAAGACCCATAGGCGTTCGTAGCGTTCGTACACCCCTACAAGTGCCCGCAAGCTTCGCAGAGGGCCGCATGCGTTCGAAAGAGTTCGTAGACAGTACCACACACGTAGGGGCCCGGCAGCGGTCACAAAAGTTGTGTTCGCCTTTCTATCTCTGCCATTGCGATCCCGTGCATAACTATACGCATGCCTCTGGGCCGACCCTTCGTGCCGAGTTAGGGACCCGTGGAAGAGCCCAAAGGGTCCCTTGGCTGCATCCAGACCGTCCCTTTGGCTGCATCCCAGCGCCGGAACACTAACCTGTGGTAACCTGGAGTCCACTGATGACGTTGCTGGTCAGGTCAAGAACAGTATGCTTGGGTTTCAGGTGCACGGCATAATATCCCTAAAGTTCCCAAATAATATAATGATAATGTACTAGATGCACACCAATCCCACAACCATGTTGACATTGATCCAGGCACTATCTTGCGCTCAGGATACTAGTAGTGAGGATACGGTACTGGTCGTAGGTGATTCTCGTGTGCGACGTTTATATCGGGTATTTTGTAAAGGTAGGAGGGGCAGGAGGTGCGTCACCAGGCCTGGTGCCAAGGTTAAGGACTTGGTGCCAGTGGTGGCATAGGCCACAAGTGATCACCAGTTTAGTACAGTTATAGTACAGGTAGGGGTGAATAACATAGGTCCTGCAAGGAGTGAGGAGCTGCTGCAGGACTATAGGGCCCTTCTGGTCATCCTGAAGGATAGCAATAGGAGAGTCATTGCAACTGCAATTTTGCATAGGGCTGGAGCCTCCCCTGAGTGGAGCGCTAAGGCACTGGCAGCCAATGCCAGGGTAGGTAAGCTCTGCCATGAATTAGGTTTCATATTTGTTGATGAGTGGTGCAGGTCTTATGGATCCTGGAACCTCTATCAGAGGGATGGTCTGCACTTCTCCGAGAAGGGGGTTCATGTGTTAGACAAAGTGTAGGAGCATGTCCTTCAGGGAAACTAGGAAGTGGGATGGGGAGGGATGAAATTGCACTGCCATCTCAGAGATATTCCAATAGTGTCAGCCAAGGCAATAGAACCTCAAAGTCAGCAAATAGGGACAGCAGTAGTTCAAGGAGGCAGAGTGGTAGTTCATCCAGTGATAAAAGAACTCCTCAGCATGAAAAAGCCAAAGGTGGTTATGGAGCATATGTTAAATGTATGATGCTTAATGCTCAGAGTATCCGATTCAAATTTGATGGGTTCAAGTGTTATGTTGCTGAGGAGGAACTAGACTTTGTTTGCATTACGGAGGCATGGGTCAGTGAGGGATATTTTGGAGATAACTTGCAGGGCTATGAGATCCAGGGATACAATATGTTTTCATGCAATAGGGGTCCAGCAGTGGAAGGGGGTGGTGTAATGCTCCATGTGAATAGCTTATTCAGTTCTCAAAAAGTAGCAGGTGGGGATAAAAATGTGTCTGTTCAGTCCATTTGGCTTGATGTCGCTGTGGGAAAAGGCAACAGCAATGCACTGAGGATAGGAGCTTTCTACCGATCAGGAACCCTGCCACATTCTCAGCAACTGGAGCTTGATAAGGTGATTTGTGAGGAAATCAGTAGAAACTTTCGAAGGAGGTGCCTTATTCTTGGTGACTTTAATCTAAAAGGATATGAAAATGTTGGTGTTGGCTCCATATCATGGAAAATGTTTAGGAAATGCCTTGAAGAGGACCTGTTCTTACACCAATTTGTAACGGAACCTACCAGGCATGGCTCATTCTTGTATTCTCGGATTTAAGTGACTTGGTTCAAGACTTGACTGTAGGAGAACCTTTGGGAAGAAGTGACCATAACATAGTTAGATTCAAGGCACATGTAGTGGAAATTATTAAGTATAATTTGGTCAAGTTTCCAAATTTCAACAGAGCAGACTTTGACTGCATGAGAGCGACTTTAAGTGCCATAAGATGGGAATAATAATTTTCCAATTTAAATGCCTGTGAAATGTGGGAAAAGTTCAAATCTTACTTGAAGAAAATTCAGATTAGACATGTCCCCCAAAAGCAAAGACGCAAAAGGACAGGAAAGCCAGCATGGCTTACATCAGACTTGATATAAGCAATTAAGGCTAAGAAAGCTGCATTTAGAGTGCTTAAGAAAGCTTCAAATATCGTAAATATAAAGGCGTATCGAAAAGCTAGGGATACTATGAAGCAAAACACCAGAGCAGCAAAGCGAGCAAAAGAACTGGATTTAGCTAGGAACTGTAATGGGGACATAATTTTTTTTTAGTTTCTACAAGCTGAGTAAAGTTTCTAGCACAATTGTTCCACTGGAAGTAAATGGGACTATATTGGGTGAGAATATTGAGATGGTTGACGAGCTGAGCAAGCAGTTTAAATCAGTGTTTACATTGGAAGATATGACCAATCTGCCGACCGTACACCACAGTTCAGTGACATGTGATCTGACAAATGATGTTGTTTTCATCGATAGTAATATTGTTTACAATGATATCAGGAAAATAAAGCCAAACAAGGCAGCAGGACCTGATGAAATTTATGCTAGGGTGTTGCGGGAAACTGAAAAGGAACTGGCATTTCCACTTAGTATAATATTTTGTAGATCAGTTTCACAAAATGAAATTCCAACCGATTGGAAAAGGGCAAATGTAGTTCCTATTTTCAAGAAAGGAGAAAGAGGGAAAGTTGAAAACTATAGGCCAGTAAGTCTCACAACTCTAGTCTGCAAGGCACTCGAATCAATTATCAAGGATAAAATAGTTAGTTATCTGGAAGGAAACAGATTGATTCAAGATACTCAACATGGGTTTAGGAAAGTGCGATTATGTCTCACAAATCTCTTGAACTTTTTTAACTTCGCCACAGAACAATTTGATTAGGGAAATCAGGTTGATGTAGCATACCTTGATTTTAGTAAGGCCTTTGACAAGGTACCCCTTGTCAAAGGCCCATACACGGTTAATGATACAGCTTCAGGCCTATGGTATTGCAGGTAGCATCTTAAAATGGATAGAGTTGTGGCTTTCAGATAGACAACAAAGAGTGATGCTAAATGGTACAAAGTCATCATGGCAAAATGTTCTTGTGGAGTCCCCCAGGGGTCAGTACGGGGGCCACTACTGTTCATTATATTGGTAAATAACATTGAAAGTGGCCTAAGCAGTAAGGTTTCGAAATTTGCGGATGATTTGAAAGTCCTTAGGGCAATAACAGGTCAAATGAGCGTGTCTCGCTGCAAAAAGACTTAGACGAACTTGTGAAGTGGTCCGAAGAATGGCAAGTGAAATTTAATTTCGATAAGTGCAAAATCATGCATGTGGGTAAGCAGCATATGAAGGCTCCATACTTCATGGGTGGCCAAGTGTTATCAGTGACTCAACAGGAGAAGGATTTAGGTGTTATTCTAAACACAAAATTGGGGGCATCAGAACAGACCAAGGAAGCCAGGAAGAAGGCACAGAGAATGCTTGGGGAAATAAATAGGAATTTATCATTCAGAAGTGAGGAAGTCATCAGGAAGCTTTACTGTGCATATGTCGGGCCATATTTGGAATACTGCATCCAAGCTTGGTCTCCTAGCTATGAAAACTATTGTTGGCTTTTAGAGAGAGTACAAAAGAGGGCTACAAAAATGGTTAATGGTATAAGCAACCTGGCATATGAGGAAAGATTGAATAAATTGAATATGTTTTCACTTAGATATAGAAGGCTGAGAGGAGAGCTCATCGAGGTCTTTAAATTTGTCCATGGTCTGAAGAGGGGATATCTTTGGGAAATGTTTGAATTTAACAAAAATGATGCAATTAGAGGTAATCAATTCAAAATTAAAGTTAACCAAAGCAGAACAAGGTTAAAAGAGTCCTTCTTCACCAACAGTGTAATAGAACATTGGAACCAGCTGCCAGAAGCTATTGTAAGTAGCAGCACATTGAACGTCTTTAAAAGCAGCATAGACAATCATAGGAATAGAGGGCTTGCTTTTCAGTATTACAGGGAGGGCTGATCGACGGATTTGGTGGGCAACTGGTTGAGTGTACACAGTGCAGCCAAGAAGGGCCCTTTTGGCTCATAGTTGCATTTATCTTTTATGTCTTTATGTGCTCAAAATAGATACAAGCAACTACCCTCCCAACCAGGTTTCAACAGAGGTCATCCAAAATTAGCTCACTTAAACTATCGTAACCTAACCTAAACGTCACTTTTAGCCATTTCCGTTTAGCGTGACCTAACTTAGCACCAGACCGAATCCTCAAAAGCGATGAAAGCAGGAAGCATAAAATAGCTAGATGTATACGACGGACTTCGCAATAGCTACGCTAGATGATGCGCTAGATGATATGCTAGGCGCTACGCTAGGCGATACGCTAGGCGCTACGCTAGGCGCTACGCTAGGCGCTACGCTAGGCGCTACGCTAGGCGCTACGCTAGGCGCTACGCTAGGCGCTACGCTAGGCGCTACGCTAGGCGCTACGCTAGACGCTACGCTAGACGCCACATACAGCCATAAACGGAGATGGACGAGTACAGGTGCGCCTGTTAAATGCCGTACCGAAGCGCACCTATTCATGCTATAATCGCTAGATGGTACTGGTACATACATGCGCGCCTGGTGAATACTGCACCGGGGTGCACCTATTCGTGCTTACTATTGGATCGTTCCCAAGCTGGTTTGAACTGAGTTAACTCAACATTAGTTTATCTGCACTAAGCTAGTCTAACCAAACCTAACTAAAGTTGACTTCACAAAACTCAACAAACCTCACAAAATCTCACCACAATCTCACCAAACCTAACCAAACCTAACCTAACCAAACACGACCTGACGTCATCTAAGCAGACCTGATTTGATCTTACCCACCCTGCCGTTTCCCAACTCCACTTCCACACGTGCAATAACACAGCTGTATTTCCCTGCGTACACCATAAGCTATGCTCACCATAAAATCCTTCCCACTGTAGCCTGGTTGACGTGGCAGCACGTGCAGATGAAACATCCTCAGGCGGTGAAGTTGGCTCCAGCAAATCCAGCCACCCATCGATGCAATGAACCACCTGAGAAGGCCGAAGATAGTGTTGGCTAATGTTTTAGGGCAGTCTTGATTGTAGGGAAAATATTTCCGATGGGGAAAATCTAAAGATGTCGTGGGAATCACAAAAGTTGAGGTCCTGCGTGCCTATGCAGCTATTCGTCTAAAATGGCGCTAGCAGGAACGTGGATGTGATGCGAATTGGAGCGTGCTTTAAGGGTCACATCTGCCACTCCCGTCGCTATGCTTCACCGCTGGCACGCCGCAGGTGCTAATGGCCAATGGAAAAAGCTAGCCGGAACAAGGCGACGGATAATGCAGTCAGCGGCGTATCTCCACTTTCAACCGTTTTCCAGCACCAGAACCAATCGTGAAAAATAATGAAAACGGACGCCTTTTCTATGATGCATTGCGGAATGATGTTGCATTCCTCAGAAGCTCAATTTAGAATATTCTGAACGCAATACCGCGCTGGACCACGAGAGGAAACGTGAAGTTAAATGCGATCATGTTCTGAGGGTGGAATGTGAAACAAGATTAACTAAAATAGCACATACAGTATGATCACGTTACATAAATTATTGCATCTCTTACTGTTAGTAGACACATTAGCTACCTACATTGTTATTCACGACTACATTATATATTTCATCGACTTAGTAGTTTCTCAGTATGACCATGGTCAATTGACATAACATATGAAAGCTGAGCTACTTTGAACAGATCATGTGTAAATGAAGAGCAAATTAACTCAATATCAACACTGACCATCCACGGATGACATAATCGTTAGCATCACAAGAATCCAGTGATCCTCCACGCACATGTCTCTGTGACTTCATTTGATCTAATCTAAGCTTACCTGGTCGTCAAGTTGTTCGCATAGCATATCTGGTCAACCAGTCTTAAAGTATGCCACGTTTCACATCTCTAGCTTAAATGGTTTCACCAATAATACCGCTATATGAATTACCCCATGACGCACGAAAATGACAATGTCACATTGTCCTCATTTGATCCATAACGAATGGACGTAGATTCACGAAATTCGAACACAGGAGTGTTTCCTAACAGCTCTGAAACCATCCTACAGAATTGGCTTTGCGTGATAAGATCATACTTTTAATGCTCTTTTTCATTTCATATTATAACTATCCTACTTTAACATTTTACGAACATCTCATATGTTGATGCTCGAGTTAGCTTGCGCACTGCTTGTAACACTTCTCAGAAGTCATCTGTAACCCTGAATATTCGTCGTCTTGGCGCTTCCGCTGGCCAAGTAATTCATGTTGTGGTTTATGGCTCTGTCACACAGCTGCTGATTCGCTTCGAAGCGGAACGGCAAGTTCCTCCCTTACAATTTTAGTCACAGTGAAAATGCCGAAGTTTTATAACAGCGTGCCACATGCTCGCGGACTATACTTCATTTCGAGCGACCCATAGCGAATGCATTCAGATTGAAGAAATACAGTGCCATACCGATACTTGCGCAGTCATAGGATGACATAATATATTGAACCCAAAGTTGTCTCTTAGCATTGTGAGCAAAAATACAGACGTCCCATTTCTGATCATTTGTATTCCTCGTCTGTTCATTCCCGCAACTTCTGGATGGTCACAATCCATCTATAATTTACAGTGTGTGGGTGTGTGTGTGTGTAGTAGTTTGCAGTGTGTGGGTGGCTTTCACCTGTTTTCATATTATGTTTCGCTTTGTCATTTACTCATTTACTCATTACTCCCGTATTCATTCAGCTGGTATTCTACTCTTATGTTGAAGACAGTGTTTTTAGAGCGCAATTGGTATGAATAAATGGCTATGTTTCAGATAAGCGCTTGTGGACTAGTTGACAATCTACTCTTGTGTAAAAGATAACATTTTGAGAGCGCAATTATGACGAATAAAACAGTATGCTTCGAGAAGCGCATGAGCAATAACCTAATGCCGTAAATCAGAGCCGCTCGTGTAAGCAGCGATGAACTCTGGGAACGCATTTCAGCTATTTGAAACCAGCTGAAGGGCGCTACATGACCAATGTAGTCGATGCGCCCTAAAGACCTAATAACTAACGAAACCAGCTGACTCCTATGTATTGCAAGCGTCTGACGGATATCTTCCCAGACGAATACAAGAGGTGGTCGACAGGGTGGCGGGTGATCACGACATTAGGCCGCAGGAACAGTTATGCATTGCTCCAGTATTGCAGGTATTGCTCTGTGTGCTGTATTTCTGTATCATTCTTGAAAACGAAACAGGTCTGTATAGGTGTATTGTGTCCTTTTGCATCCTCCACCTTCGGTGTGTGACATATAAACTAGCATAATACGCCATCCACCAAGTCACGAATGGAAATAGCTTGCTAGGAGTCCAGCTTTAGAATGGATCCCCTGGATCGCCCATCAAATGAAAAACTCAGTACCTCGGGCCGCTTCATTCCAGATCATCACGATTTCTCAATTTTCGTAAATTGCATTAGTTTCTCCACCAGAAGCAGGGATCAAGGTTCAACAACCATCAGTGGTTTCCAACCTCACCTACGACTGGTACCTCCGCCCGTGCACTGAGACAGAAAGAAGAAAACCCTGTACACTATGCACGGAACACCCGGACAGGAACTGGACTAGGGTGCGGAAGACTGTTCCGTAGACGTCTCTGGGCACATAAACGCACGTGAGATAAAATTTCACTATTTTCAGTTCCGTACTAACGCCACTCGCATAGCTCGCCAAATATACAGGGGATTCGAGAGCTGGGCAGCGTTGGGCAGTGTTGGGCAGCGAGAGTAGCTGCTAAACAAACCCTGCTCGCATGTCGCTGGCTATGTAGAACATGCTTGGAAAAATAAATCGCTCCGCTTTTCTCCGAACACTTCGTGACTCACCATATCAAAATAGGCATACCTGGAACGAGGAAACGGGATGCATACCGTCGTCCCCCCTCCCCCTCCCAGCCAAAAAGTAGGCAAAGAGAACCAAAGAACCAGAATATTATGAATATTGTGATAAAATAAGGCCAATGTCATCTGTACAGCGATAAACAACACGTTTCAACGTATGAATTGCTGGGTCTGGCCTAGTATTTTTTGGGATCTATCTCCCCCCCCCAGTATGTTTGTTCTACAGCTCCTGCACCCATGTTCCCAAGTATCGGATGTTACACTTTCACAACGATTTTGTTCATAAGCCAGAAGGATCAGCGCCCGTGCGAATCGATTCGTGTGAAAGTGCTGAATTTCATCAGCCTTGCGTAGTTTGCCGCTTAGTGGATCAAGCGATCCCGTGAACCAGAGGACTGCCACTGGAAGGGAGAGATCTAGTCTTCATGCGTAACTTCCGCTGCAAATCCTCCCCCATGTGATCTGTTTGGTTGGGAATGGTCAGCTTAGTCATGCCCAACTTTCGAAAATCGTAGATGCTTCCATGTTAGTTTTGTCACACAAGGCTCTGGGCAGAAGCCGGGACGATAATTGGCTTGATTGGAGCTCGGCTTCCCAGCCACATATATATATATATATATATATATACATATATATATATATGTGTGTGTGTAGCCTGGTCCTCCCTGTGGTACATGTATACCGACACTTCTTTCACAAACCACCAATCCAGCATTGATGGCTTTGAACAGCCTAGGCTGGAGACGGGCGAGCCAAAATAGCTTTCTCTTTCTGCTGGCATCGCCAATACACCGGGAGGCGCCATTACTCGCCCTGACGGCAGATGGCATGAAAAGACCGTATCCCGTCAAGCACAGCAAGCCATTCTCTGGCTGCAATGCATAGCCAGTCTGACCGGGCCAGTTAGCATACATAGACCACACGGTAACACAGCCTCTGCACATGTTACCATGCGATATAACCAGTTTCGCAGGTGGGCGGAGCCGGGCGGGGCATCGAGCGCGGAGCGAGCAAACGCGCACTCAGGCAAACACGACCCGGGTGGAGCGGGCGAAGAAAAAAGCCATGTTTTACGGAATTCCACGAAGCCAGCAAGAGTGCAAAGCATCAATCGGTTATATAATCGCACCGAAGTGTCACGCACTCGATCGTAGCAAATGTCACAATAATATCTGATGTAATTCTATCAATATAATTGTGACCATTTAAAGATTCAAGACGGTCTGCCGTTGCACAGTATATGGTACTATTACTTGTATTATGCAGACGCGAAAATTCCGCAAATGCATGAAAAAAGCACATGAAAGGTCAAATGCTGTATGTAGCATGCCATTTATTCAGCTTTGTAGTGAAAACTTAAAAAAATAGTTCAGTAAGTCCTAACAGCTTCGAAAAATGCGGGGGTGGGGGAAATCCACCATGGGATAATCTAGCATTGGTGACCGCCTAGGGTACACCAACTTTGAAAACGATTATCCGTCCTTGCCAACAAGAGCCACTCTTGAGCCAAGTAATCTTCCAGTTTATAATTCGGTGATAGAATGGGCAGCAAAAAGCTGCGCGCACACACCAATATAATTGCTATGGTCGAAGCAAACAATAGGTAGTAAGCCAAGGCTTGCATGGCTTTCTATTCTATGATTATAAAGGTATACAATGCCAATGCCACATGTCTGAGGAGTGGTCATGTTAGAGACACTAGTGTGCATGAAATCCTACAAAGGGAGAGAGAGAGAGAGAGAGAGAGAGGGGGGGGGGAGAGAGAGTAAAAGAAAGAAAGGGAGAGAGATAGAAAGATAGAGAGAGAGAGAGAGAGAGAGAGAGAGAGAGAGAGAGAGAGAGAGAGAGAGAGAGAGAGAGAGAGAGGGAGAGAGAGAGAGAGAGGAAGGAGGGAGGGAGGGAGAGAGAGAGGGAGGGAGGGATGGAGGGATGGAGGGAGGGAGGGAGGGAATGAGAGAGAAATGGAGGGTGGGAGGGAGGGAGGGAGAGAGAAATGGAGGGAGAGAACTGGGGAGGCGAAGAGGAGCTTGTCAAGCATGTGGAACGCGATTAAAATATAATCCGCCCTATTTCATGGCCAAAGAGATATAAATTGCACGGAATATTACGCGCTCACAACACATTAATTACACTAAATTGTGACTGTTGTTTCATGTATCGTCTGCCATAGGCAGAATACTGGCAGATTCCACATTATCTCCTAGTTCAGCGATGCACCTCCAAGAGGGTGCACTACAACAACATATGTGCCTTCAATACGAAAGGAAAATGGCGCGACATGATTTGACTAAACGCACTGAAATGTGCAACGATCTGTTTTGAAATATATATGCTCAAAACTTCGTGCATGCCATGCATGAACCGTCCGCGTCCTACGCGACTCTGGCTTTTCGGTGCCCCGTGGCTTTTCGGTCATGCTTATTTTTTTTGGTGTGTGGGATTGGAAATGTATTTCATGATAGCCGAAGCATGTGTCATTGCATTCATGTCTTACTACCCATTGTAGGCTGTTTCACACCTGGATTGTCCGACTTTTTGCTGCGGCCGAGAAAGTCTCCGAATCATTGGCTCCAGTCGACGGCAGAACAATCGGGCCCGGCCGTGACATCCTAGATTCTGCTGTTGCGTCACCGTATAATTAACTGAGCGAAATACTTCGTCGTCACATCAACTGTATCGTATCAGCTGTCTCATATTGAGCGTTGAATCATTCAAAGATGTTGCAATTCTCCTGTCCCCGCCCCTGGCTGCACCAGCATACCTGCCTGCCCATGAAGATATGGCAGGTACCGAATACCATAATCCATGTACAGTAATTAGGTGTAGTTCTTTGACTTCTACCGCTAAGAATTTTAAGAATGTAGGTAGGAATGTGGAAAAAATCCCTCTTATCTCCAATAATCATCAGGTGCAACACACCCCACCATCAACCAAGAAGTCCATCTACTTTTCCACATCTTGGACATGCCCAACCAACACCGATGTCATATCACACAACGAACCGTTTTCCTAGCATCATTCTGACAAGCTGACAGCACCCATTCAATCATAGGATATGTTGTCAGCTTACCTTCATTATCAGAGATGATGAGCTATAACTCCACGAATATGTAGTGGGCCAATATTGACACGCATTCAACTCCGTCGCAGGAGACGGTCAACAGAAACAGCATATAAACCGTCTACCGCAGCGAAGAGGTTGAGATTATTGAACACTTTGGCCGTCAGCCGCAAACCGATCGGTACAGCAATTAAATTGGCTCATTTTGAAGATGACGTCACAGTAATCGATACATACGTCACCGGTCGGCCACCGCCGTCTGCTGTAGGCGGCCGAAAAAGCAGCCGAAAAGGCCGCCTAAAGAGCTGCCGAAAAAAATCGGCGAAAACACTGTGGAGGAGCCAAGTGTGGACGTGCCTTTGGTGTATACAGCTTGGATAGCAGTACATACAGATTAGTAGCCGCGAACGATGCAAACTATATGTATTTCCACATTATTTCCATTCCTTCTATTTAAATTCCTTAAGTTTCATTTTACCCGCAAGTCATGTGCCGATGATGGTTTAATACCGAAGCGTTTAAGTAGCACATGTTATGACACCGATAACTTGTAACTTTTGCAACCAATTTATTGCGATCACAAACCAGCAGTACGCTGTATCGAACATATGCTTCAGAAGTCCATCAAGACATGTTATCCCCCGGTCTTTAACGAAGCTTAACGAAGCTTGTTTGAAAGATGATATATTGTCCCCACATGCAACAACATATTATATATATATATATATATATATATATATATATATATATATATATATATATATATATTTAAATATGCATGCATATGCATGTATTTATATATGCTAATACAGCTATTTGTATATATATATATATATGTATATCATTATTATCATCATATACTCTCACGACCACCATAACCACCACCACCGTCGCCGCTGCTGCCGCTGCCGCCGCCGCTGCCGCCGCCGCTGCCGCCGCTGCCGTGCTATATAACAGGAGTGGCTGCGGTCGAACGGCCGGTCAGTCCGTCGTTTCCACTACTCCACGAAGTGGCGGTCGGTCGGGCTGGCTGCAGACACCGCCCGTAACCAGCTGTCGCCACAATGAGGTCTTGTCGGCCGTGTATGCTGCTGCTGCTGCTGCCGCTGCTGCTGCTGTCACTGACCGTCGCCAGGGTGGCAGCTCTCTGGCACCAGGAGGCCAACGAGATACCCACCTATGAAGTGGTGAGTGAACGCTTGCACGGATCAGCGCCAGTGGTGGGTTGAGCATGCAAATACAACTGTCTGGGCAGTTTGATTGGACAGAACAGCGGTTTCTGGAATAAGTGTTACATAACAAAATAAGTGCTTATCTGACTAACTGGACATATGCTACCCGACATCATTTCGATGCAGAAAAAATAAGGGACAGCTCAACATGCTTGCTCTGACGTGCTGCTAAATGTACTTTTGTTTCAGCGTTTCTGCCCCACTAGGTTACCTCATGATGTTTTAAAATTTTACGTTTCTGCTCGGTAGATTAGTCATTTGGGCGCCTCGAATACCATACGTACTGGACGGTGTGGTGCAGTTTCGATGCATTTGCTGCACTATGATCCAAAGTATTCATATGCATATGCTCTGATTTATTTCCATCGGGGTCCGGTAGTACCAAACAGTTGTCAGAGTGCGTGACCGCTCCAACAAGGCTTACTCTTCTCTGGCTACTCCAGTATGATTAGTGCAGCACGAATTTTTTGGGTAAAGAATTGGCTGTTCACGGCGATCGGAAATTGGATAGTGTGCAATAAAGTCTTCATTTTCGAATCTGAGATCTCGCAATTTATTGTCTGCCAAGAGTTGATACGGTGTAGTGTTTCGTTTGTTGTACCTAATCTCCGACAGTGTTTTCGATCCTTCATATGGGAAGTGTGAGCTAGAAAGCTTAATTATATAATGTTTGCAAACAGGTGAAAGATTGATAAGAATGTATCCACGACCAGGCTGAGTCAGATTGGAGTGTGAAGCGTGCAACATCATACACTTACCGAAGCACATGTGTCTTGAATCCACCCTGCGAGTTTGCGAATATGTCAGTACTTGGTGTCTTCATGAGAAATGTGGTCGTGTCTCACTGATCTTGGTGAACAAGCCAGACCGTTCGTGTATGCAGCACATGAAATAAAACAAGTTGCCCGTTTCTCCTGGCGGGATGCATCACCGATGCCGGAGAGTCCGTCCTACCGGACAACACGCTCTGTAGCAATATGCGCCCGTCTGTAAATAACGAGTGGATACATACATGCTATAAAATCGCAAGTGTGCTGATATTCCGAACATTCCGGCCTGCGTGTGTCACCACAGTGAGCAGATGCCACAGTAAGAACTTGTGCATTATGCTGCCTCTCCGGGCCCGAAATGCTGGAGCAGCGCCCGCCCAGATGCCAGAACGGTACCCAAAGCGATACCTTGTATTCGCGTCATTGGTGTCACTTGATGAGGTTGGTCGCAGGAGGGAGGGGTGGGGTGCAAATGGCACTTTTGATGACGGAAGCTGCCCCGAAAACCACTGTTATCTAATATACTCCAATGGGCCCAATGGTTGATCTTCAGCCTGACTGGAGGGAGGGGGAGAGCAGCAAGTCGATGAATGAGGGGCCAATCCAATGGTTGAGGGGACAGTGACCTCCAATGGTCGACGGGGACCTTTGGAAATTATATATATATATATATATATATATATATATATATATATATATATATATATATATATATATATATTATATATATATGCTAAGAGAAATGCTCTTGTTATCCTCTTATGTTGCTACGACTGCTATATTATATTCTATCCCGGAGCCTAAGAGGTTTCCAGAGCCTGAGAGATCCCCTGGAACGTAAGAGTAACTGGTGCTCGAAAGCCCTCTGCGCCATTGTCTACACCTCTGGTCCAGTGGTGCAGCCAGTATGGCGAGTGTTAAACTTGGCATGACTCGTGCCCATGTTTTTATATTTGAATAATGGCGAATGGGAACGGGAAATTCGATTTGAAGTCGTCTCTAACTGTCCAATTTCAATAAGGGCTGCCTTTAAATGTCTTTTATTATCACATATCCGTAGATTAATACATGCGTAGTAATCATATATGTGCAGGCCATTTTAAATGTTTGAATAGGAGTAGTTCCGTTCCGCCTCTACTCGACGGAAACATGTTAATTAGTAGTGACGTTGGACCCGTCAACCTGCTGAATATATCATTTTCAGCCATGTTCACGGCACATGGTGTAATCAAGTACCCACTATTACAGGATTGTCCAATCTTACAGACTTTCGGCCCTTACGATTTGCACGATTCATGAAAACAAATTCACATGATTCTCACTGGACTTGACACGCACATAGCATGTGGACCAGATAATATCAGCGCCCGAATTCCCCAGGAGTGTGCTCACCAAACATGCGTTCAGTTGCACAAAATTTGTAGCTTTTCTGTCAGGCAGAGAACATTTTCAAGCCGTTGGAGAGTGGCAATCGCCACACCAATATATGGGAAAGACAACCGGAAAATTCGAACATACTACCGAGCCATTTCACATCTTTGCCTGTGTGGCAAGATTTTAGGTCGTTCACAATGACTCTCCGTCGTACTCCTGTGTGTTTCGAATATAGGGTACACGATACGATGCTAAGCATGAGACTGATGCGTGACCTGGGTGTGTACCTGGATAGTAAATTGACATTTGCACAGCGTGTGGTGAAAACTGTTTCAACTGAGAAAAACGAACTCTCAGGCTGTTACTTAGATCAATGCAACCAATTGCATACCTCGATCGGAATATCTGCAATATCAGGACCTTCTTCGCTTTTATAGCATGATGTCTGTGTCCACTCGTCGCGCACAGTCCGATATCGCTGTCTTACGAAACGTTGTTTTCGGTAGGACGGGCTCATCGATTTTGTTGCAGAACTTCTGATTATGTGTCCCCGTCAGGAGAAACAAGCAACCTGTATTATTTCATGTACCGTTCCGGACGTGTGGAAATTATTGGATGGGGCTTATTCAGTGGATTACTAAGAGACCAACACATTTTTGGTGAGGGCAATGTTAGATACGTATGTGTTGTGTCACACGTTCACATCTGAGTGGCATAGCCATCGGGACTTGATTCAGTTTTACCAGATTTTTGCCTGCTTGAACTGAAAACTGTTCACCTGTTCTGTTTACGCTTTTTATCTCATGATTTCTCCTGTAAATGGCTGAATATTCTGTCGGAGATTATGGACAATGAATAATCAACAATAAATAATCACATAAATATAATGGATGGCGAGCGCTGGGTAATCCCAAATCATTGAAGTTAGCTGAGCTATTGATGTGGACTAGTCAATTGCGAGGACTCATTAACCACGGGGACTTTTTACCCCCAAGCCTAATGCTTTCCGCGATTGAGAAATGCGTATAGTTTGCAATGCTCGCGGTTAATAATCTTGGTGTATTGCTATCCAAACTGCATGCACTAAAGGCGCGTTCACACCTGGCTCCTCCACAGCTTTTTCGCAGGATTTTCTTTTCGGCAGCTCCTTAAGCGGCTTTTTCGGCTGCCTTTCCGGCCGACCGGTGAGGTATGGGCCGATTGTTATGACGTCATCATCATCTTCAAAATAAGCCAGTGCCGTGATATTTGCAACACCTTTCCCTTCGTCCATTTTTCGTGTTTTGTGAAAGTGTCAATCAAAGATCATCAAGGTAATTGATCCAGCTCATGTTAAGGAAGACTTCACCCAAAAAGTATTTCAGGATCGATAACTCATCCAAATAATTTTGTTTAATGAAACTTACTTCCTTAGTATAATTGGGCGGTGCCTACAAGACGCTTATCTCGAATTTTTATCCAATGTCAAAACAGTAACCTAGGGTTACGACCAATTATTGACAAATTTTGCTACTTTTGTAATATGCATGTTCTTGTAGCCTCATTTTGTGTCGTGGTATGCATGCAGAAATATGAGAAGTTCCTTATCCAATTTGATTGACCTTCGTTAAGTGACTTCAGGTCATTAGTATAGTACATCTTAATCAAAAGATGTGGTAGGCGCGGTCACTGGAGAATCTTCCAGGGTGCGTTTACCACGGCTGGTCACTGCACGCAGGCTGTGCCGCTTCACACCGATTACTGGTAGACTGCGCCGCTTCACACCGATTACTGGTAGGCTGCGCCGCTTCACGCCAATTACTGGTAGGCTGCGCCGCTTCACACCGATTACTGGTAGGCTGTGCCGCTTGACACCGATTACTGGTAGACTGCGCCGCTTCACACCGATTACTGGTAGGCTGCGCCGCTTCACACCAATTACTGGTAGGCTGCGCCGCTTCACACCAATTACTCGCCAACACGCCAACAGGCCGTTCCAGCGCCAATTAATGGTAGGCTGCGCCGCTTCACAGTTATGCATTGTGTGACACTCTCCCAGATTCACCACGAGCCGATGTCATAGCCAAAGGAATTCGCTTGTGCCGTTGATACGAGGCCATTTTCCCTGCAGCCGTGAAGTGATAAGCACAGATCTACGCTGTTCCCGCTTTGCATTCCGCGGTTGGCCGAACAACATTGGCGGTTTAGCGAGGAGGCTACCACTGGGCTCCTGTCAATAAGCAATAATTGATTGCTCCGGATTTCAAACTTCGGCAGTATGGAATGAGTTGGAAGGATTGGAAGGATCTCGGTTTGTAAAACATGTAGCGAAATGACATGGGAGGTCTATGAGGTGAATAAAGGAAGAATTTTCTTGCCATAAAATAATACTGTAATTTCCAACTATTATGTTTTGTTTTTAGAAATTGGCTCGAATTTTTGCTGAGGTGGCCTTACCGACCAGGATCCAATTGCTAAGCAGAGCTTGTTACGTAAGACCTGACCGCATCACCCGATCCATGAATTGCAGTTATGCAGCATGTATTTGGCAAGACGCTTCATGTGCTGTCAATACATCGAAATTTGACAAAACGCTTTGCATGCTGTCAGTGCATCAACATGGCCACCCCGGTAGCTCGTTCTCGACCTTATTGTGCCAGTTGCCAACTGACCCTCCCAGCCGAGGGCTAAAAGCAAACGGGGGAATCGACCCGAACCCCGCCTCCCCAGGACAGGGAGACCAGCCTAGGCCAGTGTCCAATCCAACTGGGCTACCAGGGCGGCAAATTTCAAGGCGGCACTTGCTTGCTGAATTCAGATCAATTGACAAATCGTTGATTACTTGCCTAAAATGCACCTGTTTGTTACGAATCATACGTTTTGTGGTACAGCCTATGTTTTATGATGTAAAATTACGTACATACATATATATATATATATATATATATATATATATATATATATATATATATATATATATATATATATATATATATATATATATATATATATATATATATATATATATATATATCTATATATATATGCATATATATGTATATATATATACATGTATATACGTATACATACATATGAATATGTATATGTATAGATATACATATACATATATATGTATATATATATATATATGCATATATATGTATATATATACATATATATAGCACTATATTGCAGAAGACGTCTTCAGATTTCTGCGCGGATGATATAATACGTTTTTTAAGCGGGTACCACCCAGCTAATTTACTATTATATTTTTTTAGTTTATATTGCTTCGGCACGAAATGTAACCTATTCATCCGTCATTCTTGGTGCGCTGCTTCACAGTTAGGCGTTACGTGACAGTCTACCAGATTGACCATGAGCCAGTGTCCATGGCTGGGAATTCACTTCTGCGATGGTCACGTGACCATTTGCCTGCAGAGGATAGGCAGGTCAGTGCTGTTACTGCCTTTGCGTCTCAGTCGCACCGACAACATTGAATCGGTGAATCACAATGCAGGCGTGGGCTACAGACTGAAGTATTGCTGGGGAGCCTGTGCCGAATCAGAGTCAATGCTAAGCTGACGCTTGTTGCAATGGCTCCGAACCCACCTCCCGATCGGGAAATTCCGGTTCTATAACACAAGTTCGACAAGGCGTTTAACGCACCCGCATTGTCGGGAGCGACCTCCTGGTGCCTGTGTCCCGACCTTGCCTGGCCAGTTGCCAGCCGGCCATCCCTGCCAGAGACGACCTCCTGGTGCCTGTGTCCCGACCTTGCCTGGCCAGTTGCCAGCCGGCCATCCCAGCCGGGGACGACCTCCTGGTGCCTGTGTCCTGACCTTGCCTGGCCAGTTGCCAGCCGGCCATCCCAGCCGGAGACGACCTCCTGGTGCCTGTGTCTCGACCTTGCCTGGCCAGTTGCCAGCTGGCCATCCCGGCCGGAGTCCTGGTGCCTGTGTCCCGACCTTGCCTGGCCAGTTGCCAGCTGGCCATCCCAGCCGGAGACGACCTCCTGGTGCCTGTGTCCCGACCTTGCCTGGCCAGTTGCCAGCCGGCCATCCCAGCCTGAGATGACCTCCTAGTGCCTGTGTCCCGACCTTGCCTGGCCAGTTGCCAGACGGCCATCCCAGCCGGAGACGACCTCCTGGTGCCTGTGTCTCGACCTTGCCTGGCCAGTTGCCAGCCGGCCATCCCAGCCTGAGACGTGATGAGTCGAGCGCCTGAAGCGACTCAACCAGTTGAGCGGGAAGACGGGAAGACCTTCGCAGGCCAGTGAGCTAACCGAACGGCGATGTGTGTGTGTTGAAGTTGCTTTGGTAAAATAAGTCGTTTAGCACACAAATTAATCGCAACCAGTCATCTAATCTTGTGTATACCACAGTAAGCCAGTGAATAATGCAGTAGCGTTGTCTTATGCATTTGATATGCGATAAGCAAATGGCACCACTTGTATCATCAGCCAGAGAATAGATCTGGTATTTTCGACAATGGCCACCGCGGCCGTCAGGTGATAGTTGCGCGATCGTTCGACATCCATATATCTTCTCAATAGAAATGCACGCGAGTCACCCGTCAAAGACAAGTTGGTTAAACTAATTTGATTCCGTGAGTGGCATACTTGATTTGTCAGTTTCATATAGAATACAACATTGGAAAAAGAAAAAAAACCAAGTCATCCAATTCTTTTTGATGATTCAGATGAAGTTTGACCCTAGACGAACAAAATGATAATCCCATGTTTTTTAATCCACAGAACTGAAAGGAACGTTTTCAGCACGCAAGTCAAAGTATGTGTCCACTTTTGGGGTGTAGGATGAAATAGGCTTCCCTGGGATGAAATCGGCATGCCAGAAAACATGAGCATTCTTTGGTCGCGTAGGTTTGCAAAACAGTGGATTGAGAGTATATATTAATATTACGGTTGGTGGTAAACGTATCGTGTAATGTCATTTGCATTATGCAATGCCTGAGTACAACAACCTTCATGGTATGCTGTGCATGTGTGCTAACTTGCATAGCCTGTCCGTTTACTATTCATACCCCATAACTGTACTGGCGGTGAAACCGGAAATCACGTACAATTCACGCGAAAGGCGGCATTATATCAACTATTAAACCGATCGTGATTGAAACATTATATTTCAGCCGCGAGCAGATGGCGAATGGTTTGAATATAATATTGAAAATAATTCATTGTTTAACTTGCTGTAAGACACATACGGCCCAGCTGATTTTTTTTTTGCTGATGGTGGTATGATCGCACGCCGCAATTAACCATTATGATAGAAAGCCAATTCGCTGCATATTCGAATGTTTTCATTCAGCAGGTCAGCCTGAAGCGACCTCAATTACAGTAATGACAAAAAACGGCATATATCGGGCGGACTATCATTTGTGAGATATAGTGGCTGGATAGTTCAGTTGAAATGCATAAAGTAGCCTTTCTCATACCGTCAAGATAAAATATAACCGCATAGACCACGGCGCCCCATTCAGCAGTGCTCCACTGCTCGACCATCCCACGCCGATCACGAGCCGACCATACACCACGCCTGACTTTCCCTCACAGTTCATTAACCTGTTACATTGGAAGTCGCATACCTTTATCACAACCGGAAACCAATGTTCCTAACAATAAGCTGGTAGAGTCGCACCGTTACCTCCTCGTTTCATTCTAACCTTTTGTTTGTGCATCACCTGGCGCTGGTACAGGGTGTTCTAGATCGGCGGCGTTGCTGATGACTGCGATGCCCATCGGTACTTGGGAGGCGGGGAGGGGGCGACCCATCAGTGCGGCGACACCTCTTCTCGACCCGGCCGGCAGCCCAGTCAGCCGTCTGCGCCGACCCGGCCTCGCCGGCGGCAGCAGTCTCGACGGCGTGCTCACCGCCCGCGACCGCCCGCTGACGTCACCAGGCGCGCGCTGGTCACGCCTGCCCTGCGGCGCTCGGACGCGGTCCCCATGAATGCCGAGACCGATATTGGTGCATGGGCGCAGCCAGCGGCCGCTCCAGGGGGACGGGCGCCGCGCTACTCGGCCGCCACCCGGACTCGGAGATGGACGTCTCCTGCTCCATGTTGGCAACGCGACGACCGCTGGACTGGCGAGTCGTCTTGATGAGCACACCTCTGGGGAACACTGTGCAGATGGCCTGTCTCTTCCTGCCCCCCCCAACATGGTGCCGAAGATGCTGTTGTTGGCTGACGACAGGGACTCGTTCCTGTAGAGTGGCTTGTCCCTGCACCGCCGTTAGTTCTGACATTCTAGCGTCTCTTGTAGATCTCGTTTCTGAGCTCGGTTCGGAAGCATTTCGCGATGACGGTGTCGTAATTTTGAAGGCGGTGCACTGTTTGGAAGCAATTTCCGGTGACATTCAGGTTTGGGAACGATTCCCGCAGGACTTTGTGTGGTTCTTAGATGTTCTGCTAGTTTCTTCTTCTTCCAAACTTCGAGGCTTTTGAAAAAAGGGCTGTTGATTCCCCGGTTTGTGTTTACGTTTTCGACTTGTTCAGTGGACGCTCTGAACGGTTGCTGTTGCCCGCTAAGACGCAAGCGCAGCGACTCCACAGCGCACGTTCCCAGGGATTTTTCTCAAGCATGTCTATTCTGCGTACCAGTGCGCTGAATTGTGCTTCCAAAGCCTCACTTATTCTGCATTGACCGAGTGCACTATTTCCTGAATCAACCAGAAGGACTTGCCGTCGAGGTCGAGCCGACACGAGTGAAGGAGATTCTTCTCTCTGCCGTCTCTCCGGCGCCACATTCTCTCTACGCCCGTATCACCTCGGGGAAAGGCGACCGCCTGTAACGGGTGCATTCTCACGGGGTGTGGCCCATTTGTCGTCCTACACGTCCCCGAAACTTAGCACACGGCAGTAGCAACGATGCCGGAGACCATTCTGCGGGACTACCGGACAGGCGGACAGTAATACAGTCCGCCAGAAGTTCACTGCCCGATCTTGGCTACAGCGGCGTCTGTTGGTCGCGCACTGCTTGTTGCTGTCCAGCGAGCAAACACGCGATCTGCTCGAACGCCGACCGGTCGACCGGTTGCTGCATTGCCGCAGGGCACAGGACACCTGGCTGACAGTCGGGCCGGTAACGTGACCCAACCTGACCTGACCGGCCACTGCACCGCCGCAGGGCACAGGGCACCTGGCTGACAGTCTGGCCGGTAACGTGACCCAACCTGACCTGACCGGCCACTGCACCCCTGCAGGGCACCGCCCACCTGGGTGACAGTCGGGCCGGTAACGTGACCCAAGTTGACCTGAAAGACTGAAAAGACTGAAAAAAACACAAACACGCTCATTGAATTTGAGTGCTTGTGTGATTCTACAGGTAGGCTTTTACTGGCACTGTGTGGAGTTGGTTTTATTTAATGTCATTCGCATGCACCGATTAACGGAACATTCTACCGCTCCCTCCTGCTCGGCATGTTCGGAATTGAACAGTCACCATTCCGGATGAAGTAATATTTCAAAGGTTGGAGGTTCATAGAAAATTGAGTTCATCTATATCAATGATTCGCGATCAGCAACATCTATACAGAAATGCAACACATCGGCGGGCTTAAAGCCAAGCCTCTTGCAAAACCATAAACGAACATCGAGAAGAAGCTAGATGACAGGCGGTCGGCAATGTGCAGTATCCCGATAATGCGTCGCAGAGCCCGGCCTTGGTGTCCCCAGAGGCGCAGTTTGATAACGTATAGCACAGCCTCTGGCTCCGGGGTCCCCAAAGACGCAGTCTGATGACGTATAGCACAGTCCGGCTCCGGTGTCCCCAGAGGCGCAGTCTGATGACGTTTAACACAGTCCGGCTCCGGTGTCCCCAGAGGCGCAGTCTGATGATGTATAACACAGTCCGGCTCCGGGGTCCCCAGAGGCGCAGACTGATGACGTATAACACAGTCCGGCTCCGGGGTCCCCAGAGGCGCAGACTGATGACGTATAACACAGTCCGGCTCCGAGGTCCCCAGAGGCGCAGTCTGATGACACAGCACACTCCGGCTCCGGTGTCCCCAGAGGCGCAGTCTGATGACGTATAACATAGTCCGGCTCCGGTCCCCCCCCTCAGAAGCGCAGTCTGATGACGTAAAACACAGCTCGGCTCCGGTCCCCCCCCCCTCAGAAGCGCAGTCTGATGACGTAAAACACAGCTCGGCTCCGGTCCCCCCTCAGAAGCGCAGTCTGATGACGTATAACACAGCTCGGCTCCGGTCCCCCCTCAGAAGCGCAGTCTGATGACGTATAACACAGCTCGGCTCCGGTCCCCCCTCAGAAGCGCAGTCTGATGACGTATAACACAGTCCGGCTCCGGTCCCCCCTCAGAAGCGCGGTCTGATGATGTGTCGGCGGACGGCCGTGTGCGGCCTGGTGCAGGCCAACGCCTGGGGCGTCAACGCCGAGTCGTTCTGCGCCTGTCCCGGCCGCGAGCCGTGCCCGCTGCTCTGGGACCCGGAGGACGGCCGCTCAGTCACCCACGGCTCCAACCAGTACAAGGTCAGTGGTGATCAGACCCTGTCACTCACGGCTCCAACCAGTACAAGGTCAGTGGTGATCAGTCTCCTCACACACACACGGCTCCAACCAGTACAAGGTCAGTGGTAATCAGACCCTGTCACACACACACGGTTCCAACCAGTACAAGGTCAGCGGCGATTAGTCTCCTCACACACACACGGCTCCAACCAGTACAAGGTCAGTGGCGATCAGTCTCATCAGACACACAGATATATATATATATATATATATATATATGCGTGTATATATATGTATATATGCATATATATTTGTGT